>CM034539.1:2904107-3060105 GCA_020002185.1 Paraescarpia echinospica
CATCAATCACATGCACGCGGATGCGCTCAAACACGGATTCATTGAATAATTTGCTATACAATCATATACAAACATGCATGTGTATATATGTGCGCGTAAGTTTTTGTGTCTGAGCCCACCAAAACAATTAGAAACGCCATCGACTGAATAATCGACTATAGACACGACAAAATTACGTTCAATGCCAGCATCGGAACAATTATCGAAATGTCTACATTTGATGACGTGATAAAAACAACCCCGGGTGAGTGATAGGATGCTTTGTGGCATATTTAATATTCACCAGCCATCATGTCACCGTCGATGTCCGTCACGTTGTCTTCTTCATGTAGATCGGACACACGGTAGAATAAGAGTTTAGCTGTAACAGTTGCCATGGTATATATTTATATTGCCGCCACGTTGTCTTCTTCCTGTATATAGGACACACGGTAGAAGAAGAGTTTAGCTGTAACAGTTGCCATGGTATATATTTATATTGCCGCCACGTTGTCTTCTTCCTGTAGATAGGACACACGGTAGAAGAAGAGTTTAGCTGTAACAGTTGCCATGGTATATATTTATATTGCCGCCACGTTGTCTTCTTCCTGTAGATCGGACACACGGCAGAAGAAGCGTTTAGCTGTAACAGTTGCCATGGTATATATTTATATTGCCGCCACGTTGTCTTCTTCCTGTAGATCGGACACACGGCAGAAGAAGCGTTTAGCTGTAACAGTTTCCATGGTATATATTTATATTGCCGAACCGGAAAATTAACCATACAATAACAAGCAATCGTCGTAGATAAAATCAGTAAGTTTTCATGTTGTATTAGTAGTTTTCGGACATACAAGCTGCATAACATTAGTAATAATTATTGTTGTCGAACTTTCATGTGTTTATATGCCCCCGATTTATATACCTCCAAATTTGGGGTTTGTGAAACTTGCATATGGACAATGCGGGGCTGGGGTAGCGCTCTGCCGATCATACTTAAATGCAACTAAGATGGAGGCCGAATGTAGATCTAAAAGTAACATGTTGGGAAAGGTAATTCGATATATTAAACGTCTATAAAAGTACAGTAAGCATCGTAAACAGCTACAAGTTCAGGAAAGGCTAACAGCAAGATGATACTCGAAACCAACTGTGCAAAAAGACATAATTGTAATTGCAAACGTATCTACCTACATTGCAGCATCTACATAATAGAAGCCAGTATCATGTAATCAAGTATAAAAAGTGCAAGGTTCCTTCTTTATATAAGATTCAAAAGCGTGTTCAATGTCACGAACCAAAAAGTGCCGTCAACGTGCATACGTGCTAATTGTCAGTGAGCTATATTATTTACCACTGTATTTTACTTCTTTACAAACCTCAAGTGGAAAGATTGTATTACCGAACTTCCTTATATCAAAAATCACTGTGTTGTCAACATATTTGGAACAATTAGGTAGCATGATACAGACACACAAATGTAAAACATGCATTTTGGTTGAACTACATTTCCTATGCTAGGAATTCGAAATATGGTTACTGTGCTAAAACAAGGAGAGTGGGAATGCAACACGAAATAAGTAGAGTCATCTAAATTATGGCAGTTGAGAACTTGTCGTTACAATGGCTAACTGATATAGAGAACATATGTGTGCAACAATAATAAATACAGTGTTGTCGTATGCTGCAGCGTTCGGTTGCATCGTTATGTCAGTGCCAGCAGTTTTAGTCTGAACCATTGCAAAGTCGACCGTGAGTTAATTGGGGCACTTAAAGAACGATAACTCCGCTCAGCTTCTCTGCTCCATGGATATGCTACATTTACACCGTGTTCGCAATCTCACTACATCATTGAGATAATGGCACACTATATTATAATATGAGCATTAAATCCAATACGATTATATCGATCATGACGTACGCCAATTGTGTATTACATATTCATTACAGCCGATGTTATTTGTTTTATACTTTTAAGTCAAATCATTTTATTTTAAAACATTATTATTATCATCATCATCATTATTAACAAGTCTCGCCGGGCACCGACGGTCTTTGTACGTGATTCCATTGCTGCACGTCACGTACATTTGACAACTGGTGCACGACTGATAGTCCCCATTGGCGAGGCCGGCGCAGGAAGTAACGCAATCACTGCTAGGTTGTGTGTCACCTGTAATAGTTGAGACACTCCGCCGGATGATTTACGTCAATCTACCTACCTATCTATCTATCTATCTATCTATCTATCTATCTATCTATCTATCTATCTATCTATCTATCTATCTATATATCTATATATCTATCTATCTATCTATCTATCTATCTATCTATCTATCTATCTATCTATCTATCTATCTATCCATCTATCCATCTATCTATCTATCTATCTATCTATCTATCTATCTATCTATCTATCTATCTATCTATCTATCTATCTATCTATCTATCTATCTATCTATCTATCTATCTATATGTATATCTATCTATCCATCTATCTATCTATGTATCTCTATATCTATCTATCTGTCTATCTATCATTTATCTATATATCTATATAACCATCTGTCTATCTATTTATTTATATATATTAATATAGCATGGTATTGAATTTAAGAATAATAATTAACTACCTTACATCAAACCGCGGGACAAAGAACCATGGCGGCACAAAGGGGAAGTCAGACAAATATATATATATATATAAAGATGACATTTAATATTGCCATGAACACGATACCCTACAAGTGTTATCCTAGATAGAAATCGCCGAGAGAAAACCTCTATGCAAGAATACCTATATGCGAATTAATTAATAATCAGCCGTATTTTGAGCTTTTTAAATTAATATGGAATATACGGCGAGTGATCGGTATTCCTCTCGTAATTTTTCCAAAGGATATTTGTCAGGTAGCTTAATGTTGTTGTACAGACCGGATAAAAGTGCCAAATATTTGGTGTTGCTTCATTAAACAATAATATTTCACTTCTGATTGGAGTTAGTTTTGGGTTTGGGTGGGACCATCATTTTAACCCCTTATTGCACCAATATATGCCGTTTTATTACATTCCATAGGATTATATGGAGCAAAAGCACCAACTTGTTTCCCACTTCCTTGAATAACACGTTTTCAGTGTTTTATCATGATTTCATTTGATCAGTGTTTAAACAAATGTTTTGGGTGGGTCAATATATTATCAACCCTCAACTTAACCTTTAGCCCTATGCCGTTTTATTATACTAACTCGTGACATATGTTACTCACCGGACAAATATACCACGTTTTTGGATATTCCTATTTTGGATGGTCATTTTTGCCAATGGCGTTAGCACATTTTTACGTGGGTCCATACTGTTTACCCACCCACCCCCATCGAATCGATAATGTCGATTTACTACATTTTTCAAGGGATTTAATTTAAAGTACCACACATTTGTTGTTTCTTGAATAATAACATTTCAGTTTATCAGCGGTATCAATACATATTTGGGGGTCCATAATTGTTTACCTCACTGAATCGAAAAATACCGCTTTACTGTTTGATGAGATTTATGACAAACCGGAAAAAACACCACATTTTTGCTATTTCCTTGAACAATGCGATTTCATTTTTCAAACGAAGTCAGCTGATTTGTGCGATCGAAGCGCATGGCAAAGATTAGCACAACAACAATGATAAATCGGTGATCGTTGTCACCACACCCCATCCATGCCCCAATAGAAATAACTTACAACAAATGTCCTATGCCATAGTCCAAAATCAAGCGGGGGGAATTTCAGTGCTGAAGAATTTACTGAACCTTTTCTCTCGGTTATACATCGTCTTGCAGCAAAGAACCTTTACACGTGTACATTTTTTCAGACAAGAAACCAATCCGTACCTCCCTCATTTCCATTTCTTTTCCACAACCAACATCACTACGTTAGATAAGCAGTCACTGTTATTATTCCTCACATCATGAAGAACTTAGTTAACTCAAACAGAACTCCAATTGTCTGGGACACGTACCTCCCCAACAGCAAGAAATATTCCACAAGAGAGTAGCGTGGTAACGAGACTCGCAGGAAGGTAACCTGGGACAACACGGTGCCAATAAACTGGAAATGCTTCCATCGCGATGTCACCAAGACACATGAGAGCTAATTGCATTTTTCTCCAGCTAAGTTGCAAATCTCCCCTAACCAGTTTTAAAGGAAATGTCTGCCACCTCTGGAACCTCAGTTGTCGCCAGTAGGTGCAATTGATATGCTAAAGTGTGACATCCAGGAAGCAACTGCTTGTCCATGTTCAGAATGTTTTGGAAAGGGGAACAACGCCATATGATGATACGCACTTTGGACAATGGGGACCCTGGGCTTCCGATAATTAATATATGTAGGAGCTTGTCACATTTATCATCAGCTGCAGACATTTTTTATAGCCAGTGGGAGAGTCACTACCATTTCATCACACTGGTAACGGCATTAGTCACGCTCTCTAAAAATACTAAACGACGTCCTTGTCAGTTTCCACGGTTTAGCTGAGGTGCAATACGACGTCTGCATTCTTCGGCAATGGTTTGGAGACAACATGAGAAACATAGATTGCATACCCAGAAGTGACCAATGGCAATGAATCCATACATCCATCCGGATGTTGATTTGTGACAGTACAACTCCATGTCCTGGAACGCTTCACCGTGGTCTTCTGTGACTAGCGTAGCAATCTGTTCTCAAATATCGAGGCATTGAGAAAGGTGACCAATTATGGACCCCTAAATATGTATTCGGCTCAAGGGGTGGGTAAATTATAGACCCACTCACAACAATTAATTGCTTACTCCTCCTCCTGTCAAAAAGTCAAAGCTATAGCATATGTAGAGAAACACTGTTCGTGGTGGAAGTCAGTCTGTAGTCACATCCAACGGAGAAATGTGGTAAAACGGCCGATCTTTTAATTGATAAGGGGTGAAAAATAATGGACCCATCCAAACAATGTTTTGATTCCGATCAAAAAAGTTATAGTTAATAATAAAAGGAAGCAGAGAAAAAATGTGGTGATGTTATTAGGATTGTATCCATATCCAATGGAGAAATGTAGGAAAACAGAAGATTTTATTTGACAGGAATGAAAAATAATGGACCCACCCAAACCAATTTGGTGACTCCTATCAACAATTTAAAACTATCAACCCGAGGAAACTGTGGGAAAAGTTTGGTGCATAATTCCGAAGAATATCCTAACCCGACGGGGGCGGAGCATCTAATTTCAAAACGTTGTCACCATGACTTCGCACACTTTCAAAATCGGCAGCCTGCCATGTAAACAAAGAATTTCCTACCCGATACATTCAATTAAAAAACTAAAAGTAGTTAATTAAAACATATCTAGACGGTAATTATGTTACAATATATATCGCGTATATTGTATAACATGATTTTACGACAAAAAACTAACGGGTTTTGTCCCTTTAACATTGTTTGTATTAGCTGAAAACACATCTTCGCTACGGAAGTTTGTCACTTTCCGTTATTCACTGAAACCTTTCATAAATCAGCTTTACAGGTGTAATATTTTCATTCATCTTACATATATCTTGTTACGCTGGTTAATTAACATAGAATAACTTATCATAACGAATGTAAAACTTGTCACATTGTATGAAACGGCAATTTTTGCAAACACACATCTACAAAAAAACAGCATGATTACATCAACTTAGAATAAGTTATCATATTCAACATAAAACTGCAAACATTTTGCAAATTACAAACTGCAAATGTCGGCTTTGCCATCTTTTGAAGAAATGTAGAAACTGAACAGTGGTTAGCGACCCCCGAGATCGCGCCACTGTGAATTAACTTAAACTCTAAATGGTGACAATTGCCGCCCTTGGTGTGTTGCTCCTTCGGTGGGTTAAGCTTATATATGCCAATATGTAAACTTACAAAAACATAAATCCTCGTTGGTCTCTGCTACATTCACGTCCTTCGGTGGGTCAAGCTAATGTATCCCAATATCTAAGCTTACCTGGAGAGAAGTCCTCGTTCGTCTCTACAACATTCACGTCCCCGTGGTTTCAAACTCTATAAAACGAATAGAATAGAAAGAACACACGTGATGATAGCAATTGTACTTGTAGATAGATATAACAAGCATCAATGACGCTTATCCCCAGACATCACAGAAAAGCCTGAAAATGGAGGCATAGATAAAGACAGCACAAATAAATCAGCAAATAACAGTGTGGAAAACTCTTCTGAAGCTGGATATAAATGTGTTTGTTTAAATGCAAGGAGTATAGTAAACAAAAGAAATGAACTAAACATTATGGTAGAAGATATTGACCCTCATATAATAGGTATAACCGAATCCTGGACCACCACCGATATATCAGATGCTGAATTGGGACTGACAGGATATGTAATGTTTAGAAAAGATAGAATAGGAAGAAAGGGAGGTGGAGTTATTTTATATATTAAAGAATCTATTCAGGCTTATGAAATAAAATTAGAAAGAGAAGCAGATTGCGAAGAAGCTGTTTGGTGTAACATAGTTACAGGAAACTCAACGTTAACAGTTGGGTTAGTTTATCGAAGTCCAAACATAAGCATAGAAGAGAATGAAAAAATACAAAACGCTATAAGGGAAGTAAGCAAACGGGACTGTATTATTATGGGGGATTTTAACCACGGGCATATACAATGGAAATCTCTACAGAGTATGGGGAGTGAGGACCACAAGTTTTTAGTTTTAGTTCAATATACATTCCTTTCTCAACATGTGCTAGAACCAACCAGGGGTGAGAATGTGTTAGACATAGTTTTGTCCTCACAGAATGAATTAGTTGACAATGTCAAGATATGTGAGCCACTGGGGAGTAGCGATCACAACCAGATACATTTTACCATCAAAGTAAAATCAGAAAGGAATAGTAAAAAGCAGTATAGGAGAAATTTCCACAAAGGAAGGTATAAGGACATGAGGAAATATTTAGCAAAGATAGACTGGAATAACACACTGAAAAATAAGACGGCAACAGAATGCTGGAATGTATTAAAGAGTGAAATTAAGTGCATAGTCGATAAATTTGTACCCTTCAAAAAACAAGGAAAACGGTCCAAAAAGAAACACTTATCGAAAGAAGCCATTAGAAAAATTAAGTACAAACAAATGATGTGGAAGTCATACAGATGTACTGGAAATGATGAAGACTACAACAGTTATAAAGAAGCACTTAACCAAGCTACAGCTGAAATTAGAAATTCAAAGAGAAGCTATGAACAACAATTAGCTAGTAATATAAAACATGACAGCAAGAGTTTTTATGCGTATGTTCGAAGCAAACAGAAAGTTCAAGATAAAGTCGGTCCTCTAGAAGATAGTGCTGGAAATATAATATCAGAGGGATTCTTAATGGCAGAAGACCTGAATGAGTACTTTAGTTCAGTGTTTACCAGGGAAGATATTAGTTCACTGCCAGTACCAGAGGCTAAGTTCAAGGGGGCAGATTCAGACTATTTAGGACAATTAATTGTAACCCCGGAAATGGTAGGTAAGAAAATAAGGGCTATGAAGGATAATAAATCACCTGGAGTGGATGGTATTCCACCCAAACTACTATTGGAAATTGTAGAACATATTAGCATACCGCTTGCAACAGTTTTCAATTTGTCATTAGAAGAGGGAGTGGTTCCTTTAGAATGGAAAGAAGCAAACATTATACCGTTATTCAAAAAGGTTCGAGAAACAAGTCAGAGAACTATAGACCAGTGAGTTTAACATCAGTGATTTGCAAATTATTAGAAAGACTAATTAAAGATCACATGGTGGATTTTCTTGTTAAACAAAAACTTGATAAACCCATCTCAACATGGGTTTTTAAAGCGAGGTCATGCTTAACAAATATGTTATGTTTTTTGGAAGACATCACTAAGTGGGTAGATGAGGGATCACCAGTAGATATCGTCTACTTAGATTTTCAACAAAGCTGCTTAAACTAAAGGCCCATGGCATAGGAAATGGTGTAATAAACTGGATAGAACAATGGCTGATTGACAGAAGACAACGTGTAGTAGTTGATGGGGAGGCTTCAAACTGGAAATCGGTATTGAGTGGGGTACCACAGGGATCAGTATTAGGACCTATATTATTCTTAATATATATCAACGATTTGGATGATGAAATAACAAGCAAGGTGTTGAAATTTGCGGATGATACAAAAGTGTTTAGAAGGATTAAAAGTGATGGAGATAGACAGCATTTACAAGATGATCTTGACAGGTTGATCAAATGGTCTGAAAAGTGGCAAATGCTGTTCAATTTTGGGAAATGTAAATGCCTCCACACAGGACATGGGAACGAAGAAATAGAATATACAATGGGGGGTACTGTACTAAGTACTACTGTAAAAGAAAAGGACTTAGGGTTAACCATTAGTGCTGATATGAAGGTTTCAGAGCAGTGCGGAATTGCAGCTTCAAAGGGAAATCAAATCCTTGGATTAATTAGGCGAAACATAACGTATAAGGAAAAAGAGCTAATAATACCGCTGTACAAAACAATAGTTAGGCCTCATTTAGAATATTGTATTCAAGCGTGGAGGCCATATCGCAGGAAGGACATAGATATGCTAGAAAGAGTGCAGAGGAGAGCAACTAAAATGATACCAAAACTGAGGGATCTTAGTTACGAAATACGCCTAAAAAATGCGGTTTAACAACACTAGAGACCAGGAGATTGAGAGGAGATCAGATAGAAGTGTTTAAAATATTGAAGGGTTATGAAAATATTGATAGAAATATTTTTTTCTCAGTTAAGAAAGATAGAAGGACTAGAGGACATGAACTTACATTGGCAAAGGAGCAGAGTAGATTGGATATAAGAAAGTTTTCATTTTCACAAAGGACTGTAAATGAATGGAACAGATTACCTGCTGATTGTGTGGGTGCTAGTAGCGTGAATATGTTTAAAAATAAAATTGACACATACCTCAGACGGGCGGGATACACATAGATAAAAGGGTCGGACTCTCGATAAGCCAAAGGGCTTCCTTGTCCACCTGCCACCTAGAGTTAATTCTCTGGGTGGCAATCTTGTTAAATCTTGTTAAATCTTAAAATCTGTCAATTCTGTTTTGAATAAATCAGGTGTAGAATCGTAGTTGACAGATCAGAAAATAACTACTTTTATTTAATTTTACATTGTGTAAGTAACTGATACAGCAGATGCAGATGATAGCGTCATTGTTCTGGCACATATGTGTTGGAGTGGAGCGCAAAGAACAAACTAACAAGTTCTAGGATATTACGATTACAAAAACAATTAATAACATGAACCAAACACTACTTTTATATACACTCTGATGCTAGAAATGAATTCATTTAAACGGAAGTGACGTCATTTGCCTCTCACGAGATGTATCTATATTACTACTAACATGAACCAAACACTTCTTGTGCATACACTCCGATGATAGCAATGAATTCATTTAAACGTGATGTACCCTAAAACTCAAACTAGGACTCGGATGACACACTGAACCGCCATATTTAGACAATTGCTAATTGATCGACAATGGAGAACTGTTGTCACCTTTAGGTACGTTTTTAGCTATTAAGTAACGATATAATTCAGTAAACGTGCGGAATTCGAGTTTAGCGATAACAGTTCAGGGTAATTACTTTTTGTCAAGAGTTTGATTCTTACAACGGCCAATGTTGACGATTAGCTGATATGAATGCTGCTGTAAATGTGGTAGTTTCCCAAAATGTAGTCAGCCACACGGATCTGTAACTCAGAAAGTTACTGACCCGGCGAGGAAATAGGTGGTCAGTGGGTCAGCGTATAGTTCAAACACTACTACAGCCACAGCTTCGCCTGCAAATGTGGACGAGCTAAGTGTAATCCCAATGTACATTTTGTTGGTGGTAACCTTTCCAGCTCCTGGTGCCCCTTTCAAACATTATCATATTTATATTGATTGACATCTCTAAGTGGATATGGACAACAACACGCAACCTGCAGATAAACTCCTCTATGTCATTGTATGCCCATTATGTGCTTTTGTTTGCGGAATATCAAATATGATACAGAATTGGGCAAAAGCCTGCGTGTGGCCTGCTACGTAGGTTACCAACCTGTTTAACGTGGTTTGCAGAAATTAATGCATGTTGTTACCTCATATTTCCAATGGTGCATGCTAAAAATTAATCTACCATCTTGATCCAGTTTCATTGATACTACCAGCACAATTGATCCTCCTGTCACAACGCTTGGTGTGCTTCCAGTTCTCCAGGCACCGTCAAATCACAACGACGCAATGACTCCCGTAATACATCCTTTTGTTATCATTTAACAAGATTTAACAAAATTTAACAAGATTGCCACCAAGAGAATTAACTCTAGGTGGCAGGTGGACAAGGAAGCCCTTTGGCTTATCGAGAGACCGAACCTTTTATCTATGTGTATCCCGCCCGTCTGAGGTATGTGTCGATTTTATTTTTAAACATATTCACGCTACTAGCACCCACACAATCAGCAGATAATCTGTTCCATTCATTTATAGTCCATTGTGAAAATGAAAACTTTCTTATATCTAATCTACTCTGCTCCTTTACTAATGTAACTTCATGTCCTCTAGTCCTTCTATCTTTCTTAATTGAAAAAAATATATTTCTATCAATATTTTCATAACCATTCAATATTGTAAACACTTCTATCTGATCTCCTCTCATTCTCCTGGTCTCTAGTGTTGTTAAACCGCATTTTTTAGGCGTATTTCGTAACTAAGATCCCTTAGTTTTTGTATCATTTTAGTTGCTCTCCTCTGTACTCTTTCTAGCATATCTATGTCCTTCCTGCGATATGGCCTCCACGCTTGAATACAATATTCTAAATGAGGCCTAACTATTGTTTTGTACAGCGGTATTATTAGCTCTTTTTCCTTATACGTTATGTTTCGCCTAATTAATCCAAGGATTTGATTTCCCTTTGAAGCTGCAATTCCGCACTGCTCTGAAACCTTCATATCAGCACTAATGGTTAACCCTAAGTCCTTTTCTTTTACAGTAGTACTTAGTACAGTACCCCCCATTGTATATTCTACCTCTTCGTTCCCATGTCCTGTGTGGAGGCATTTACATTTCCCAAAATTGAACAGCATTTGCCACTTTTCAGACCATTTGATCAACCTGTCAAGATCATCTTGTAAATGCTGTCTATCTCCATCACTTTTAATCCTTCTAAACACTTTTGTATCATTCGCAAATTTCAACACCTTGCTTGATATTTCATCATCCAAATCGTTGATATATATTAAGAATAATATAGGTCCTAATACTGATCCCTGTGGTACCCCACTCAATACCTATTTCCAGTTTGTAGCCTCCCCATCAACTACTACACGTTGTCTTCTGTCAATCAGCCATTGTTCTATCCAGTTTGTTATACCATTTCCTATGCCATGGGCCTTTAGTTTCAGCAGTAATCTTTGATGTGGTACTTTGTCGAAAGCTTTTTGAAAATCTAAGTAGACGATATCTACTGGTGATCCCTCATCTACCCACTTAGTGATGTCTTCAAAAAAACATAACATATTTGTTAAGCATGACCTTGCTTTAAACAAACCATGTTGAGATGGGTTGATCAAGTTTTGTTTAACAAGAAAATCCACCATGTGATCTTTAATTAATCTTTCTAATAATTTGCAAATCACTGATGTTAAACTCACTGGTCTATAGTTCTCTGACTTGTTTCTCGAACCTTTTTTAAATAACGGTATAATGTTTGCCTCTTTCCATTCTAAAGGAACCACTCCCTCTTCTAATGACAAATTGAAAACTGTTGCAAGCGGTATGCTAATTTGTTCTACAATTTCCAATAATAGTTTGGGTGGAATACCATCCACTCCAGGTGATTTATTATCCTTCATAGCCCTTATTTTCTTACCTACCATTTCCGGGGTTACAATTAATTGTCCTAAATAGTCTGAATCTGCCCCCTTGAACTTAGCCTCTGGTACTGGCAGTGAACTAATATCTTCCCTGGTAAACACTGAACTAAAGTACTCATTCAGGTCTTCTGCCATTAAGAATCCCTCTGATATTATATTTCCAGCACTATCTTCTAGAGGACCGACTTTATCTTGAACTTTCTGTTTGCTTCGAACATACGCATAAAAACTCTTGCTGTCATGTTTTATATTACTAGCTAATTGTTGTTCATAGCTTCTCTTTGAATTTCTCATTTCAGCTGTAGCTTGGTTAAGTGCTTCTTTATAACTGTTGTAGTCTTCATCATTTCCAGTACATCTATATGACTTCCACATCATTTGTTTATACTTAATTTTTCTAATGGCTTCTTTCGATAAGTGTTTCTTTTTGGACCGTTTTCCTTGTTTTTTGAAGGGTACAAATTTATCGACTATGCACTTAATTTCACTCTTTAATACATTCCAGCATTCTGTTGCCGTCTTATTTTTCAGTGTGTTATTCCAGTCTATCTTTGCTAAATATTTCCTCATGTCCTTATACCTTCCTTTGTGGAAATTTCTCCTATACTGCTTTTTACTATTCCTTTCTGATTTTACTTTGATGGTAAAATGTATCTGGTTGTGATCGCTACTCCCCAGTGGCTCACGTATCTTGACATTGTCAACTAATTCCTTCTGTGAGGACAAAACTATGTCTAACACATTCTCACCCCTGGTTGGTTCTAGCACATGTTGAGAAAGGAAAGTATCTTGAACTAACACTAAAAACTTGTGGTCCTCACTCCCCATACCCTGAAGAGATTTCCATTGTATATGCCCGTGGTTAAAATCCCCCATAATAATACTTACTTCCCTTATAGCGTTTTGTATTTTTTCATTCTCTTCAGTGCTTATGTTTGGACTTCGATAAACTAACCCAACTGTTAACGTTGAGTTACCTGTAACTATGTTACACCAAACAGCTTCTTCGAAATCTGCTTCTCTTTCTTATTTTATTTAATAAGCCTGGATAGATTCTTTAATATATAAAATAACTCCACCTCCCTTTCTTCCTATTCTATCTTTTCTAAACATTACATATCCTGTCAATCCCAATTCGGCATCTGATATATCGGTGAAGGTCCAGGATTCGGATATACCTATTATATGAGGGTCAAAATCTTCATGTATGTGTCTAGCGGTGTAACGGCAAGTGTTATACGGGTGAACGTCGTAACACCTACACCAAACAGTCAGTTAAAGAAACAGTCAGAGAGAAAAAACAGGCCAATACGTAAGTTAATTCAACGAGGAGGATGTTCCGTTGCCTGAATTGTGGAGTCCATTCATATCCCTAGATGAAAACAAGACTGACCTGGCTCACGTTCTCATCCATTACACGATGGAGTCGATTTCAAGATAACAAAAGCAAAAAATCAACTGTTAGAGATGTTGTACATTTAAATAAGCAAGCAGACACGTGCCTCGTGTTACATGGATGTGATGCAGTGACAAGCACGTTCAAAGGACAGTGGTCGCGTACATGGATACATGCTCTTTTCTCTTCCTGCTTCTCTTTAGTTGCGACAAGCAAGAATTTAATGTTTGGATGGTGAGTGGTGCAGCTCAGTAAAAGGAAAAGTTACTTGTTTGTTAGATTACCGCCAAATATTTACAACAAGCAACGGACAGCATTATTGTGTTCCACGCATTAAACTGATTGGTGGCGACTCCACACCATGACTGGGCGGATTCAATAAGACGACCTATTGGGTTGTGCTTGGTAATGTTATAAGAGATGGCACTACATTGAACACATATAAGTGTTCATCTGCTGGTGGTGTGGTGACCCATATATGTTTGGAGGTGAACGCCTATTGTGAACGCGTTATGTTATAACCATTAATGTTAGTAAAACCAATATCATACAGGTGGCAGGTTGTAACGCACTCCATATACGTCCTAAAATACGATATTTAAAATGGTTATATGTTGCTCCAATGTGGCAATTTGTAAGACCAAAATGGCCCATGTTGGACCAAAAATAAAATCACATTGGCGGCTAAAACCTCATTTCGTAATCAGTGACCTGTGTATAGAAATGTTAAACAGGTTGGCGTTGTTGTTGACCAAGGTTGTTGACCACGTTTGTGTCAAATTTTATTTAAAGTGGAAAAAATAACCCGTAGTGCATAAACATCACATATAAACGTTAACCTACAGGTAGTGTTGTGGGTACCTCGCGTCTACGTGGAGGTGTTGATTAAGCCAAATATGATATGTTTGAAAGGGGCCCTAAGAGCTGGAGATTACCAACAAAAGGAGCATTGGAGTTACATTTAGCTCGCTCATATTTCCAGGCGAAAGTACGGCAAATGGCAGATGCAGCAATGCGAATAGCCGTACCATCGGGTTAGCGTAATAACATAACTATCGGTATAGCGGAAGTTTGTTCAAAATTGTCTACAATTTCAGATGCCGTCATTAATATTGTAACATACGGATACAGGTCAAACCACAAGTCTATCTTATGCAGTTGGACAACCTAAAGGCTGGCCTGTAAGCTGGGGGTGGTGCGACGGTTTCATACGCACCCTACCCCCGCTGAGACAATTTTTTTCTTCCAAAATCGTAACCATTGAAACACGTGGCCAAAGTTATGGAATACTTGACAATTTTATAACAACCATCACGCCATGAAATATAAGGCATCAATAGTTATTTAATCACATTTTATTTATTTGGTTAAATAACCTACTGTGTAACCAATGACCTATGTGTAGAATCAGTACCTGATTGGCGACTTGTAACATAAATTATAGGCCTCGTGTGGGAAAAACAGCTTTCTGAAAAAATTGTTGGTCAAATTTGACGTTAAGAAAAAAATATTCATAGTTAACCACAAAATGTCCAAATCACGTCTTGCACACGCCATTTATTATAACCAATGATTTGTGTGAACAAAACCAAAAATAGCTCGACAGTTGTAACTCACTGGTTACATACTGAAAAATAATGGTTTATATAGATCCTTAACGTCATTTTAGGACAATTTTGCATTTTTCTGGAGAAAAATAACCGATATCTTGCCAAAAATCCCAAATCTGACAGGACCGGAGAAAACTCCGTTTGTGTAATATGTGGCCTATATAGAGAAAGTTTAAGCAGATTTGAAAATATGTAACATTGAAATTATGTTTTATGGAAACATAATACGGATTTGATCAAATTTATGTGAAAATTAACATAAAAACTAATTTTCTGACCTAAAAATCAAAAAACAGAAAGTCCAATAACAATACTATAATCAGTAACTTATATAGAGAACATCTCAAATGGTTGGCTGCTTGTTACGAAATGCCTACGAAAGTCACAATTCATCGCATTGGCAGCCTGCCTAGTTGTGAATAAGTTGTAGTAGTCAGGGATGTTAGGGATTCTTTGGTTCAGATTCTTCCAAAAGCACAAAATTTGGCCCAGATGCCGTCTATACCATACTATTTCGATTTCTGACGGGCGCCAAACTGAGCGCCCGCCGGGGCCGCCATATTGGCGAAATCCAATATGGCCGCCACCCGGGTTAGAGGTCAATCATAGTTAAACAAAACAAAAGGGCTAGAATCATGAATAATACCACTTTTTTGGGGTTTGTGGCATCGGAGAATCCGATTCTTATCTTATTTCGACGATTTGAGGTCATGGTCACCCCATATTGGGGTCAACGGTCAAAGATCAGCAGTTACTACTAAAAAAATTGAACCAAGATTATTCAGGTACAATTGTTATTAAAATACTTCGGAGATGACATCTGCTGACAAACTGTTATAACTATGCCGCTACGCCGCTATGTTCATTTAAATGTTCAAAATACAATACAAGGACCGCTTTAGTAACAATATACCAATGATTATCAATGATTACTATTATTACCTATACCTTCCGGCTTGCGCTCTATGATGCCAGCAATAAGTACTACTGATCATCACCTTCGCATTTGCCGAGAGCCGTGCATCGAGCACCGGCGCGGTTGCATTTGCACCTTCCCGTGCATGCCTTGATGCAGCCGCAGTGCAAGAGCACATGCCACTGATGCGTCACTGGGAGTGGTCCATAGTTGCCATGTACTGGTGCCATCTTTGTGCCAGAAGTCAGGAATTTCCTACTGGACCGAGGTGGCCTAACTCCAGTAGAAACTTGCCTGTAGTATCGCTCGCTTCACATGCTGGAACAGCGCGGCTTGGGATGTTTTCCAGCGATCTCCTTCCAATGGTGAAGAGGCGATGCCTGGCCTCGTTGACACCGGCTCCCGTTAGGCTGTGGAAGAGGGGTAGTGCCAAGGACTTTGACGGAGCGAGATCGGAGTAGATGGTATGGACTGGAATGTCACAATACTTTTTTTCCGCTATCAAAGCCAACCCAGAGCTCCGATAGGCCGAGGGTCTCGAAAACCGGACTGCAAAAACCACGACATCGCGAACATAGGCTGTTATATGACCCTGCTCTGCAGCATGTGCCAGATGCAGGAGGATCCCGGTGTCCGCCTCGGAATGATTGCATGGCTGAAGTGTTGCGAGGTCACAACACCTGTTGGAGAGCACGGTCTCGAAGTGGGTATTCAGGAGGATCTTTCCGTCCATATCAGTCTTGGATATATGTGTGTTGATGAGTGAGAACAGCTAAATTTTTTCTCCTCATTTTGTAAGAAGCCGCTGTTCCATTCACGCTTCTGGATTGGAGTGCTGCCATCGCCGACTCTTGTTTGTGGGCCATGCCTGCGTCGTTGTTACGTGAGAGCTTTGAGGTTATTTTCCTCGGGGTAATTACCCCATATGGCGTCGTTGGTTTGGGTACCACTCTTCATTTGAACTTCCAGAAATGGTACGATGTCGAGCGGCACGTACACGCTGAATGTCTTTGCTGTTGTGGGGCGCACCATGTGGATCACTGCCGCCATATCCAACACGACGACCGTGGCTTGTTTGGCAGCAGCTGCGCTGCCAGTGGGTGCATTGAGGCATTGAAGAATGTCAGACTTCGTCCCAGATCGCAGCGACCCTCGATCCGCCAGGCCCGGTGGCTCTCTTTGATTTTCGAACCGAAAGAAGTCCGTCATGACGGCATCGGGACGCGACTAGAGTGAGAGGAAATGTTGCGTGACTAAGGTCATGTTCTGCCTCTGTACACCACTGTCCTTCCTGCCTTTTTTCTTGGGGTCAGGTCGGTTGGAGAAAGTTAGCATGTTGTTCCGCGTGATGGTATCATATACTGGTACTGAGGCGTTTTCCAGCCTTTCCATGACGTATGCTGCGTGAAGGGCTTAGCCAGCTTCACGGAATTTAGATAGAGAGGTAGCGATAGCCTGTTCCATGACATTCTGTGTATTGAGTGCTACAAGCTCGCCATCCTCACCTCATCCTCGACCTTGGCATCTCGCACATCAAGTAGCGGTCTGACTACGCTGTCGCCGAGTCTGGGTGCAAAGACATCCGTTTGAGTGAGTTCGACTGGGTGCTGGATCACGTAAGAGTCTGGTAGCTGGGGAGTCGACGTGTTGGAGGGGTCAAGCTTGATGGGAGCCCGCTTCACTCCAGAGTTCTCGCGGTGAGAGATGGTTGGTCACGTTCAGGACATATCCATGGAACTCATCCAGTGAGATGTTGCCCTGAGCCGTGCTATCTATATTATCTATATCGTGGGTGGTGAAGACCTTAGACCGGCTATTGGTGGGTACCACCACCCTATCCGGAGCATGGCGAGCACACACCGCACGCGCAACACCTCGCTTCACTTCCATGACACGATTGTACGATACCAAGCCATGATACAGGGGAAGGGTTTTTTTGCTCCTCATTGTGCAGCCGTCTTGACTGCATGGTGCGTACCCTAACTAGTATTGTAGATGAGCAGTTGTAAGATGTTGCATGCGATCTTCTCCCTCGCATTCAATTTGGCGTCGCCACCGATCTTCTCACGTCCACGAAGAGTAGATTGGCCCCAGAGCACTACGTTGAAAAAACTCCTCCACTCCTCAGTGACTGGAGCCGTGAGGCAGTTAGGGGGAAGGAGCCGTCGAAAGGCTCCTGACTTTGTAGACAAAACCGTGTACTACTCTACAGTTAGGTTGACTTAGCGTCATTTGTCTACGAAAAACTACGGGATGAGCAATCTTACAAATGTCACAAGAGTTAAGTTTTGTACAAATGTTTGTAACTATGTTTTACGAAAACTGGTTAGTATACCATAGGAAATACTTGTTAGTAAAACGAATCGGTTCCATCAGTGTGAGGGCGACGTCAATTTACGGAGTGCCCCAGCTCTATGATTGACGAGCTCTGTTGGCATTGAAGATTTAGCATTTAGGACTGGTGGCGACGATTTTCACACATCATTTTTCACACGTCACCGGAAAAGTAGGAAACGGAAAACAGGTTAGAATCAATACGTTTTCAAATGACATAAGTTACACCACTATACAGCATGTGTTGTGAAAACTAGACACCCGAAAACAAAAGAATGGTTTCAAATATAATTATGACGATTACTGTAAGTCCAATAACAATCGCTGATCCAAAATGACCTTTACCTGAAATAGTCGAAATAAGACCAGTATTGGATTCCCCCACCCCGAAAACCCCTAAAAAGTGGTATTATTAATTATTCTAGCCCTTTTGTTTTTTTTTAACAACGATTGACCTATAACCAGGGTGGCGGCCATATTGGATTTTGCCAAGTTATGCCTTGACAATTCTGTTAATAAAAGTAATACATATGCATAACGTTACTATGGCGGCGTGACATCTCCTAAATTTTACATTTCCTAAGACACTTATGGCTTTAAACATGTGTCCGTGCGTTACTGTCATAACAAAAAACGCCAGAATTGAAATAAAATAGAAATGTACGATGGAATGTCCAAACAATGTGTGTTCGGCGATCATTTTGTATGGCCTGGCGGATCTTTTTGCTAGGCAACAGATTACACGATGAATATGTGGTTAATCGTGGAAGAAATCTCGCATGTCTGGTGGAGTCATTCAAGGTGGTCAGACAAGTTAAGTTGTCCTCGTGTGTGCTTGCATGTTCCTTGCTTACGGGATATTACCATATTTTTGCAAACTCCAAGATATTTATTATTTTACATATTTATCTACACCACCACACACACAACCCATCAAAAACCACACCTAACCTTATCTGCATTCAACACATTTTCTGATTGCACTATAGCATTAATTTGCATATGTATTTCTTTAACTCGATAGGTGGCGGCTGGGTAGCTGTTTATTTTCCTTCCGTACGTGGAGACGACCAAACTATCACCCGCCTACATTTTATTTCGTACATTTCTTGAGCTTGGCAAACTTATGCGAACACCCCTTCTTCCTCCCCCAGTCTAACCTGTCCTGTTAGGTTTGCTACCCTGTCATAACATATTTGTAAGCCCTAGGTCATTAAGTGACGGACACGTGTTCCGATTAAGGTCTCGGTCCTCACCTGAAAACCTACCCTTTGCCCCCTCTCTTTAGTTCAATTATTGTTCACTGCAAAATACCATATCGCACTGTGTCTTCCGAATCCAACACAACAGAAATACCCTCTTTGTTCTTGTGAGAGTACTTCTGTTGTATTGTATTTGGAAGATGCAGTATGATATGATGCAGCACAATACAGTACATACGTCGTATACTGTGTATACACAAAACCAAAAAGGGTGGGCAGAAGAAGGATGACCTACCTAAGGAAAGCGGTTCGGTTGGAATACAACTTAACAGGAAGACTGGCGAGAAGCCGGATGAGATGGGCAGGCTACATGGTAAGGACGGATGCAGGAAAACTTGCAGAGAGAGCAGAGGCGGAACAATACCAAGGAAGTAGGACAAGGGAAGGCCACAACTGATATGGTAAGGCGGTGGGAGGAGGGACATGAGATGAGCGGTTGAGGATGAAAGATGGGGAGAGAGGCTGCTGACAGGAATTTATCTGTGGAAAGAACAGAGAGAATGGATCGACAGTCTTATAAATGACCTTCCCTCCTATACAGGGAACACAGAGGAAAAACAGAAGTGCCCGTTAGACTGCCCATCAGCTACATTCAATGCAATACTTTGTTGTCGCTAGCAATATTTGCAACTTTAGAAGTTATGACATATTTCTGTTTACTTAAACCGAAGCTATATTTTCCTAATAGTTGATATCATGTTTTAATACTAAAATGAACATATTCAAAGTACACTGCTCGCCAAACGGGAAAGGTGTTTCGCAATTTGATTGCTGCGCACAGGAAATGAACAAACTGTAAACAAACATTCGACATAAGTGTAAACAACCGCTATTGGCATTAAACAGCAAACACAGACATTGCTTTGTTTATACTCCTGACTAGAAACTGGGCCGGAATACAACTGATTCAGTGAACTTCCAGCTAACAATTACGACACATGGTTTATTCCTGGTAACGGAACAGACTACTTCGCTTTATACTTCACTCTGTGTATCCAATCAGTATTACTTAGCTCCTCTTACATAGTATATGTTCAATAACATTCCTACGGGCATTGGCAGGTGGTGTCCACAGTTTGCACATTGGAAATACAACAATACAATTATACAGGTTGATATTGACTGTCAGTCACTGGCAATTTAAGTTGCTCACATGTCTGATGAAATAAATATCCGTCTCTATCAAGATAATAGATGAAATGCTAATTTTCCCAAAAAGGTCCTCAATCATATACATATATGTATGTACCTTATATACGTATGGCATAAGAGTTTTGATAATGGTCACTTAGCTTAATATATCACGGACAGTTTGTGCCCTAAATGATCTAGATAATGAAGTTCAAAAAAATTACGCGAAGACACCAACACAAAGATGGAGCACAGAGCAACGACGATTTGACCGAAGGCTATCTTGACACTAGTTGCTTCGACAAGACTCGTGTGTATGAATGCAAGCGCGACTCGTGTGTCGTGTGCTCTTATGTGCATTATAAAGCTGTCACATACTGACTAAGGAGTGGCTTCGTGATTTGTTGACTACCCGACTATTGAGTCGTTAACCAACAACGTTCCAAATTTCCTTTTTCGACGAGATAGAATTGGGAGAATGTCGTTTCGACTATTATATCAATAGGGACAAGCAAAGTCCCATAAATATATGTTATTTAGTAGGACTTTTTATATACATCGGTGCCATTTGTCGGCACTGAATTTAAACTTTTCGGTACATTTAATTGAAGGTAAACAAAGCAATATATCTAGTATTATGCTTAGACTGTTGAAAAACCTCCACGACACAGTTCATTTTAATTTAAATATATTATAAAAATCAACAGTACCTTTGATGGATGTGGACTATTTAACACGTGGCATGATCATGGACATGAAAACATAAAATGGCTGAAGCATACCTTAGAACTTAAAATGAAAGTCATCAACAAACAAACATGGCACAATGAAATTCATGTAATATTAAAAAGTGTTCAATTTACAGAATATTTAAAAATAAAATAGCTTTCGAGAAGTATTTAATCTACTTCAGCTCAACTGACTGAATCAATTGATGTAAATGTCGTTGTGGAAATAACAAATTATCTATTTCTCTTGGTCGTTATCTCCCAGAAAATGCTCAGAGGCGGCGTAGCTTATGCAACAATGGAGACCAAGGTGATAAATATAATTATTTACTTGTGTGTCCGTCATTAGTAGAAGAAAGATCAAAATATATAAAGAAATACTTTAGAATCAGACCTAATGCTTTGAAACATAACTAGATGTGTAATATATATAGTGTGTAACAGTTGACATGTATTTTTAGGTTTATTAATGTAATCATGACAAAGTTTCTTCAACAAACAAATTTCCTGTCAACACTGTGAATTGCGTAGAAGAAACACTATTGCAAATAGTTAATTTACTAGTCACATAATTGCATATAAATTAGTTTAAATTTGGCAATACATGTATAATACGAGGTTTACTTTATTTTACATTATTTTACATTATTTGGTTTACACTACTAATTATAAAATTACCGAAAATACTTAATACAGAAATGTCACTGAATGGTGTATGCATTGTGTGTTGTTTATATGTTACCTACTGTACATACGATTTGTGCAATATCGATCAAGATGTTCGTAAGAATACAATATTTTCTATTAAAATGTAGTGTAGAGATAAAAATCATCTCGTATTCCGCAAAGGGTCGTAGGGAAATAAAATGCATTGTCACTGTCGCGCTGTGAACTAGTCTAGCAATACATATTCTGCTGTCGAGAAATGTATATAGTTTATAAATACTTCACGCTGATGACATACTGTTCTACTTTTTTTAAAGTTGTCACGAAATCTTCATGGTATCTCTAGAATAGGACAAGGTGTTTGGACGGGGTGAGAAGAGTTGACAATCTATTGAAAGTCATTGTATATTGGTTTGTGTTACCAAGCCATTGTCTGTGTTCTAGGCGTCATCGGAGGCCCAGAACATCTGGAATAAATATGTCGCCTCTGATGGACACTGAAATATTTTTAATATCTCGAAGTAACCTTGTTTACCCGGGCTCAATAACATGGCGCCACCGTCTGTCGCACATAGGAGCGTCCCGAAACATTATAATTTGTCATTTTGCAGTTGTTTATCCAACTCCGAGTTGGGAGAGGTGTCAGACAACACGTTAATTGTTAATCACTTGTCCACCTTCGGCCGACAGATGGGAGTGTATTTGATGTATTGCAATGATCTCATCAATATAAGAATCGGTCATCAGTTGTCCACCTTCGGCCGACACATGGGATTATATATGATGTATTGAAATGAACTCATCAACATAATTAAACTGTTTCATTGAGCCATTTATGTTGAATGAAATGTGTATATGCTGATTGTAAAACATTAGTTAAGACATTTGCGCTAATGTAAAACATTACACGGCACAATACGCCGTTTTTGTAGGATGATTATGCATATTAAGACAATACATAAAAGGTATATTACAAAGGTCAGCAAAGATTAGATAACGTCAAAAATATGATAGGTCAATAGCGTATTCTTCGTATGTAATATGATTACCGAAGTTAAGCGCTAAATTCAAGTTCTTCTAAAAGTAACGTCTACCAATAGATGACTACCGTTATTACTAATTTGCATAAATAATACCATAAAGTATAACAAAAAAATGTCATCATGTAGATAATACATAATCCTACAATAAACTTAACTTATAATAAAAGTAACATTTAAATACGACTTAATAAATCAAGATACAAATAAAAAGCGTTGCAGGATTGTTATGTGTGACAAGACAATATATGAAAGGCACGTATTAAATTGCATAAAAATAGTTTTTACACTATGCAATCAACATAGAAACATACAACCTAATAAATTATTATAATGGTAGTGTGTCACTATCGAGTGAGTCCCTAAAATAATATATAAATGTTACGCAACTAAACATATTATACATACTAATGTCAGCAGTGATTAGGAAACGTTAACTCTTTAAATGTACTCATATCTTAAATATATTCATCTGCTGGTCAATCCGATATTTGAAACGATAATACTGTTTATTGCCATGATTAACAATACGATTCTGTTCGATCTCTCAATGAAACTGTTTCATAGTTGCTACAATTATGTCGATGAGGTCGTTGCAATACATCAAATACAATCCCATCTGTCGGCCGAAAGTGGACAACTGATTAAAAATTAACGTGCGTTATCAGATACCTCTCCCAACTCAGAGGCGGAGAAACAATCGCAAAATGAAAAGTTAATATTGTATCGGGTCGTTCCAATGTCCGACAGACGGTGGCGCCATGTTGCGGAAGATTACGAAAAGTAAAAAAATGTGATATATATATATATAAATACCATGTCATTCATATACAAATCAAGCAATGATTAGAAACGTTAACTCTTTGAATTTATTCATATCTTAAATATATTCATGGGTTGGTCAATCTTACGATATTTGAAACGATTATACATTTTATTGCCATGATAAACAATGCGATACTGTTTGACCTCTCAATGAAATCGTTTCATAGTTGCTATAATTATGGTGAAGTGATCGTTGCAATACATCAAATACATTCCAATCTGTCGGCCGAAGGTGGACAACTGATTAACAATTAACGTGTTATCAGACACCTCTCTCAACTCCGAGGCGGAGAAACAATCGCAAAATGACAAATCATATTGCTTCGGGACGCTCTTATGTGCGACAGACGGTGGCGTCATATTACGGGCCCCGGATAATGAAGATTACTTCGAGAAGGCTTAAGTTGTGAAGCTATCTAGTGATCATACATGTCAACACCAGACAATACCTGCAACTGCAAACTCACAAAATAAACGTGCAATTGCTCCACCTTGAAATTTCCAACTGCAACCCCCCTCGAGGCACCCATAAACACTCCAACAGCACACCTCTTGAAATCTCGAGCTCAGTTTGTTTAACTTAGCGTACACATATCGCCACCACGCAGCCTAAGAGCCTCATTGGCAACTCAGGACTAATTGGTCAACCTTGTATTGTATTGTATTGTATTGTATTGTATTTATTCAGATTCCAACAGGTATGGACCCAGTAACAGGACTGATTACTGAAACAATATATATAAATAATAAAACAATAATAGATTAATAAAAACAACAAGAACAATAAGGTCATAAAAACCACACAATAGCATCATCAAATATACCAGGCAAACATATGTTATACATAACAATGTTTTTGAATGGTTCAGCTCCTGAATATATATCACAAGTTGGATTACTTAAATACAATGTTTGAAAGTAGTAATACATCTATTCAAAACACAGTGTTTTCTAATGTTGATTCTGCTATTGGAAACTCTAAAAGGGATGTAGTTTCGTAGAGATCGTGAAGGACAATGACATTGGATAGCCCCTAACAGATACGCCGAGTCTAGTTGGGAGTGCATACACTTGTTTAAAAACGTAAGATCTGCAACTGACCTACGATGTTGAAGGGAAGGTAGTTTAAAATGATGGCAAAGCTCAGGATAACTGTCAGAGGAGTACTGTATTTTGGATTTGTAACATAGATATTTAATGAATTTCTTTTGAACTCGTCCGATTTTGTCAATAAACGTACGTTGCCAGGGATTCCAGAAAACACTGCAATACTCCAATTGGCTTCTGACTAGATATATATACAAGGATCGCAAAACCTGTACATCGGTAAATGTTGTGCAAACGCGCTTAATAAAACCACTCATCTTAAAAGCTTTACAAACACAACGATTAATATGATCTTTAAAAGTCAAACTGTCGGTTAATGTGATACCGAGATCTCTGACAGCGGTGACCTTGGGCAGAGACTGGCTTAAAGTCGTGTAGTCATAGGATATACGTTTCTTTTTGTTAGTGAATGACATTACGCAGCATTTCTCAACGTTAAGTTTAAGGTGCCATGTCTCACACCAAAGACATACACTGTCCAGATCCTTCTGCACCAACTGACAATCGGTCACCGACGTAATTTCTTTAAACAATTTGGAATCATCAGCATACAATGACATTTCACATGAATCAACATGATTAGTGAGATCGCTAATATACAAGATAAACAGAAGTGGTCAAATTTGTGAACCTTGTGGTACACCAGACAACACTGGCTTCCAGTCAGATGTTTTGCCTTCGAGGACAACGCATTGTTTTCGATTGACAAGGTAAGACTGCAACCACTCTATGCATTGTCCGGAATAGCCATATGGCCTAAGCTTGTGAATTAACAATGGGTGGCATACTGAATCAAAGGCTTTACTGAAATCCAAATAAACATAATCAACCTGTTTCGTGTTGTCAATAGATTCAGAAATGGCGTTCAAGTAAAAAGCTAGATTATATACTGTACTTGTACACCTCACAAATCCGTGTTGGCTGCCCGAAATTGTGTTACGCACATGCTCATACAATGAGTCGTATACGACGTTCTCAAAAACTTTGTTAAATAGCGGTGAGAGAGAAATAGGTCTGTAGTTGCACATATTTCGTTTATCTCCCTTCTTGTACACATGAATAACATTTGCTCTTTTAAAACAAGTCGGAAAAGTTCCACAGTTTAAAGACATATCAAAAAGCATAGTTAGTGGACCTGCTAATTCGGCAGCACATTCCCTAAGGATTACACCTGATATATTTTCAGGACCGCATGCTTTGTTTATTGAGTGTTGTTCCATTGCATTAGAGAGGTTTCGATCGAATCCCCACTTACAGAACACAACAATATCTGATAAAATAAGCGTATGAAAATCAATATCAAAAAACTGCATATCATTTCTATGCCTTTATATAGATGACAGGCATGGTTGGCAAGAACAAATAAATGCATTCAAGAACAAATTAACCGGTGCTTTATACGCAAATTACAAGGTCAATCTCTACCTAGGAAGGAAGGAAGGAAGGAACATCTTTATTCGACATATATAATACAAATAAGTACAAAACATGTGAGAACATTGTCATAAAAAAACTGTCGGGAGACTCTCACTAAGGCTTTCAAATGTGCCGCTGAACATGAGAGCCGCTCACTGGTAATTTTAACTAAAACATTTTTCCTACTCCCTTTGTGGTGTACTACCATATATTAAGTTAAAGCTACAAGGTGCTTTAATAGATAACACAAAGAGTATATGATGTATGTCGGTAGGCTAACTACATATGTAGCAGTTTTTGTCCGTGCAAGTGTCTTTATAAAATGTCAATAAGTACTTTCTAGTGTATTTAGAGAAGCTGCAGAAATTATGCGTGTACATTTTGTCTAAAATGCAGGGTGTCATTTTCCTAACTAAAACTGGTAGGTGGTATCTAGTACATTTTCTGGCTCTCGAAGTATGACTGAATGGGATAATAATTTGATGATTTTTTCTTGTAGGATAATCATGATAAGTAGCATTTTGTAAAAAATAGCGATAGGAAAAATGTAGGAACGCGTCCATGTACAAATTGATGAAAGAAAGTTAAACATTGATAAATAAAGATGTCTTCCAGTTTTAGTATATTTAGGGATTTCATAATAGGTTCGGTGTGTAAGTTCTATTTACTGCGGGAAATTATTCGGATAGCACTTTTCTGCAATTTAGAAAGTATATTTGTATTAAAACCCCACAATAAAATGCTGTAGTTGAGATGTGGTAAAATTAATGAATTTGCAGTCTTTAATGTATATCCAGGTAGAAAGTGTTTTAGTTTATTCATAATTCCCAGAGTTCGTGATATTTTATTAGATATTTTGTCAATGTGTGGAGTCCAGTCTAACGTTTCTTGAATGGTAGTGCCTAGAAAGTTGAATGTGTGTACACACTCTATTAGTTGACCATTTATTTAGTTTCACTTGTATTTAGAGTACGTTTGTTTACTTGTAACCATTCACTAATATGTTTTAGTTCATCGTTAATATTATCACTGACAACATTATAATTATGTGTGTTAGAGTTGCAATTGAAAGAACATAGTGGTCCGACGAGGGTTGCATCATCAGCGTAAAGTATGGCCTTGAATTTGTTGGTGGCAAGATGGATGTCATTTATGTAGAGAGTAAACAGTAGGGGTCCTAATATTGACCCCTGCGGGACGCCAGTGAAACAAATAATGTGTCAGATATAACGTCATCGAATTTAACAAACTGGCGTCTTTTGGAAAGGTAGCTCATTAACCAAGTGAGGGGATTACCATTTATGCCGTAATGTTCAAGTTTTTAAATAAAATATTGTAGTCTATAGTATCAAAAGCTTTTGACAGATCCAAAAAAATTGCAATTGGAGTGTTTCTGTTATCTAAGTTTTGAAGAATATTATCAGTTAATTCGAACGTAGCCATTTCCGTTCAATGTAACAGTATCTGCACTTAAAACAATTGATCACACTTTAGTTTACCCCTACTTGACATATGGAATCACCTTGTGGGGATCTACTTACAAAACCCATATCACGAAATTATTCATTATGCCAAAAAAGTTCGTTCCATTCTTAAGACTAACTACTTGGAACACTCTCACCCCCTCTTTACATGCCTAAAATTAAAACATTTGCATGATTTTTATGAAACTGGAGTTGTAAAATGTATGTACAATTATGTTCACGGGACCCTACCACATTCTCTATCTTATATTTTCACATTTACCTATGACATACGCATTCATAAAACAAGACAAACTTCTCATATACATCTTTTTCATCCGTTCAACTGCAAGATATTTAAATAGTATGTTATGTAAAGGTCCGATTATCTGGCACACAATTACATATGTTATTCAAAATGAACCCATTTTAAACAATTGTATATTATCATTAAAGGCAAAAGTCGTAAATGGATTAGGGGTTCTATTGTAAATTTAATCAATCTCGAAATGGCTGACATATGTGTATCAAATGTTATTTATATTTAAGTAGATATATATATATATATATATATATATATAATATTATATATATATATATGATACCATTGCCGTAATCAACATACTACACGTGAAATCATTACACTGTTTTGTAATAATTGCTTCACTTATTTTGGGTTGATGACGACCAGTTCACTTAATCGTTACTTGATCTAACATTGTTATAATGTAACTCAACTGGTCACATCCTTTATTGGCTCCGCCGCTAACCCGGAATTGTATATCATTTAACTGATTGTTCTATGTATTACTTGTAGTTGTATTATGATTGATACAATTCCAAGATAAAGTATACATATTTATCTGTCTAACCCATGATTAAAAAAACCTATTTTCGAAATTCATTGTTTGATCTCCCTACCAATGGATGTACAGATGTTGTATTCGATCAATTACAATACCTCGCATTGCGCGCTAGATGTATGTGTTTTAATGTCGTTTATTTTGTATGGTAATCGTAATGATTTGTTTTGCAACGTTCATAAAATAGTAAACAGTATACACACGTTCAGAAAAGATGCAGGGAAGGCAATGCTGCGGAACACTTTAAATTAATGAAATTAATGAATTAATGCAATTACCAGTTTTTATATTAGAGGAGCTGTGCTATATGTTTCTATAAATGCATAATTTATCGGTGTGCATAATCCATATGGTCATACATAAAATTCTGCAATTTAACAATTAAAATATTTCAATGTCCACCAGAGGCAACATATTTATTCCAGATGTTCTGGGCCTCCGATGACGCCCAGAAGACAGACTTGGTAACACAAACCAATGGCTTTCAATAGTTTGTCAACTCTCCTCTCCCCGTCCAAACTCCTTGTCCTGTTCTAGAGATACCAAGACGATTTCGTGATAACTTTTTTAAAGAGTAGAATAGTATGTCAACAGCGTGAATTATTTACAAATTATATACATTTCTCGCCAGCAGAACATGTATTGCTAGACTAGTTCACAGCGCAACAATGACAATGAATTTTATTTCCCTATGACCCCTTGCGAAGTACGAGATAATGTTGATCTCTAGAGTACATTTTAATAGAACATATTGTATTCTTACGAACATCTTGACTGATATTGTACAAATCGTATGTACAGTATATAAAACATAAACGACACTCAATGCATAAACCATTCAATGACATTTCTGTATTAAGTATTTTCGAAAATTGTATCGTTAGTAGTTCAAACCAAATTATGTAAAATAATATAAAATAAACCACGTATTATAGATGTATTGCCCAATTTGAACTCATTTATATGCAATTATGTGACTAGTAAATTAACTATTAGCAACAGTGTTTCTTCTACGCAATTCACAGTTTTGACCGGAAATATGTTACTTGTACAAACTTTCATTAATAAATCTGGAAATATCCGTCAACTGTTACTCACTATATACATTAAACAACTGGTTCAGTTTCAAAGCGTTCGATCTGATTCTAAAGTATTTTGTTTATGCATTTTAATATTTCTTCTACTAGTGATGGACATACAAGTACATAATGGTATTCATCACCTCGGTCTCCGTTGTTGCATAAGTTACACAGCCTCTGAGCATTTTCTTGGAGATAACGACCAAGAGAAATAGGTAAGTTGTGCTTTCCACAACGAAATGTATATCAATTGATTCCATCAGTTGGGATGAAGAAGAGTAAATACTTCTCGAAACCTACTTCAGTTTTAAATATTCTGTAATTTAAACACTTTTTAATTTTACATGAATTTTACTGTGCCATGTTTGACTGTTGATGACTTTAATTTTAAGTTCTAGGGTATGCTTCAGCCATTTTATATTTACATTTCCATGATCAAGCCACGTGTTAGATAGTCCACATCCATCAAAGACACTCTTGATTTTTATAATCCATTTTGATTAAAAATTACCTGTGACGTGGAGGTTTTTCATCAGTCTAAGCATTATACTAGATATATTGCTTTGTTTGCCTTCAATTAAGTGTACCGAAAAGTTGATAACTTTTGGTAGAAGATATGAACAAAACAGTAATAGTAGTTTCAACATGTATGTAATACATTTGTATGTAAATTAGCAAAACATCAAGATTAAATGTATATATAACAATTATATAGCACTTACATGACATATTACAAAGAATTAACTATATTTTCTGAGAAGTAGAAGAGGGGTAACGTGTGTCACGTTGCCAGCTAGTCGTTATCAATTAGTGTTACGTAGAATAAGTGTCAACGGGACAAATAGCGTGACAAATTAATTGCTCCATGGTAAATATTTTATGATCTTACGGTTTGTGCGAAGTAATTTCGAATGTGTAGCAACATATTTCGTAGAACCAATACATTACATTGCGTTTCCACTTCCGTGTTTGTTGCGACCTACCTGTAAATTCATGAGCTATTAAATTTTGTAGATCGGTTAATCAACACGCCATCATTGCTTCCTGTGAATGTTACTAGTTACGTCGTCTTCAGCAAACTACTAAAATATATGTTATTTATTCTCGTTTTTACGATCTGCATATGATGTAGTATTACATCATTAGTTAGTATATCATGACGATATATGTTATTTGCACATGTTATGATTTACGTATTACTCTCATGAATAAGGGTCGCTTATTATCACTTAACCCGTGTGTTATTATCACTTAACTCGTGTGAAGAATGCAGGCGCTGCTGATGATCTTATGTGTACCGTAAAGGTGTTACTCGCTGACTAAGGAGTGGTGCCGTGATTTGTTGACTCCCCGTCTATTCAATCGCTAACCAACACTGTTCCAAACATCCCTTTTCGACGTGGTAGAATTAGAACAATGTCGTTACAACTATTTTTTCAATATTGTCCAGCGGAGGCCCTCGTAAATACCTGTTATTTACTCCGACTTTTTATGTACATCGGCGCCATTAGTCAGAACGGAATGATATAGTACGACCAGCGCTAGAGCGTGGCCGCTTAGAGTTGACAATTGCTTGGGAATTTCTACGATAACTATAAAATTGAAGCCGTTAAACCCGCATGAGGTCAGGCATTTGTTCACGACTACGCGACAATAGTGCAATAGTATAAGATAGTCAATGAATTAGCATATACAATTACGAAAACGTCGTTAACTGACACGCCGGCGTTTGTATAAAGGTATTTGGTATCATGTATGAAAATCTATCAAATATATTTTATATTGAGATCGCCAACAGGATATAACATGCCGTATTAAAAACATAGGTTTTTAGATGGCGGCGAAATGAAACTATATTTCTTACTGACTTAACACCAACAGGGAGTAAGTTCCACAAAGTTGGTGCAGCGACCGAAAAGGCTCGAGTTCCTGCATTCGTCTTAACTATGGGAATAAAAAGTTGATCAGAGCTGGCCGACCGAACCTGTTTAGTTTTCTTTGCTAGAGTAAGCATAGAATATAAGTGTGGATGTTGTTTGGTTGATAGGGCTTGATATGTAATTCAAAAGATCTTTAAAATAAGGCGATATCGCACAGGTAGCCAATGCAGTGATTTTAGAAGTGGTACTGAGCGAGAAAAACGAGGAGATCGAGTAAGTTCACTTCCCAAACAATTGTGGACACGTTCAAGTTTTCTCACATCCTTGCTAGCTACATTATCAAGGAGGGAATTGCAGTCGTGAAGTCTGCTGCTAACAAGGTAACTTGGAGACAATCACTAAGCTGGCTAAAAGAGCTACTACCGAGTAGCCAAATATATGTCGATCTGTGTATCGTCAGCATAAATATGATGATCCAAATTATGACTTTGAATAACATTGCTTAGTGGCGTGGCGTAGACAAACGTAAAGGTCCAAGAACAGCCACTTTCATAAACGTTTAATTGGAATGTTATGATCAATGGTGTACATATGATAGATCAACAGCATTTTTTCATATATAAATCAAGCACAGTACTAAATAATATCATTACTGAAGTTACGCAAAATTCAATATCTTCTAAAAGTAACGTCTTCCAATAGATGATTACAGTTATTGCTAATTTGCATATTGTATAACAAAAACATGTCATCATGTAGATAATGTATAATCGTACTTTACCAATATCACTGTTTAAGTTAATATCATGATGTACTTTTAAGAGAACCATTTATGTTGAATGAAATGGTTTATATGCTGATTGTAACTCATCAGTTAATATATTTGCGCTAATGTGATATATTACACGGCGTGCTACACTTTTTTGTAGGATGATTATGCATATATAAAACGTGCATAAATATTAATGCACAATTTCAGCAAAGATTAGAAAACGTCAACAAATATGATAGATCAATAGCATGTTCTTCATATATAAATCAAGCAAAGTACGATCTAATATAATTACTGATGTTACGCTAAATTCATTCTAAATGTAACGACTACAAATAGATGATTACTTCTATTACAAATTTGCATGAATAGTACCAAATTGTACAACAACAAAACATGTTATCATGTAGATAATGTATAATCGTACTTACAAACTTAACTTATAAAAAGTTACAACATTAAAATACGGCTTAATAAAATCAAGGTATAAATAATGAGCATTTCAGGATAGTTACGCATGGCAAGACACGATATAAAAGGCACGTATTAAATTGCATAGATTATATAAAATACGGCTTAATGAACCAAAGTGCAAATAATAAGCACTGCAGGATTGTTATGCATGACAAGAAACTGTATAAAAGGCACGTACTAAATTGTATAACTTATATAAAAGTAAAAACATTATAATAAGGCTTAATGAATCAAGGTACAAATAACAAGCATTGCAGGATAGTTATGTGTGGCAAGATACTGTATGAAAGGCACGTATTAAATTGCATAAAAATGTACTTTCACACCATGCAATCACCATAGAAACATACAACAAAATACATTATTATTAGTTTAGTGTGTCAATTTCGAGTGAGTTCCTAAAATAATACAAACATTTAACGCAACTACATAATATGTAGTTGCGTTGTCACTGTTTTATAAGTTAATCAGATGTCCACCTTCAACCGACAGATGGGAGTGTATTTAATATATTGCAGCGACCACTTCACCATAATTAGACCATCTATGAAACAGTTTCATTGAGAGGTCGAATTATTTATCATGGCAATACACTGTATTAACTTTTTTCAAATACCATAGGATTTGCCAACATATGAATATGTTTAACTTATGAGTAAATTTAAATAGTCAAAAAATGTCCTAATTATTGCTGATGATAGTAACTATTGTATAATATACAGACAGACCTTCTTGAAGATTATCACCATCTTTGCGTTCTTCCAAGCGGTGGGTATTCGTATTTCTGATAAGGATCTAGTATACAGCTTAACCAGTGTCTTCAAGATTACATCTTCTCCTGCTTTTAATGTTTCAATGTTTACATGGTCGTTGCCTGATTTCTTTACATTCTTCATATCTCTTAGCACAGCTTCCTCTTCCCATGGTGTTATCGCTGGTACCTCTTTCGGCGTCGGTGTGAATTATGGTACTCTGTTCACTGTCATATTGCTCGGTGTAGAATTCCTCTATTCGTTCCATGATCATATCTTGGTCTTGTATTTCTCTACCCTGCTTGTCTAGAAATGTAATCCGTCTGTCTCGGCATAGTGTCTGCGTTCTTCTTGCTTTCTTCAGGCTCCTTGATGACATGATCGTTTCTCGTATGATCTCTTGTTTGTACTTTCTGATGTCCACCTTCGCTTTCTTTTTCATTGTCTTGCATATTTCTGCGTACTCTATTTGTTTATTACGGTCGCCGTTATCCACCATTTCTCGTCGTGTCTTCATTAGTGCTCGTGTCGGTGACGATATTCTCGTCACTGTATGCCTGTTGATTGCTTTTGCTACACTTGCTGCACTTAGTTGGATCATCTCAGTGATGTTTTCGCTCATGGTGTCGATGTCGTCTAGTTCCTATAGTGTCTCGAATCGATTTCGCAGTTCGAGTTGGAATTCGATATTTTTTCTTCCGATTTGTGTAATATCTACACTCGGATGTCTCGTGTTTACCAACTTCTTCCTTTCAGCCTTGACGTCTAGTTTGATGTTGCTCATTACCATTCTGTGGTTACTTCAAATGTTGACTTGGTTGATGACAGTTACGTCAGTGACCATGTTTGGTTTGTTTGTCAGGATGTAGTCAATTTCGTTCTTCGTTTCTCCATTTGGGTTTTTCCATGTCCATCTCCTTCCTGCTTTCTTGTGGAACATGGCATTCATGATTTTTACTTTCTTGATGTTGCCCATTCTACCAAGGTGTCGCCTCTTTCGTTTCACACACCTAGGCCAAATTTGCCTGTTGCCGTTTCCGAAATGTTTGTTCGTTTCCCTACTTGCGCATTAAAGTCTCCGATCACTATCGTATAGTGGGTTGGCTTTTCTAAGGTATCATCCATGTCTTTGTAGAAGTTGTATGTGTCTTCTTCTGAGTATGATGTTGTTGGTGCATATACTTGTACTATCTTCAGCTTGTAGAACTTTGTTACGCATAGAACAAGTTCTGCTACTCTGGGGCTGATGCTGTTAACCATCACTATAGTGTCTTTCCATTTCTTGTTTATGAGAAAGCCTACTCCAGCTTGGCCGTTGTTCGCTGTGGAATGGTATAGCAGATGGCCGCTTTGTAAGGTAGTGAAGCATTCCTCTCTTCTTCTGACTTCTCCGATCCCGATCACATCCCATACCAACTTGGTTTCCTTACGTTCTTCCTCCAGTTCTTGTATATGTTCATCTCTTAGTAATGTTCGTACGTTATATGTTGCTATCTTCAATCTAGTTACCTTCTCTCGGCGGCTCTTCTTGCCCAGAAATTCGTAGCACCCCCTGTACGTAGCCGTACTTGACCCGAACCGCCTCCTTGGTCATAGACTCTTTCGATGCTGCTGGGGACTGGGGGTATTGGCTTCATTGTACTTTGCATGTTTGTGTTGTTGGCCTACCCTTCCACGCTGGCCAGTCCGGGTTGGAAGGGGGAGACGTAGAGTGAACGTAATTGCCCAAGTTTCGACACGCCAGCCGAACCAGTACCGAACCATAACTCAGCCGGCGCCGGGATTTGAACCCCGGTCCCTCCTGTCGATAGTCCGGTACTCTAACCACTCTAATAATTCGGCCACTGCGCCCCACTGAACACAACAATATCTAATAAAATAATTAAACACACAAAAATGCATATAATTTATATGCCTTTATATTGATGACAGGTTTGATTGGCAAGAACAAATAAATTTATTCCAGAACAAATTAACCAGTGCTTTATACGCAAATAATAATCTTAGAATAAGATGTTAATTCAAAAATGCAGAGAATTCAACCATGACCTTAGGATCTGTTTCATAGATTATTCAAAAGCTTTTGATAATGTTAGTCTTCAACAACTCTGGAAAGCCTTGATATACATGGGATTTTACCAGAAAATTACATCACTTATCCAACATTTATATGTTGGACAGCAGTCTGCAGTGAGATTAGAGAGTGGTACCACAGATTGGTTCCCGGTCGGCAAGGGAGTGAGACAGGGGTACATTTTGTCCCCCCCCCATCTATTCAGTCTATACAGAGAATATCATGAGAGAGGTCGAGACTGACACGAGAAGCAAGTATTTTAATGGATTGAAAGTAAATGGACAGGAGATATATGAATTGAGATATGCCGATGACACAGCGTTAATATCCGATTCAAAAGAAGGATTGGATAAAATGATAACTACTGTTAAAGAGCACAGGGAGATTAAAGGATTGAAACTAAACGTAAAGAAGACTACGATAATGGATGTGAAGGGATGTCGAGAACCTCCAGAAGTCACAGTAGATGGCGAGGAAATAGAACGAGTGGAAAGTTTTGAATATCTGGGGTCACTGAAAGAAGCAGATGGAGATGGGACGAAAGAGATCAAGCAGGGGTTGGCAATGGCGAGTAAAAAGTTGACGGAGAGGAAGAAGCTGTGGAAAGCAACGAACAAAGATATGAAACTACGAATTATCCGAGTCTGCATATTTCCAACGGTTACGTATGGATGCGAAAACTGGACTCTTAATAAGAGCATTACTAAACGTATAAATCCATTTGAAAACAAGTGTTATAGAAATATATTATGAGTATCGTGGACTGAACGTAGAACTAACGAATCCATCGCATATGAGCTTGGTGTTATACCCGGTACTTTATTGAACTTTGTAAAGAAACAGAAACTAAGTTATTTCGGCCATGTGAAACGGCATCAGTCTCCAGAGAGACTAATAATGGAAGGAAAAGTGGAAGGCAGCAGAAGCAGAGGAAGACCTAGGAGACAATGATAGAATGACATAGAGGAATGGATGGGAGCAGACGTCTGTCTAGTGGGGAGACTGGCAAACGAAAGAGCTGTCTATAGACAATCCATCAAGGCTGCAACGTCCTGAAATGGATAAGCAAACCCAACCAATAATGTTAATCACTACCTCCCAGTATCTGCTCTTAAAACAATTCATTACACTTTAGTTTATCCCTACTTGACATACGGAATCATCTTGTGGGAATCTACTTACAAAAACCATATCATGAAATTATTCATTATGCCAAAAGCGTTCCTTCCATTCTTAAGACTAACTATTCGGAACACTCTCACCCTCTCTTTACATGTAAGTAAATAAGTAAAATAAGTAAATTAATGTCCTCATGTAGATGATATACAATATATTTCAAGAGTAATATAACGCAGATGAGGTGGTTACCAGAGAAGTATAACTTATCGAGTCTAACATTCATAAAATTGCAAGATATTTATTAAATTGAAGTTAAAAAATGTATGTACAATTATGTCAACGGGACCCTACCACATTCTCTATCTGATATTTTCACATTTACCTATGACATGCGCATTCATAAAACGAGATAAACTTTGGAGGTTATTGACTTAACACCAGTAGGGAGTAAGTTCCACAAGTTGGTGCAACAACCGAAAAGGCTGGAGTTCCAGCATACGTCTTAACTATGGGAATAAAAAGTACATCAGAGTATGCCGACCGAAGCTGTTTAGGTTTCTTTGCTGGAGTAAGCATAGAATATAGGTATGCGTTTTGTGTGGATGAAAGGGCTTGATAAGTAATTGAACAGATCTTAAAAATAATGCGATATCGCACAGGTAACCATTGCGAGAAAAACGAGGAGATCGATCTACTACACTTGCCAAACAATTTCGGACACGTTGAAATTTAGTAAGGTCCTTGCTAGCGATATTATAAAGGAGGGAATTGCAATAGTCAAGTTTGCTGCTAACAAGAGCTGTTGCAATAGTTTTAGCAGCAAAAATGACATATACTTTCGAATACAGCGAAGATCACTAAAATTTAAGTTGTCATCAAAGATTACTCCTAGGGTGCTAGTGTGATATGCCGACTCAAAACACGCGTTGGGAATAACCATCAAATTTACCACACTGTATAGGTTACCAATGTTGAGAAATTCAGTCTTATTTGCATTTAACATTAATTTGCTGTCAGTCATCCTGTGGAAGATAAATTGGAGGCAATCACTAAGCTGGTTAAGGGACCGATTTATATACGAGTAGCCAATGAAATGTAGATCTGTGTATCGTTAAATAAAGATGATAATACAAATTATACCTTTGGATAGCATAGCTTAATGGCGTGGTGTAGAGAGTTAAAAGCAAAGGTTCAAGTACAGAACCCTGGGGAACACGACATAAAGTGGGCAGTTCAGCAGAAAAGCAATTCGCAATCTTAATGGTTTTGTATCTATCAGTTAGGAATGAAGAAAACCAGCTCAGTGCTGTGCTAGATATGCCGTACCACTTTGATCTACGTTTAATTAGAATGGTATGATCAATGACTTCAAAGGCGACAGATAGATCAATTAAGGGCATGGCAGTTACTTTATCAATATCACTGTTTAAGTTAATATCATGATGTACTTTTAAGAGAACCATTTATGTTGAATGAAATGGTTTATATGCTGATTGTAACTCATCAGTTAATATATTTGCGCTAATGTGATATATTACACGGCGTGCTACACTTTTTTGTAGGATGATTATGCATATATAAAACGTGCATAAATATTAATGCACAATTTCAGCAAAGATTAGAAAACGTCAACAAATATGATAGATCAATAGCATGTTCTTCATATATAAATCAAGCAAAATACGATCTAATATAATTACTGATGTTACGCTAAATTCATTATAAATGTAACGACTACCAATAGATGATTACTTCTATTACAAATTTGCATGAAAGTACCAAATTGTACAACAACAAAACATGTTATCATGTAGATAATGTATAATCGTACTTACAAACTTAACTTATATAAAAGTAACAACATTAATATACGGCTTATTAAATCAAGGTACACAAAGTAAGCATTGCAGGACAGGTACACGATATAAAAGGCACGTTTTAAATTGCATAACTTGTATAAAATAATAACACTAAACTACGGCTTAATATATCAAGATACAAATAATAAGCATTGTAGGATTGTTTTGCATGGCAAGGCACGTATTAAATTGCATAAAAATATACTTTTCACCATGCAATCACCATAGAAACATACAACGTAATACATTATTATAAGTGTAGTTTGTCACTGTTGCGTGAGTTCCTAAAATAATATGTTGGTCAATCCTGTGATGTTTGAAACGTTAACACATTGTATTGCCATGATAAACAACACGATACTGTTCGACCTATCAGTGAAACCGTTTCATAGGTGCTATAATTATGTTGAAGTGGTCGTTGCAATATATCAAACACACTCCCATCTGTCGGCCAAAGGTGGAAAACTGATTAAAGATGCCCTCACGTTACACAGATGTAAACGTAAACAACCCTCTCCAAACACGGAGGCGAAGAAACAGTTGCAAAATGACAAATTATTATTGTTTCGGGCAGCTGCTGTGGCGACAGCCGGTGGCGCCATATTACGAAGATAATCAAACCTACTTCCAGAAGTCTTTATTTGTGGCGCCACCTAGTGATCATGAATGTGAACATCAGACAATGCCTGCGATTGCAAACACACAAAATAAAGATGCAATTGCTTTACCTAGAAACTTCCAACTGCAACTCCCCCCTCGAAGCACACATAAAAACTCCAACAACTCTTGAAATATCGAGCTCAGTTCTGTTTCAACACAGCGTACACACATCGCCACCCAGCAGCCTACGGGCCTGCAGTGGCAACTCAGTACTAATTTGATCAACCTTATAATAATAATAACTTCTATTGCGCCTAAATCCTTGGAAACCAGAGGCGCATCAAAAAAGGAATGGTCAATCTCAAAATTCATAAGTAGTATTCCGATTGTTAACAGATGGGTCAAGGCACTAGGGAGTTACGGACGACGGAATTTTGTAATATTTCCAACTGATCTAACACTAAGAGGGAGCATATTCCAAAGAGTTGGTGCAGCAACAGAAAAAGCCCTAGTTCCAATGTTAGTGTTGACTCTAGGAACAAAAAGTAGGTCTGAACTAGATGATCGAAGCTGGATAGGTTTTCTTACAGGAGTAAGCAATGAATGCAAATAAGATGGTTGCATATTGGACAGTGCCTGGTATGTAATGGTATATATCTTAAATATTATACGATATCGTACAGGAAGCCAATGCAAAGACTTCAAAAGTGGTACAGAGCGAGAAAAACGAGGAGATCTTGTAACTACTCTTGCTAGACAATTTTGGACACGCTGAAGTGTTGTGATATCCTTGCTAGCGATATTATAAAGGAAGGAATTGCAATAGCCAAGTCTGCTGCTAACAAGCGCTGTTGCAATAGTCTTAGCAACAGAAAATGACATTTACCGGCGAATACGGCGAAGATCACGAATATGATAAAAACAGCAGCGACATGTTTGAGATATGTGTTGTCGGAAATTGAAGTTACTATAAAAAATCACTCCTAGATTCCGCACCGATGTTGCTGGCGTGATATACTGATTCAAAATACGCATAGGAAAAAAACCATCCAGTTTACTACGCTGCATTGGAGTACCAATAATGATCAATTCAGTTTTATTTGCATTTAATTTCAACTTGCTGACAGTCATCCAGTAGAAGATGTCTTGAGGGCAATCACTAAGTTGGTTAAGGGAGCGATTTGTATCCGAGGTAGCCAATGAAATGTAGATCTGAGTATCATCAGCATAAAGATCCAAGTCATGTCTTTGTATAACAGAGCTTAGTGGCGTTACAATTAATGTTCAAGTTATGAAGTTATGAACCTTTAAGAGGGCAGTCTCTGTTGAATGAAACTGTCTATATACCGATTGTGACACATTAGTTATGAAATTTGTGCTTATGTGAGATCTTAGACGACTTGCTACAACCTTTTCTAGTATTTTGGAAATAAAGCTGAGGTTAGAAATAGGTCTATAAGTGTTTAGGTCTTGTTTAGGCAGAGATGACTTCTTAAGAAGTGGTGTGACATGGGCGTATTTGAAATATAAAAAAACAGCCACATCAAAGTGAAGCATTTGTAATATTTGATATAGGTCCAATAGTGTATCGATACATGCTTTTAGCAGTATTGTTGGAGATGGATCAAGTGCACAAGATTTATTTTGGGAGGACATAATTATTTTCCTAACTTCATTAACTGTTGCAGGTTCAAATTATACAAGTAGATAATTTACTTTTGGAAAGTCCACACTGACATTACTTAAATGATGGAGTAGGCCGTCTGTGTAGAATGTTGTTGACGCAGTTGCATTCGATTAGAGAGGGTTCGATCGAACAGAACACAACAATATCTTATAAAATAATTCATCGCAAATCATTTCTTTGCCTTTATATAGATGACAGGCTTGATTGGCAAGAACAAATAAATGCACTCAAGAACAAATTAACCAGTGCTTTATATGCAACTACAAACGTTAATAGCTACCTCTAAGTATCTGCACTTAAAACAAGTTATAAAACTTTTGTTTACCCCTACGATAAAAAAAGAACTGTTTTCGACATTCATTATTTCATCTGCCCACCAAAGGTTGTAGAGCTGTTGTTTTCGTTCAATTATAATACTTCGCATTGCAAGTCAGATGTTTGTGTATCACATGTTGTTTATTTTGTATGGTTTTCGTAATGATTTGTTTTGCGATGTTAATAAAATAGTAAACAGTATACACACATTCAGAAAAGATGCAGGGAAGGCAATGCTGCGGACCACTTTAAATTAATCCAATTAATTAATTAATGTAATTACCAGTTTTTTATATTAGAGGAGCTGTGCTATATTTTTTTGTAAATGCATAATTTCTTAGTATGCTTATTCCATATGGCCATACACAAAATTCCGCAATTTGAATCTTTAAATGACTCAGTGTCCATCAGAGGCAACATATTTATTCCAGTTTTGTTGTGCCTCCGATGACGCCCAGAGCACAGACAATGGCTTGGTATCACAAATCAATATACAATGGCTTTCAATAGTTTATTAAATCTCCTGTGCCCTTCCAAAATCATTGACCTGTACTAGAGATACCAAGACGATTTCGTGACAACTTTTGTAGAAGTATAATGGTATGTCAACAGCGTCAATTATTTACAAATTATATACATTTCTCGACAGCACAACATGTATTGCTTGGCTAGCTCACAACATTATTTGAAACATTTGCTTTTTGGTAGAAACATATGAATAAAACAGTAGTAGTAGTTTTAGCATATATGCAATCAATGTGTATATAAAATATCAAAACATTATGATTAAATGCGTATAATAATTATATAACATTTATATGACATATTGCAAAAGATTGCCTTTATTTTGCTGCGAAGTAGAAGAGGTCTAACGTGTGTTACGTTGCCAACCAGTCGTCATCAATTAGTGTCAAGTAGAATAAGTGTCAAAGGGACAAACAGCGTGACAAATGAATTGCTGCATGGTAAATGATTTTGACTGATCTTACATTCGATGTGGTTTGCAGGATGTAAGTCCGAATCAACTGTAGCAACACATTTAAATTGCGTTTCCACTTCCCTGTTTGTTCCGGTCTACTTACGAACATTCGTGAATAAATTCACGAAGTATTCGCGAATTTATTCAGTTAATCGTTACGCAGCTCTTTCTTCCCATGACTATTCCCAGTTACGTCGTCTTCGTCAGACTACCGTAATAATTAGTGTATTGTCGTATATTCCGTATTCTTATCAAGCAGTATTAAATAATTAGTTAGTATGTTATTTTGCACAACCTATGATTTACATATAATTACGCACACGGATATGGGATACAAGCTTCATTTCAGTTGTTCCATAATGTACTTATATATGCTCTCTGTCATATTTATATTCTGAATATTTTGTACTGTTACAATAATAAAATAGTTTTAATGTTTCGTAATATATTTTATATGCATAGTTGGCCCCTGCATTGTTGTCAAATTAATGTTTTCTTCTGTTTGCTATAATACAAGGCAGCGTACTGTTTTCTACGTGTGCACACTAATGGTATCATGCCGCCTCCAAGTTTAATAAACAAACAATGCATTTGAATTAAACTTTATTTTATAATGGGCTAGTTATTCATCCACTTTTAAAAAAGTTTTAGCAAGATTTAATAAGATTGCTATGCAGCGACAAACGAAAAGCAAGGAATGGCTCATAGAGAGACCATCATGTTTGTGTGTCATTGTACAAAACCACTCATTCTGTGATATGTTTCAATTTTTTTTAAATCATATTTTGGCTGCACTCAATGTATCAACAATACAATCAGTTTTACAATCAGCACGTGTGTCCCTCGTTTCGTGTTTTATATCTGTTGAACGTTAGATTTTTCTAGATGTTTGTCTTTTGAACGTGCTGACTTTGTAACCCGAATGCATACATTTATAGTCTTACCCATCACTCATGTCATAGTTTGACCCATTGACCTAACAAGCCAACTAGTGAATTTACGTGTCAGTTTGGGGATGATCAGTTAGTATAAATACCACATTTGTCCATTGAACGTATTGACTTTGCAGGCTTGTGTGTGTTTAGCCTTGTAAATCTGTTTAAAATATCATCTTTTGTCTAGATATTTGCTTCTTGAAATTGTCGATCTTGCTTCCTTGAATGCTATTTTTCTTGTGTCTCTTGTTTCGTGTTATATATAAAACGAAACAAGTGTTGAACGTTAGATTTTTCTAGGTATTTGTCTTTTGAACGTACTGACTTTACTGGTTTGTGGGTGTTTAACCTTGTATGTCTGTTGAAAATATAATCTTTTTTCTAGATGTTTGTCTCTAGAACGTGTAGATGTTGCTTCTTTTATAGTAGTATTTCGTCTTGTATGTCTCATGTTTCGTGTTTCATATCTGTTAAACGTTAGATTTTTCTTGACGTTTGTTTTTTGAACGTGCTGATTTTGGACCCTGTGTGCATAAAGTTTATAGTCTTAACCATCATTCATGTCATAGTTTGACCTATTTCACTACGAAGAAGGGCCACCTAGTGACTTTACCTGTCAGTTTGGGGATGACCAGTTCATATAAGTTACATGATTGTTCATTGAACGTATTGACTTTCCAGGTTTGTGGGTGTTTAGCCTTGCATGTATGTTGACAATATGCGATTTTGCTTCTTTGAGTGGTATTTCGTGTTTCATATCTGTTGAACGTTATATTTTGTCTAGATGTTTGACTTTTGAACGTGCTGACTTTGGACCCCGTGTGCATGAATCTTTCCCATCATTCATGTTATAGCTTGACCTATTGACCTCCCCAGAAGCTCCACCTAGTGATTCCACGTGTCAGTATGGGGGTGACCAGTTCGTATAAGTATATGTTTGTCCATTGAACATATTTATTTTGCTGGTTTGTTGGTGCTTAACCTTGTATGTCTGTTCAAAATATGCGATTTTGCTTCTTTTAGTGGTATTTCGTCTTGTGTGTCTGTTGTTTTGTGTTTCAAATATGTTAGAATGTTCTAGATGTTTGTCATTTGAACGTGCTGACTTTGGATCCCGCGTGCATAAATGCTATGGTGTTACATTCACGTCATAGTTTGATGGTATTGACCTACAAAGAAGCGCCACACACAGTTCGTATAAGTAATATGTTTGTCCACTGAACGTATTAACTTTGCTGTTTTATGGGTGTTTCTAGGTGTTTGTGTCTTTAATGTATCGATTTTGTTTCTATGAGTGGTACTTCGTCTTGTGTGTCTGTGGTTTCTTTTTTCATATATGTTGAACGTTAGATTGTTCTAGATTTTTTTGAGCGTGCTGACTTTGGAACCCGTGTAAATAAATGTTTTAGTCTTGTCCATAATCCATGTCATAGTTTGATCCCAAAATTCTATCGTAGGTCCATCACCTAATTGAAAGTATATAAACTTTTCCGTACTAAATTCATCATACCACCGTTACTTCATCATTTCCGCGCACGCAAACTCACACCCATTTAGCACCCGTAAGTCTATCATCGGCGAACCTAGTGGACAGGATATAACTTTTTTCGCCACCCAATTACCGCCCCTTATTCCATCATATCACCTTCACACACGTCCGACATGTCACGTTCAAAACGTTCAAAAGCCAAACATCTAGAAAAATATAACGCTCAACTGCTAAAAACAAGAGACACACAAAAGAAATAGTACTCAAAGAAGCACAACCGACAGGTTCAAGAGACAAACATTTAAAAAAAGATAATATTTTCAACAGATAGACAGGCTAAACACCCATGAACCACCAAAGTCAATATGATCAATGATCAAACATGTTACTTATATGAACTGGTCACCCCCACACTAAAGGTGGCTCTGCTTGGTAGGTCAATAGGTCAATGGGACGTCATTTAAAAAATATAACTGATTCATAACACTCATTCAAAAAAGTGAAGAAAAAAGTGAAAGAAAAATGCAAAACAATTGAAAACAATGAAAAAAGATAAACACATTTTTTTAAGTCAAAAAATGACAGAACAAAATTTGAATCCGACCAACCCACGTGTCCTACCCAGAATAGATGTCCCTTACACACGCTCTCACCCGCTAAGAGGCAGTTATTAAGTGTTCCCAACAAACCATTCGTCCTACCCACGGCCTGTACCAGTTGCTAAGATGGGCGATAATTAGGGATGTGTCGTCACCGAATCACTCGGTATGAGACAGAGGATGAATTAAATGTGAACATTTTAAAAACTTCTCTTTAGTACTGACGTATGTGTTACTTAAGTTAATTATGTCATTGTGACATCAGGTAACACAAAATTGTTCGCATTGTTTGAAAATGTTATTAATTTGTATAAATCTAAATACCTGGTGCAAATAGCAAAGTAAATTACATAGTTACACCAATAAAGTTGTTTTCTTTTCTTAATTTAGGAATTTGTTTGTTATGTGCTTTGAAGAGGACACATTTCTTTTTTTAAGATTATTAATAAATGTCATAATCAAAAGTGGACAAAAAACAAAAATATATAATGAACATCAATGTAATTTGAATGTGAATATTTTTTTTTACAAATTTGCTGTTACTAATATTTTCCATTTACAATTTCAATAATTAGACGCACAATTAAAACTACTTATATATTCAAAGTGAATTCCCATGATTTTACAAACGTGATGCTGTATAGTAGTCATTTTGTACAGCAAATTTTAGCTCCAATTTATTAACTCAGTCTTTGAAGCACCCGATCATTAAAAGAACGTCGTATACCCGTTACCCCGGATCAGTTACTGGTTAATAGTCATTATAATACATACTTATTAGCAAGACTTGTCATTTCGTGTGTGTGTGTGTGTGTGTGTGTGTGTGTGTGTGTGTGTGTGTGTGTGTGTGTGTGTGTGTGTGTGTGTGTGTGGTCTGGCTCTGCAAGACCTGTCATGTAGTGTGTGTAAAGACCGTAGGAACCAAACACATCAACGGTAGGAACGTCTGGCTCTGCAAGACCTGTCATTGTGTGTATATAAAGACCGTAGGAATCAAACACACCAATGGAAGGGACGTCTGGCTCTGCAAGACCTGTCATTGTGTGTGTATAAAGACCGTTAGGAACCAAACACACCAATGGAAGGGACGTCTGGCTCTACAAGACCTGCATTTTGTGAATATAAAGACCGTGGGTACCAAACACATAAACGGTAGGGACGTCTGGCTCTGCAAGAACTGTTATTGTGTGTGTATAAAGACCGTAGGAACCAAACACACCAAAGGCAGGGACGTCTGGCTCTACAGGACATGTCATGCCGTGTGTACAAAAGACCGTAGGAACCAAACACATCAACGGTAGGGACGTCTGGCTCTGCAAGAACTGTCATTTTGTGTGTATAAAGACAGTAGGAACCAAACACACCAATGGTAGGGACGTCTGGCTCTGCACGACCTGCCATGCCGTGTTTATAAAGACCGTAGGAACCAAACACATCAACGGTAGGGATCTGGCTCTGCAAGAACTGTCATTTTGTGTGTATAAAGACAGTAGGAACCAAACACACCAATGGTAGGGACGTCTGGCTCTGCACGACCTGCCATGCCGTGTGTATAAAGACCGTAGGAACCAAACACATCAACGGTAGGGACGTCTGGCTCTGCAAGAACTGTCATTTTGTGTGTATAAAGACCGTAGGAACCAAACACACCAATGGTAGGGACGTCTGGCTCTGCACGACCTGCCATGCCGTGTGTATAAAGACCGTAGGAACCAAACACATCAACGGTAGGGACGTCTGGCTCTGCAAGAACTGGCACTTTGTGTGTATAAAGACCGTAGGAACCAAACACACCAATGGTATTGACGTCTGGCTCTGCACGACCTGTCATGCCGTGTGTATAAAGACCGTAGGAACCAAACACACCAATGGTATTGACGTCTGGCTCTGCACGACCTGTCATGCCGTGTGTATAAACACCGTAGGAACCAAACACATCAACGGTAGGGACGTATGGCTCTGCAAGACCTGTAAGTTTGTGTGTATAAAGACCGTAGGAACTAAACACACCAATGGTAGGTACGTTTGGCTCTACACGACCTGTCATGCCGTGTGTATAAAGACCGTAGGAACCAAACACATCAACGGTAGGGACGTCTGGTTCTGCAAGACCTGTCATTTTGGGTTTAGCCCCCATAACCCCTTCCGACTCTTATGGAATGTATGAATGAGTAACATATATCGTGCCTTTACAATAATTTCAACCTATTTTCGAGACCACCAAGAAACCAACATTTTACTTTCAATTGCCTTGAAACTTCATGTGTTGGTGCTACATTGTGCTGGCAACTAGTGTGCATGTCGGCAACTGACCGATATATGCCAGCATTTCATATAGGCGTTTGAAAATGCTGGTTACTGAAGTCATCTAATCTATTGCTACTATTTAGGTTTAACACTACCAACATAGGACTAATCCTTCAAACATTACGATTACGTTGATATTTTCACATTTTATGCCGAAGATGCCGAAGATGCCGAAGATACCTATAGATCGAATGCCGGGCCGACAAATGACCAGTCTGCTCTAGCATTTCGCATACATATACCTACTTCTGAACATATATATGAAACCTTCATAATAAAGTTTACGTATATGCTTCTTATGCTGAAATTGTGAGATCACATAAAACAATGTTCTTGTGTTATTAGACAAAAACTGATTTTGTGTCATTTATATTTTGTGTACATTTTCTAAACTAAATTGTCCTACATCTTAAAGGGTCTCTGATTTTATTTCAGGAATATAATGTGTCTGAAGTTATCTAATCGGTTACCGCTATTTAGAGCCTACACTATCAATATAGAACTAATCATTCCAGCAGGTTAACCAAACCATTTCTCCGATTTATACTATATCTTCACAGTATATATGGCACAGACACCTACAGATTGAATGCCGGGTCGGCAAATGGCCAGTCTGCGGTAGCAAGTAATGTATAAGCTTTTAACAGTGTAATTTCATAGATATACGATCTTTTGCTGCCACTTACATTGCAAACATATGACTAATCATTCAAGTATAGGGTGTTAACAAAACAATTTTCTCCGATTTCGATGATATTTTCACAGTGTATACTGAAGATACATACGGATCAGATGTGGGGTTGGCAAGTAACCGGTCTGCGCCAGCTATATAGGCTTAAGATATTCGCCCTTTCGCTGCAATTTTACATTGCAAACATTGCAAACATAGGCAAATCATTCACGCATAGGATGTTAAAAAACTTTCTCCGATTTTGATGATATTTTCACAGTATATGCAGAAGACACCCACGGATCAGATGTGGAGTCGGTAATGCAAATTAATATCGCCGTCGCGCGCGGGAAGGGTGCAGCGGTGACGCATGCGTAATTGGTTTGTCTCGGTATCTCTGGTAATGCTGTTCAATATATCAGACCTGGGGCGGAAGTACTCGGTACTCGTGTACTCGAGTACATTTTTGAAGTACTCGTACTTATACTCGTAAAACTTAATAATAATAATAATAAGATAACTTTTATTGCGCCTAAATCCTTGGAAATCAAGCTCAGAGGCGCATCAAAACAACAGGATTAGTCAATCTTAAAATCCATAAGTAGTTTTCCAGTTGTCAACAGATGGGTCAAGGCACTAGGGAGCTACGGTGGATAAGCAAGGTTGTAAAGATACGTTTTTAAATGACGACGGAATTTTGTAATATTTTCAACTGATCTAACACTAAGAGGGAGCATATTCCAAAGAGTTGGTGCAGCAACAACAAAAAACCCTAGTTCCAATGTTAGTGTTGACTCCAGGAACAAAAAGTAGGTCTGAACTAGTTGATCGAAGCTGGATTACAGGAGTAAGCAATGAATGCAAATAAGATGGTTGCTTATTGGACAGTGTCTGGTATGTAATGGAACAGATCTTAAATATTATACGATATCGTACAGGAAGCCAATGCAAAGACTTCAAAAGTGGTACAGAGCGAGAAAAACGAGGAGATCTTGTAATTACTCTTGCTAGACAATTTTGGACACGCTGAAGTTTTGTGATATCCTTGCTAGCGATATTATCAAGGTGGAAATTGCAATAGCCAAGTCTGCTGCTAACAAGCGCTGTTGCAATAGTCTTAGCAACAGAAAATGACATATACCGGCGAATACGGCGAAGATCACGAATATGATAAAAACAGCAGCGACATGTTTGAGATATGTGTTGTCGGAAATTGAAGTTACTGTCAAAGATCACTCTTAGATTCCGCACCGAGATTGCTGGCGTGATAAACTGATTCAAAATACGCATAGGGAAAAAACCATCCAGTTTACTATGCTGCATTGGAGTACCAGTAATGATCAATTCAGTTTTATTTGCATTTAATTTCAACTTGAGCCTTTATATGGACATGTGCTAATCCTCTCTAAAACCAGTAGTCTACGATCAGAAAATATAAATTGTAAACTTATAAGTATTCCGATCTGAACGGTGCAGGATAATTAAGACTCAACCTTGAACAACTCATGTTCATTCGGTGCAATGGCAAATATATGATAAGATCATAGGATGCCACTGAAATGAATGCCAACGAAATAAAGAGGTTTTTTACATTTTTCCTCATAAAAATATTAATAAACTGCCATTGCATATTCCCTTGTGTTGAGTTATATAAATTAGATTAATTAATAAAATACGTTATTATTTAATATTTTTTTTTTTATGTACTCGTACTTTTACTCGTACTCGTGAGAATGTACTCGTACTTGTACTCGTACTCAGTCAGCATTTAACAATATACTCGTACTCGTACTCATCCATTGTCAAAGTACTCGTACTCGTACTCATGAAAATGTACTCGGCCCCAGGTCTGCAATATATGTTTACAACACTGCGATTTTTTATAGAAGGTAATTCGGTAATAAAATATGTTCACATGAAGTTTGTAAAGAAGTAAAATGCAGTGGTAAATAATGTAGCTCACTGACTATTAACACGTATGCAGTTTGACGGTACTCTTTGGTCCGTGACATTGAACACGTAGTCGTGACAAGAAAACTCTTTGGAGTATTATATATAGAAGGAACCTTGAACTTGTTATACTTGATTACAGGATACTGGCTTTTATTATGTATGTAGATGCTGCAATGTACGTAGATACGTTTGCAATTGCAATGATGTCTTTTTGCAGAGTTGGTTTCGGGAGATCATGCGTTCGAGTGTCCTCATGCTTTTCGGCTTCCTGGCACTTGTAGCTGTTTAGGCTGTTGTTGCAGTAAGTGTTTATAGGATGCTTAATCATTGGTAGGTGGTCCGCAGAAGACTACACGTCTTAGGGTCAAATGTTTATTGTACTTTGATAGATGTTTAATATATCGAATTATTTTTTTAACATGTTACTTTTGGATCTACATTCGACATCCATCTTCGATGCATTTAAATATGATATGTAGAGCGCCACCACAGCCCCGCATCGTCCATACGTAAGTTTCACAAACCCCAAATTTGGAGGTATATAAATATGGGGCATATAAACATATAAACACATGACAATTCAACTTAAATAATTATTACCAATGTCACGTGGCTTGTATGTCAGAAAACTACCAATACAACATGAAAACTTACTGATTTTATGTACGACGATTGCTTGTTATTGTATGGGTAATTTTCCTGTTCAGCAATATAAATATATACCATGGCAACAACTAAACTCTTCTTCTGCCATGTGTCCGATCTACAGGAAGAAGACAACGTGACGGACATCGTCGGTGACATGATGGCTGGTGAATATTAAATATGCCACAAAGCATCCTATCGCTCACCCGGGGTTGTTTTTATCACGTCATCAAATGTAGACATTTCCATAATTGTTCCGATGCTGGCATTGAAATTATGTTTGCCTTGTCTATAGTCGATTATTTAGACGATGGTGTTTCTGAATTGATTCGATGGGCTCAGACACAAACGCACACGCGCACATATATACGCACGCGCATGCACGTGCATGTTTGTATGTGATTGTATAGCAAATTGTTCAATGGATGCATGTTTGAGCGCACCAACGTGCATGTGATTGATGCACTGCCATATAACTACTTACATGTGCATTTTGTTGTTGTCAATGAAGATCGAGAGAAGAGAGGTATGCATTATTTCCTAATATTTTTCTGTAAAAAAGTAAGACATAATTATGTTATTGAGTATTCAGGGAACATACCATTTTTCACACAGAGAGCAATTGCTCTTAATTTGTAGATATCTTATCCAACTAGTATGCGTAAAGAAGCAACACGTAATTACACACGTCACATTCAAATCCAGATAATATCAAAAACAATGTAGGAATACTGACATTAATTACATTTACAAAAATATTACAGTAATAAAATATTTAGGCTTGCTTATGTAGATGGATGCATGTGTGTGTGTGTGTGTGTGTGTGTGTGTGTGTGTGTGTGTGCGTGTGTGTGTGTGTATGTGTGCGTGTGCGTGTGCTTGTCCGTTTGCGTGTGCGTGTGCGTGTGCGTGTGCTTGCGCGTGCGCGTATGGGTGCGTGTGTTTTGTTATGTGTGTATGTGTGTGTGTTACTTAGTATATGTTCAAAATGTAAATATTGGTATCTTTATTTGTACCTAGATATATACATACCGTAGTATGCCGTCGTTAATGTTGAACTATGTCCTAACATCTGTCCCCAGATGTTCCCTCTTCACCATAACACACCGGTGCGAGGGGCGAGGCTATTTGTGTTACATTCGTGGACTGCGTCACTGCACGTGTTATCGGTGGGGAATGTATGGCTACTTCCATGGAAAGGACTGGCTTAAGTGTTTTGCTCTCTACCCCGGTTATCTTCACCGGTTCTGGTGAACCTTCTATCCCCGTGCCCGGTGCATCGACAGATGAGGTGTCAAGTGCATATTGTAAAATTATACAAGTATTGTTACTGTTGTTGTAACTCCTGTAAGTTGTTTTATATACTAGCTTGTAATCGAGCGTTTACAAGACGTCTCCTTGGTCACTTCTTGTTTGAACACATTAAAATAGGACCTAGCTCATTATTAAGGTCACTCACTGAACTCGGCCAAAGCGACTTGAATGCTGAGGTTTCCGTGTTATCAGGATTAATTTCGTAAACTATGCTGTTACGGAAATGATACTAGGTGGACACCAATGATACTAGGGTGACTATAACTGCGAAGTGGCTGTATAAATGACGTTACCTAACGGGTGATTCGCGTGTACGTACAACATATATTTGTATATGTGTTTAGGTTCAAAACAGTCAGAAATGTGTGCAGTTCCCACATATTGCCTGAGCCAGGGGTGTCCATACACACACACACACACACACACACACACACACACACACACACACACACACACACACACACACACACACACACACACACACACACACACACACACACACACACACACACACACACACACACACACACACACACACACAACACACACACACACACACACACACACACACACACACACACACACACACACACACACACACACACACACACACACACACACACACACACACACACACATACACAGATACACACACAAACACACACATACACAAACAAATACATACACATACAGACACACACGCACACACATACGCACACACATACGCACACACATACACACATACATACACACACACACACACGCACACACACACTGCTACTTTCCCTTCATTGTCAACCCCAAATATAGTCTAGCTGTCCGTGCGTTTTGTATTAAATTCCCACTAGTCATCAGATGATGTCAGCTCTGGAACAGGTTAGATAAGAGACAATGGCTGCAGCACGTTATACAGGTGGACATGCTGTGTGAAAAGTAGAACAAACCACAATGGCGCCACGTTTCGATGCGTGGAAGCATATACCTTATCTTGCATGACAAAACTATTTACGTAACACTTTGACAAGTACAAAAACCGCAATTTTTGCTGAAATTTCACCTGCGACAGTTGTACCACTTTAGAAGAATGTTTGCCACGCTAGTGAAACATAAATATAATGTAATATAATATATACATATATATATATATGTATATATATACATGTGTGTGTGTATATATGTATATATATATATATATATATATATATACAAACATATATATATGTGTGTGTAAAAGGTTTAGGCAAATGACAAGGGAAAATATGTTTCTGCTACGTGGTTAGAAATAAATAATTGTTACATCCATCGGAATAACTACATACGGCTTACGTAAAAACATAAACATTAAAGTAAGTCACCACCAACGGAACAATATTCGTTAAAGGTCAATTCGAGTATAGGAAGGAAGGGAGGAAGGAAGGGAGGAAGGAGGACGGAAATGTTGATTTGTTTCAGTGACACAATATTGATCGATAATAATGATGCTGAAATAGTAAATATAGCATGTACGACACCACCATTCCCACCGAAATGATGCTGAAATAGTTACCTTAACATGTACGACACCACCATTCATACATAAATGACGCTGAAATAGTTATCTCAGCATGTACGACACCACCATTCGTACATAAATGATGCTGAAATAGTTACCTTAGCAGTGGACGACACTACCATTCACACATAAATGACGCTGAACTAGTTATCTTAGCACGTACGACACAACCATTCACACAGAAATGACGCTGAAGTAGTTATCTTAGCATGTACGACACAACCATTCACACAGAAATGACGCTGAAATAGTTATCTTAGCACGTACGACACAACCATTCACACATAACTGACGCTGAAGTAGTTATCTTAGCATGTACGACACAACCATTCACACAGAAACGACGATGAAATAGTTATCTTAGCACGTACGACACAACCATTCACACAGAAATGACGCTGAAGTAGTTATCTTAGCATGTACAATACAACCATTCACACAGAAACGACGCTGAAGTAGGTACCATAGCACGTACGACACAACCATTCACACAGAAACGACGTTGGAGTTGTTACCTTAGCATGTACGATACAACCATTCACACAGAAACGACGTTGGAGTTGTTACCTTAGCACGTACGACACAACCATTCACACAGAAATGACGTTGGAGTTGTTACCTTAGCATGTACGATACAACCATTCACACAGAAACGACGTTGAAGTTGTTACCTTAGCATGTACGACACAACCATTCACACAGAAATGACGCTGATGTAGGTACCTTAGCACGTACGACACAACAATTCACACAGAAACGACGCTGAAGTAGGTACCTTAGCATGTACGACACAACCATTCACACAGAAACGACGTTGAAGTAGGTACCTTAGTACGTACGACACAACTATTCACACAGAAACGACGCTGAAGTAGGTACCTTAGCATGTACGACACAACCATTCACACAGAAACGACGCTGAAGTAGGTACCTTAGCATGTACAATACAACCATTCATACAGAAATGACGCTGAAGTAGGTACCTTAGCACGTACGACATCACCATACACACAGAAATGACGCTGAAATATGTTAACTGCAAACTCGCCACTGTTTTTGCTGAAATTATGCACGCGGCAATTTGACAACTTTATAAGCATTTAGTTCACCCGACTAAGACATAAATTGTAATATTTATATAACGTTCGGGCGAATGAAAGTAGGTAACACACGGATATGCTACACTGCTAGAATGTATGCACTGATACATCTATGGAAATGGGTAAATTATTTATAGAAATAACCTTTCTTATTACAGTTGCATTCTGAGAATTTGCCAATTTTAAATACAAATGTTCAATGTTTTGGACCAACATGCTGCATACACTATGTATATATATATATATATATATATATATAGAGTTATACATATATATATATATATATATTATACACACACACATTCCCCAACGCAATATATACTTTTTTTTACATATTTATATTGGGGAATATATATATATATATATTCCCCAACGCAATATAGACTTGCTTTTTATATTGTGCAACTTAAAATGGCGCAAAAAACGACACATCGGCTGGCCATACGGTTATTATTCCGCTGGCCGCATCTGGCGACCGGTAATTTACAAACTGGAAAACTAATACATCTGCCAAGTTCCATGCATTTATCGTAACAAAACATAATAGCTGATGGATTATATTTATTTACTAACCAAACATGGTTGCCATTAATTCAAGACGGCTGCTACAAAATAACAACCTTGATTTGTGTATTAGTCAGGTCGCTTACCAACTTGATGGGGACAGATCGGATAAAAGCACCATTTTTTTCCAACAGCTTCCTTAAACAGTAAGATTTCACTTTTGATCGGAGTCAGCAAATTGTTTGGATGGGTACATTTTTTCAACACCTCTCCATAGAACCAATATAGGGTATTTTACTAAATATTCTCATGGGATATGAAACAGACCTATTAAAAGCACCACATTTTCCCACAGATTCCTTAAACAATAAGATTTCACTTTTTGATCGGAATCAGCATATTTTTGGGTGGGACCATTGTTTCACCCCCATTGAACCAATATGTGGTATTTTACTAAATACCCTCTTAGGATATGAAACAGACCGGATAAGAGCACCACATTTTTACCACAGCTTCCTTGAACAATAATATTTAACTTTTTGATCTGAGTCAGCATATGTTTGGATGGGTGCATTTTCTTCGTTCCCCTATAGAACCAACATGTGGTATTTACAAAATATTCCCATGGAATATGAACCAGACCGGATGGCGGGGGAAAGCAGCACATTTTTCCACAGCTTCCTTGAACAATAAGATTTCAATATTTGATCGTAGTTAGCAATGTTTTAGGTGGGTCCATTCTTTTTTCACTCCATCTCCCTTAAAACCAATATGTAGTATTTTCTAAATGTAAACATGAGATATGATATAGACCGAATAAAAGCACCATTTTCCACAGCTTACTTGAACAATACGATTTCACTTTTTGTTTGTAGTCAGCAAATTATTCTTTTCCTTTATTGAGCCAATACATGGTATTTTACTATAATGTTCCCATGTTGTATATAGCGGATAAAACCACCATTTGTTTGTTGTATCCTTCATAAATGATTTCACATTTTGAAACACTGAACCATTATATGCCATATTGCTTATTTTTCCGACACAGACCGAATAAAACCACTACATTTATTTGTTTGCATCCTTGGACAACAAGACTTCACTTGTTAATATGAGTCGTGCAGCGACCTTTTGGATGAGTCCACAATTGTTCACACATTGTTCCTCACGTCATCACGAACTCAGCGAACTCCAAAAGGATTGACATCGTCTGGGATATGGTCTTCACTAGCAGCATCAAACAGTCCACAAGAGGGAAGCGTGGACTGGTGACTCGTAGGAAAGTAGCCGGGAGCGCTTCAAAGTGCTAACAAACTGGAAATACTTCCTTCGCGACGATACCAACAAGCAGGCTCTCTTTGCATTCCGAACAATCGAGGTTGCAAATCTCAATTGCCTAGATGGGAAAGATGTGTTTGCCACATCAGGCACATCACCGGTGGTCGGTAGATGCAACTATGACATGCTGCAGTGTGACCACATGGAAGCAGACATGCAACTGCTGATCCATGTGAAGAATGCCTTAGAAAGAAGAACAACGGCATGTTTGATATGCAATGTGGACACCGATGTCTTTGTGCTTCTGAACAGCACGTTTTATGAGGTTGTAACTTCATTGCCATCTGCATGCTCAGGGATAAGACAGATCCGTGTCCTTGCCAATGTTCCACCGATTGCTTACAAGCTGCGACACGACATCTGCATTCTTCGGCAAGGGAAAGAAACTGGCATAACCAGTAGTAATCAAAACATGATATTGCATGGCACCGAATCTATACAGCCATATCTTCACTTCACTTCACTTCGCTTTCCCATAACCCGTAAGGATCGCTGGGGCACCACTGACGACTTCTTAATCAGCTGTCTCCACGTTTCCCTGTTCTCCACAGCCCTCTTATGTAGATCTGCTGAGAGGGTCCATGTTTCACAAGCGTATAGAAAGACGGACATGACAAGGGAGCGCATCGGCCTTGTTTTTGAACTGACATTGATGTTACTGTCATTCCATATGGGTTTCAACCTTGTAAGTGCTGCTGTTGTTTGTGCAATCCTGGCAAGTACCTCAGGTTTGGAACACTCCTCTGTGATGATTGATCCCAAGTACTTGAAGCTTCTTACTGTTTCAAGTGTCTGTCCGTTAACTTTGACCTCAGCGTTGATGCCTCGTGTGTTGTTTGTCATCAGCTTGGTCTTTTCAGCGCTGATCTCCATGCCGTATGCTGTAGATGTTTTGTCTAGGCACTCCCCCAAGTTAACTAATTCTTGTTCTTCTCCTGCTAGGCCGTCGATATCATCAGCGAAGTGAATGTTGGTGATTGCCCTGCCTCCAATGCTGATCGTGCCTTGATGGTTTTTTGAACTGGTTTTCATGATCTTGGTGTGTCTTGGGCAGATTTACAACCTAGCGGAGCCCACCCCTCTCCAGGCTGGATGACCACAGCCGATATCCACCAGAAGATGTGGCTCGTGACCGTTGAACTCTCTGGAGCCCTTCCGCCCTGGCCGTTGAGTTCGCCGACGAAGACATCCGCCCTGTGATGTCGTACTAGCATCACCGTATTTACCCATAGGTGGTAGACTCGTGGGGGGCGGGAGCGTCTTATTCCATCCCGTACAGGTCCATTGGACCTGTCTACTGGTCAGCCATATCTATAGATTAGCGACACTTCTAACGCAGAGAAAAATTGCTTGATAATATTAAATGGAGTCCATCAAATGGAGAAATGTTGTAAAACGACACATTTCTGGAAAAGCTCTGCAAAACATGTGGTGCTTTTATCCAGTCTATTTCACCCATGTGGAATTGTATTACATGCTAAGACAAACATGCATATCCGTGTGATTTTTTAGCACGGGGTGAGGTCAATGAATGTGTGTATCCGTTCGTTCTCACCCTTGTGGAATCGTATTCCATGTTCAACAAACGTGCATATCCCTTTGAATATGTTGTTACCAATGTTGGGCGAGGTCAGTGAATGTGCGTATCCAGTCTGTTTCACCGATATGGAATTGTATTACATGCTAAAACAAACGTGCATAACCGTTTAATTGTTTTAGCATTGCGGGGTGAGGTCAGTGAATGTGCGTATCCATTCATCTTCACCCCACGATTTCACGGGCTTGGACTATATTAATCGTCCCAGTACTGGTTCCATTACATCTGACATCTTGGCAGTCATTAACTAAATTCAGTACGTCACAGAAACTTCATTCATGACAGGATGACAGGCGTGTATCATCATGAGTAGTCATTGAATCACATGTATATCAATACACTCTGTACGGCATGTATAATTGTGCTTACAAAGTTTTGTCATGTCTTACATCTTTCACAGTTGGAATTGCATCTCCTTGCTGTCTGTTTTGGGTTATCGTTCCAGATTCGAAATGCCACCAAGAAGCGACAGTTTGCGCCACCTGGTGAGGGCACGCAGCCGCGACAGAAGCGCCAAACTGTGGGAGGACCGGACGCGACAGCTGTCGCATGCAGCCGTTCTGTGACACGTCGCCATGGAGCCATCAGCGCTACAGTCACCAACGCTTCCGAGCCAGATCCCATCGTTGCTGTGGCAGACGCCATTGTGACAACAGTGATGGCAAAACTGGAAGCGTCAGGTCGTTTGCTGCCAGCCCCAACACACGACAGTGGACAGCAACTTCCTCTGGTCGGTGAAATTGCTCAGCCAGTCGAAGAAATAGACTCGTTTCAGCCATTAGAGTCAGTGAGTGATAGAGCCGATGACGTTATGCATGTGCTAGGGGGTGAATTTCCTCCCCAATCAACAAGTTACAATGTCATAAACCGACTACTGGGGGGCAATCTTCTTATTGAAGTGAAGCAAAATATTTGGAAAGGAGACTTCAGTAATCTCCGCATGTTGCTCAATGATCAAGATCTAGAGGAATACCAAAGCCAGCGGTTATCGCTGGAAATTACCAATATTGGTTCACAGCAGGCTTTGACCATGGCAAAAGCCGGTTCCAGTAAACCAATCACATCTTATAGCCAGTGGGTATCTGCATTTACCATTTATGCGGCTGTACTCACCGAACACTTTCCATACCAAGCCCCATGTTTGTTTAAGCACATCTCTGACATTGGGGAGATGGAGTGTCGGTTTGGGGGCATAGCCTGGAGAATTTATGATGAGTTTTTCCGTAGAGAAAAGAAAACGCACCAATTGTACTATGAGCAGATTCACTGGAATTTCCGCTTTCGCTGCCTTGAACAACCCACACAGGCCACGCGAAACTCTTTTAGTAGCCCGAACACCCGCAGACCAATCGTCCAGGGTGTGCCCTCCATGGCTGGGCGTTACAGGAACGGACAGTGCCTCAGTTTTGAACAATCAGGCTCCTGTAGCAAACCGACCTGTCCGTACAAGCACGCATGTGCCCGGTGCTCTGGCAGCCATCAAACATGCAACTGTGGCAGACGAACACCCATTGTCAAAGGTGTCCGTCTCCCAGCCCAGACACAAGCTCCCAACGCCAATCAAAGGGACGTGCTCGCTGACTACCTGCTACATTATGATGAGCGGGAAGTAACCATTCTTCTCAACGGGTTCACACTGGGGTTCTTCCTTCACTATGACGGTCCACAACACTTACGTATGTCTGGGAATCATCAATCTGTCCTCCGGGCTGATTCTATAGTAACAACACTAGAGACCAGGAGACTGAGTGGAGATCAGATAGAAGTGTTTAAAATATTGAATGGTTATGAAAATATTGATAGAAATATGTTTTTTTAGTTAAGAAAGATAGAAAGACTAGAGGACATAAAGTTACATTAGTAAAGGAGCAGTGTAGATTAGACGTGAGAAAGTTCTCATTTTCACAAAGGACTGTGAATGAATGGAACAGATTATCTGATGATTGTGTGGGTGCTAGTAGTGTGAATATGTTTAAAAATAAAATCGACACATACCTCAGAAGGGCTGGATATATGTAAATAAAAGGGTTGGACTCTCGATAAGCCAAAGGGCTTCCTTGTCCACCTGCCATCTAGAGTTAATTCTCTGGATGGCAATCTTGTTAAATCTTGTTAAATATTGGTAAATTAATGAAAGAAATGTTGTTAGGACGAGTAGCAGGTCCCTTTATCGAGCCTCCATTCTCAAATTTATAATCACCCCCCCCTTGATTTAATACCGAGACATGACCCAGGCTGATTCATGATTTGTCCTTCCCACGTGGAGTCATCAATTTCCATACATCTAAAGTATTCACTACTGTTCAGTGTGAAACTCTAGACAGAGTAGAACAGTGGTAGAACTTGTGCTAGAATGTCGTCAGGGTTGTCTCATGACTAAAGCAGACATTAAAGATGCGTTCCGGCTAATCCCCATTAAACCTCAAGATTACCATCTGTTTGGTAATGACATGGAAAGGGCAATTCTATCACGACAAAGTTCTAACGATGGGTTCTACGATTAGCTGTCAGACATTCGAGTGTTTCAGTCGGGCAGTGCAATGGACGTAACAGCACCACTTTGCTGTTAGCGGTGTCAAACATTTGCTCGACGATTTCATATTTCTGTATGCAAAGGAATCGGTTTGTCGCAGTTACCTTCAGTCTTTCGAGCAGCTGTCGGAGAATCTAGGTATCCCTCTCAACAAGGAAAAGCGATTTTTGCCCTCGACCTGCCAGACTGTGTATGGCATTGAGGTTGACACCCAAAAGTTGGAGCTCAGGTTTCCTGGCGGACAAAATAGCTAAGGCAACTACGTTAGTGAATCGTCTAGCGAGGTGTCGTACAGTCACTTTGCGGGACTTACAATGGTTCATCGGTCTTTTACAATTTTGCTGTCTTGCCGTATCGTGCGGAAGAGGATTTCTCAGAAGGTTAATAAATCTAACCCTGGAAATCAGCCGTCCGCATCATTATGTCAGATTGAACCGTGACGCCCGAGCAGACTTGCAAGCTTGGCAAACTTTCTTACACTCATTTAATGGGAAATGTATGTTCTTGGACCAAACGTTTTTGTCCTCTCAAACTATCAAACTATACAAGGGTTTTGCAGCTGTATTTGGCAAAACGTGGGGAGCTGGGAATGGCACAGATAGTTTTCATCGTCCGACATCACGCTAATTGAGCTGTATCCGTTAGTGTTGATTATTGAGATGTTTGTTTGCTACCTAGCAATAATGCCACAGTCACTGAGGCCCGAAATGCTGCTAGATTAGAACACGATTTGATTAGATTGTATCTGGCACCTACTACGCTAACTTCATACCGTTACAGTCTCGGTAGACTCAACAATTATCTTGAATTGAGTGCACCCGGTACCAAAACAATACCTCTGTCACAAGCCCATCTCGCAGGTTTCATCACGCACATGTATGCGGCACAGTATGCATCTTCAACCGTTGTATCTTCTGCTTCAGCAATATCTGCCAGTCATAAGATTATCGGCTTGCCAGATCCAGCGGACAGCTTTTTAATTAGAAAGCTATTGATCGGGGTTCAAAAGAAGGCGGGGTTAGTAGACCCAAGGTGCCCAATTGTTCTCCCCATGCTCGCTCAGCTGGTATCGGCAACACAGGTTGTTATACCTGACAGGTTTTTACAATGCTGCATAGCTGCTATGTTTTTGTTAGCATTTCATTGTTTCTTGCGAATCGGGGAAATTACCAGGCGTCCAGGTGGACGTATCGAGGATCTTATACAGTTGGATGATCTCACGTTTGTGTCCGGACCACACAAAAATACCATGCAGCTTACTCTATGCCATTAAAAGCACCAACAACCCAACAGGCATGTTGTCCTTGAAATTGCATCACAATCTCAGCATTGTTCTATCGCTGTCATTAAAGAGTGAAATTGAATGCATCATCGTCAAATTTGTTCCCTTAAAACACACGGGAAACGGTCCAAAAAGAAACACTTATCGAAAGAAGCCATTATAAAAATTAAGTATAAAGAAATGATGTGGAAGTCATATAGACGTACTGGAAATGACGAAGACTACAACATTTATAAAGAAGCACTAAACCAAGCTACAGCTGAAATTAGAAATTCAAATAGAAGCTATGAACATAAATTAGCTTGTAATATAAAACATGACAGCAAGAGTTTTTATGCATATATTCGAAGCAAACAGAAAGTTCAGGATAAGGTCGGTCCTCTAGAAGATAGTGCTGGAAACGTAATATCAGAAGGATTCTTAATGGCAGAAGACCTGAATGAGTATTTTAGTTCAGTGTTTACCAGAGAAGACACTAGTTCACTGCCAGTACCAGAGGCTAAGTTCAAGGTGGCAGAATCAGACTATTTAAGACAGTTAATTGTAACCCCAGAAATGGTAGCTAAGAAAATCAGGGCTATGAAGGATAATAAATCAGCTGGAGTGGATGGTATTCCACCCAAACTACTATTGGAAATTGTAGAACAAATTAGCATACCGCTTGCAACAGTTTTCAACTTGTCATTAGAAGAAGGAATGGTTCCTTTAGAATGGAAAGAAGCAAACATTATACCGTTATTCAAAAAAGGTTCGAGAAACAAGTCAAATAATTATAGACCAGTTAGTTTAACATCGGTGATTTGTAAATTATTAGAAAGACTAATTAAAGATCACATGGTGGATTTTCTTGTTAAACATAACTTGATAAACCCATCACAACATGGGTTTCTAAAAGCGAGGTCATGCTTAACAAATATGTTATGTTTTTTTGGAAGATATCACTAAGTGGGTAGATGATGGATCACCAGTAGATATCATCTACTTAGATTTTCAAAAAGCTTTCGACAAAGTGCCACATCAGAGATTACTGCTTAAACTAAAGGCCCATGGCATAGGAAATGGTATAATTAACTGGATAAAAAAATGGCTGATTGACAGAAGACAGCGGGTAGTTGTTGATGGGGAGGCTTCAAACTGGAAATCAGTTTTGAGTGGGGTTCCACAGGGATCAGTACTGGGACCTATATTATTCTTAATATATATAAACGATTTGGACGATGATATAGCTAGCAAGGTGTTGAAATTTGCAGATGATACAAAAGTGTTTAGAAGGATTAAAAGTGATGGAGATAGACAGCATTTACAGGATGATCTTGACAGGTTGATCAAATGGTCTGAAAAGTGGCAAATGTTGTTCAATTTTGGGAAATGTAAATGTCTTCACACAGGACATGGGAACGAATATGTAGAATATACAATGGGGGGAACTGTACTAAATACTACTGTAAAAGAAAAAGACTTAGGGTTGACAATTAGTGCTGACATGAAGGTTTCAGAGCAGTGTGGAATTGCAGCTTCAAAAGGAAATCAAATCCTTGGATTGATTAGGCGAAATATAGCATATAAAGAAAAATAACTAATAATACCGCTGTACAAAACAATAGTTAGACCTCATTTAGAATATTGTATACACGCGTGGAGGCCATACCGCAAGAAGGACATAGATATGTTAGAAAGAGTACAGAGGAGAGCGACTAAAATGATTCCAAAACTGAGGGATCTTAGTTATGAAAAACGCCTAAAAGAATGTCGTTTAACAACACTAGAGACCAGGAGATTGAGAGGAGATCAGGTAGAAGTGTTTAAAATATTGAATGGTTATGAAAATATTGATAGAAATATGTTTTTTTCAGTTAAGAAAGATAGAAAGACTAGAGGACATGAAGTTACATTAGTAAAGGAACAGTGTAGATTAGACGTAAGAAAGTTTTCATTTTCACAAAGGACTGTGAATGTATGGAACAGATTATCTGATGATTGTGTGTGTGCTAGTAGTGTGAATATGTTTAAAAATAAAATCGACACATACCTCAGAAGGGCTGGATATATGTAGATAAAAGGGTTGGACTCTCAATAAGCCAAAGGGCTTCCTTGTCCACCTGCCATCTAGAGTTAATTCTCTGGATGGCAATCTTGTTAAATCTTGTTAAATTAAACGATACCTCCGGGCTCGGGGTTCCACACCTGGCCCTATCTTCATCTTTGCAGATAAAACGCCAATATCTGCATCATATTTCGACAACCAGCAGGCAGCCTGCCTGGCACATGGAGGATATGACACCAAACTGTACAAAGGTCACTCCTTCCTTCCGAATTGGGGCAGCGACGACAGCTGCTTCGAAGGGTTTTACACATATCCAAATAAAAAAAATGGGTAGATGGAAAGGTACTGCTTTTCGTTGATACATTCGCATCCCAGTGATGCAGACTTAATGTACTGTACATCTCTGTCAGGCTAAATGTGTTATGAGTCAAATGATGGGTGGTGACAATGACATCCCTCCATGGCATGCTCAGCCTGTGCTGAGTGACAGGTTTGTGGGTTTGCCTCTATATCGCATGTTGTTCATGTATTGTGGTCTGTTCATTGGTTCGGTGTGTATTCATCACTGTGTTATGAGTCAAATGTTGGTTGGTGACACTGACATCCCTCCGTGGCATGCTCAGCCTGTGCTGAGTGATAGGTTTGTGGGTTTGCCTAGATACAGCGCATGTTGCTCATGTATTGTGGTTTATTTGATATTTCTGCAAATACAGTCATTTGCAAAAGTTTAAGACCAGGCACGATTTTTAAGCATTTTATGGTATGGCATCAGATTGCATCAGATAATGTCTGGATTGCATCATCCTATTTGAGCCTTGAAGCAATACGCCTAGTCAGTACTTCCAGGTCATTTGTTTGCTGCTGTCAATATCGATTAGGTGTTTTTCAGTGTTGTCTTCATCCCTGAAATGGGCAAAAAATCGTCTTTGACAGAGGTTCTTATGGCACAAATAGTGACTCTACATGGAGAAGGATATACGGAAAGAGACATTAGTGCTAAATTACGTTATTCCAAGACAGCCGTGCACAACGCCATCGTAAAATCCAATACTGATGGCACTTTTCGTGACAGTAAAAGGAGTGGTCGTCCACGGAAAAGTACGCTCGGGATGACCACGCAATGAGACGCATCGTGATGTGCTCGCCAATGAGCTCATGCAAGAAAAGTTGGGCTGCTTTACGCTTATAAGGTACGGAAATAAGTCTCAGTACTGTTTCGAGACGTCTCAGCAAGGAATTTGGGCTCAAGTCCCGCAAGCCGGCCCGGAAGCCACGACTGATGAAAAAAAGAGACTGGACTTTGCCAGACGACATCGCAACTGGATTCTCGCGCAGTGGAAGAAAGTGTTGTTCTCAGATGAATCGACCATGCAACAGTTTATACCTCGCAAGAGGCACGTTAGGCGGCCAGTAGGTAAGCGATTTGATGAGAAATATACAGCAGCCACAATAAAACACCCGCCAAGTCAGATGATTTGGGTGCCATGTCATGTTTTGGCCCTTCTGGTCTGTATTTTATTCCACCTAACACCACTATGAATGGACCTAGGTACGTGGAGTTGCTGAAGGAGAAGCTGAAACTGCATATGGACATCCACAAATGTAGAATTTCCATGCAAGATGGCGCTCCTTGTCACCGATCCAAGGTAGCCACTGATTTCCTCAAGAAGAACAAAATCTCCGTGCTGGAATGGCCTGGGAACATCCCAGATCTAAATCCCATTGAGAACCTGTGGACTATAACGAAGGATAAGGTGGCAGACAAACAACCATCAAGCGCTCAAAACTTGAAACACGCTATCAAGGACGTTTGGGTCACCGAAATCACCCAGGAGTTCTGCGAATCTCTGGTTTCCAGCATGCCATATCGCATCCAGGCACTTTTGGACGACATAAAGTTTCATATTATGTTGTACTACGTTTATTTGGCGAAATAAACTGACATAATGTTATGTGAAGGGCAAAAAAACATAATTTTGTCAAATTTCTTCAAAAAATCGTGCCTGGTCTTAAACTTTTGCAAATGACTCTATATTCGTCACTGGGTTTGGACTCAAATATTGTGAGGGAACAATGGCATTCCTCCCTGGTATGCTGAGTGTCAGGTTTTTGTTTTTGTTGCTAGCACATACGCCAGTCATATAGCGATCTGCTTGTTTTTTCTAAGCACATTCATCGTTGTGTTATCAATATCTTTTTGTCCTGTATTATAAATGTGTATATTACTTTTTGTTGTCTTACATCTATCATTCATGATGGGAATGTTTGTTCATTGGATCTAACATGGAGTAGTTGGCTACCGTCAAGTGGGTCTGAGCGATTGGCTATTGTGGCCTTGGGTGGGGGACACTATTCATAGGGAACAGTGCCTGTGGCGGTTGGCCCCTCACCTTTGATGTAAACAGAAATATTGTTAATGCTGGCTTTAATTCATCTGATGTTATTATTATAATGCATATATCCAGTTATATGATTTCTGGTTACCATGAGGTAATCCGGCAATAAAATTTGCCGTTTTACGAACTTTACAAATGGTGTCATGTGTATTGTTGCATCAAACAAACTGCGGCCACACACAGGTACACAGTTAACGTCAACTCGCCTCTCTATTGTGATACATAAACCATACTTATCCGAAAAAGCATTACAGCAAACATTCATTTATTAACATATTTCCTATACCACATCCTAAGGAATAGGTAACAAAATTTCCCAATACTCTGCTCAACGCGTTCTCTCAAAATAAAATTGATGCCATGGGCATAGTCACATAGATACTACCAACTTAATTAATATGAATGAGGTTCATCAGACTGATTGATACAAATTGGTAATATTTTAATTATTTCAACGTTTCCTTTTGTGTCATCCAGGCCGCGACCGAGGGCTGCACAAGTGAGTGACATATCGGTCCAGAATGACTAGAGTATCGCCATCTAGCGACATCTGTATGAAGGTTGCTGATAGCAGTTGAAACGTCACAGGAAAATTGGACTGTGTTGCAAGATTGTCTTCGATGGTTCCAAAGAATTTGATCGTAATCACCAATAACAGTGACGCTCTATGCAAAAGCAAAGTAAATGTAAGTTCTTATATATCGCAGTATCCAGACCTTTGGGCTGATCAAAGCGCTTTACACTTTAGTTCCTGGCAGACCTTTTCACTCAAACACCATCTCGACTTCTCTGTGGAGCATCCAGCCACGTTGCAATTAATGCGTGAAGATTATTCGTACACACATAAATTATCCACCACTGTGTATAGCCATGTACTCATTCATACAGCTGAGTGAACTGGAGCAACGTAGAATGAAGGAACTCGCCCAAGGTTCAACACCGCAGCACAGGATTCCAACCCGGGTTCTCTCGATTGAGAGTCCGATGCTCCAGACACTGAGCCACTGTGCTCTACAAACACAGCAGCTAGTCGTCGGAATCAGCATGCACACGTCACGAAAATATTACGTTCGAAAATCCAGCATCAAATCTGGAAGCCAGAACGCTGGACTCTGAATTATAAAACAAACAAGCGCGAACGTCTGACCTTGCCAAGCACGTGTTTCATTAGGCTGGTTCTATCAGCGCGTTGCAGGTGTAAATTCATTCAGTTGAAAAACTGAATGTGTAACTTCTGCATACGTTTGTTTAGAAACGATGTGACTACTGTTATCGCATTCAAAATAATAAATCGTACAACATAAAACTGTTGTTTGAGAAACCAGTGTTTTGTGATCATACGATTGCCGTGGTCACGAAAAAAGTAATAACCATTGCACTTGTAATAGCTATGTCAATACTACACTTGAATAAAAGGACGATTCTACTTCACTGTTATTGTTGGACGAAGTAAGAGTACACAGATTTGGTGGACGTATTTGTTTTCACTGTTGCTTTAATCTAAATAGACGACCAGAAAACCATTGAATGCTGTTTTGTATGACATAAATGGCTGTCTTACGTGACGCAACACGTGTCACTGATCTGCTAAAGTGTGCAACGATATCGAAGAACTGTAAAGCCATGGAATCTTACGTCGTAAGTTTTGCATTTTTCAATTTTATCAAGAAACAACTTGATTATATATGTGTTTAATTAGTGATACTGTTAGCATACGTAATAGTAAATGATTAAGTAAGAACTGACGGAATTTGAAAGAAGGGTTTTTCTCCAAAAGTAGCATTTATTGAGATGATAATAACTAGCACAGTTTCTTGATACAACTGTTCCATTCAAATGAGTGCTGTAATCAAGATATCGTGTGTTCGATTATGCCCTGCCTTAATCTGAGGTAATTTACAGGACGTGAAACACACTTTGCGATATCGCAGAAATCCAGATAAATCTGACTGTACAACAACTGTCGGGGTATTAAATAACACACGGGCACAATGTAGAGAGAGAAGATATAAAGTATGTTGCGATGACCAACACGACCACCCTTTCCAATGCGAGGTCTACTGACCCACAAACAGCAAACTCCGACAAATGATTGTGCCGTTGCCTACAGGTCCAACAGACACAGTCGTTCACACAACATGATCTTGTTGCAGTTACTCGCCTTGTGCGTCTTGTTGCTTCACCTACAGTTCTGCTCCAGCGCCAAGGTGTCTGCTAAACACGCTTACTGCAACCGTCTCTGTCTGCGTCAGTTTTGGCGCTGCTTTGGTTGCCGTTACGACAAAAGTGGATTCAAAATCCAACTTTGCAAACGAGAAGTCAACGACTGCCTGAACAAATGTTCGAAGAAGTTCGGTAAAGGCAAGAAAATAAAATCACGTGCTGCAAAGTTGCTGACTAAGCAGTAGTGAAGGATAGCAACAAATGTGTGTAGACGGTGGTTGTTTGGCGGATGTAAGAAATGTCGTAGTGTCGGCAGGTGACGCAATATAACTTGAGTTGTCGCTTTCGTATCATGTAGTGCCTGAATCTTACACCGGTTCATATAGTACTTTATTAGTATTACTATGAAAACGAACACATACGTCAAGTCATACATTTGCCAACCGTTGTTTTAAAGACCAACACCGATTTGTTTGTGTTTTCGTAAATTAGCCACAGTGCTGTGAAATGTGTGCACATTAGTGGTACAAATCAGTGAAATGATAGTGTCGTAATGTATTCGCAATAAACAGTGTGTAAATAAGTTAAAACAGTGTGGTGTGCCTACGAGGCACTTGTAATGCCGTCAAGTGGAGGGACGTTGTGTGTCTCAGTTAATCATATCTAACGCCAACGTTTCATGGAATCGTCCTTGTCGAACCACTGGTGGCACGTGCTTAGGATTCGCTTATTTTCATTGTTTTCTTTCTTCTTCCCCTACTCTATTGCTGGGTAGGGTTCACGTCTTTCGGTAGTCTTTCTACTTCGCTTATTACTGTTCTGTTCTCAATCTACATCTGTCAACGACATTGCTATATATTTCTTGGCTGTTCGCACCTGGCTTTCAAATATAAAGTTTTGCTTCACGCTGTCGTTCCATTTTATCTTTGGTTCCCTCTTTTTCTGTTACCACCTTCTTCTGCATTTCTGCTCGTTTTCTGCATTTCTGCTCGTTTTTGTCATTGTGTTCTCTTTCATTCGTTGCTCATGTCCTGGTCATCTCAGTTTGCTGCCAAATACTGACATTTTAGGTGTTTTCATGACATTCACTTCTCTCAATTTCTTCATCTTCCATCTACCATCTTGGTTCTTTCCATACGCTTTTGACCAGGTTGTTGCTTGTAGCCTGTAGCGGCTCCTCCCTCCAGACTCACTGTCAGTGACAGTGTTCCAAACCCTTATACATAGGCAAGTACAAAGCAGACTTCCCACCTTTTACCTCTAAGTTGTTCCTTTAGTTTTCTCTCCCACATAACATATTCCACCATGATGCCGTTCCTACTTGCACCGTCCTCTGTACTGCTTTACTATTTCCTCCTTCTTCATACATTACTTGCACCGTCCTCTGTAATTCCTTACTATTTCCTCCATCTTCATACACTACTACTTCCTTACTATTTCCTTCATCCTCATACACTACTTGCATCGTCCTCTGTACTTCCTTACTATTTCCTCCATCATCATACACTACTTGAACCGTCCTCTGTACTTCCTTACTATTCCTCTATCATCATACACCGTTCCATTGAAGAATACAAAGCTGCTAATTTTTTTAATGGTCTTTCCGTCAACAGCTACATGCAGATCCATCTCCTGTTCATCTATCCACATTACTTCAGTCTTCTCCACATTATTTTGGAGGCCATGTTTTATAAAGATGTTACACCATTCTAACAATATTTCATAGTTCCGGTTTGTTTTCAGGTACCACTGATGGGCCGTCTGCGTAGAGTAGCTTCATAAACTGTTTCTGTTCAGACAGCTTACAACCACTAGTCGGGTTCATTGTCATAATGAAAAACGGAGAACTCATGGCATGTTCACGTTTGAGTCCTACTTCCAGTACAATTTTTTGCGATGTTTTCCTTCGATTCTCACCACCGCTATTGCTTCTTTGTACATTTCCTCCACCATTCTGGCCAAATGTCTATTCCAGGTCCACACAAACTGAATGCCATAGTCTTTTCTAAATGTTCTCCTCTTCATCACAAATATTCCCTCGCCTGTTCCTCTCCCTTTCCTAAAATCGGGCTGATTCTCTGTAATCTTAGTCTCCACTACATCCCTAATTTTTAGAATTAAATATCCGTTCCAGCAGTTTGGTTCGGTACCGTGACGCCTCTGAATTATAGACTAGAATAGACAAGACTTACCTACTTTCATGTAGATTAACCTCATCAGATTGCATTAGTACGTCTGATGGCATTGAGGTTTTTCTGTATGGTTGTGACCCCAGAAAAATCATGTTTTATAACTTATTTTGTTGTCGATTTTATAACGATGGTATACACGGTTGACAAGGTAATACGTGTAGCTATGTAACGGTACCTGTGTACCAAGTGTAATTGTCATAATAAACGTTGGCAAGGTAATACGTGTAGCTATGTAACGGTACCTGTGTACCAAGTGTAATTGCAGTGAACCTTAAGGTCAAAATTGTATTCTAAACACATTTGCTAATTATCGTAATTGACATATTGACCACTATCATAACTATGTATGATCAATATAAATGATATTATTATTGAATACTAGCCAATGATGGATGTGTGTAAAAATAATGTTAATCGACGAAGTATCGATTGTACATGTCGTCATTTTTTAATGGTTTGGTAAACTTTCGCGCTGCGTGTGTCACTAACCCTAACCCACAAACAGACACACGCCGAATCACACGCACGCGTGTACACATAACAAGAAACATATTAGCAGACTAGCGTCCGAACGTGATGTATATTGGGGGTGAGGTTTTCAAACAAAACTCGATTTATACTACCTCCCCCCGAGGATCGCTAAAAATCCACATGGAGGCGCTCCAAAAACCTCGATTTACACCCCCACCTGAGGCTCGCCAAAACACGCATCTTGAGATTATCCAAAAACCTCGAGTTGCACCCCTCCCCCGAAGCTCGCAAAAACATCACCTTGAAGCTCTCCAAAAACCTCGATTTGCATCACCATTGAGGCTCGTCAAAAACCCTCAACCTTGAGCCCAAAACCATCAATTTCCACCCCCACCCCACCCCCCCCACCCCCCCCCCACCCCGAGACTGACCAAAAACCTCAAATTATACCCCCGAAATTAACCCACATTCCATAGATATTGCGGGACAAATCCTATATCCTGCTCCTCCAACTAAATTATTAGGGCTCGGCTCACTCATGCGCCCCCCTCCCCGTTTCCGACGCCCGTGTTGCTTATTATGACGTAACATCGTATAGTGTTCGCGTGATTGTGCAGCCGTCACGAGATAGTCCTGAGACACATTCCTACGTCGTCACCATTGGTTTCTGTATTGACACCAGAGGCCGTGACTGGAAGTGAAACGAGTTGAACGACAAAACAAACAAAGCACAATTGTCCGGTGCTGCCGGACACATACCCAAACATGGGCACGGGTTTTAGTCACCATACGATACCAAGGGATGTGCTACATGGAGGTGAGCCATCATGAGGTGTGGTATGTTAGGGATTAGGTAGGGATTACAACATCTGACTATGAATTGAACTAATTACATTTCGAATCCTCTTGCCGCCTTTACGAAGCATTGCAGTGTTGTCCATTCCTCCTTGCCGCAGTGCATTCAGACGAATACCTGACAAACGATTGTTGGATACGCATGCATGTGTGGTCGAGTATTATTCGCGCAATAATTGCATCCTAGCTGAATGCTTCCCATAAAATGTCCATGGTGTTCGAAAGAACATAATTGTAGGAGATGAAATGAAAAAAAATTATGCTGTGGGTAAAACTAGATATCGCGCAATTCTACGTCCCTTTTTACCCGGGCAGGTTACACCAGCACACGGGAACTATGTAGCCAACACGGGAATTATATTGTGACGTCACGCCCACTGAAAGACATTGCCAAAATTAATATAATTGTGAAAATTAGTAAATATTCTAAATTGGGCCGCATGCATTTGCTTAACACAATATATTATTAATGTTATCTTTAACAAATTATTTTAAAATAATAAAATGTACGAATATTTTTTCGGAATATACAGCCAACGTTGCAGTTTGTACAAAACCATGATAGGGGGTCTAACAATAAAATTGGCAGTAGAACTATAGCCCTAAACAACAATGCTCTCGAGACGAAAGTCGATTGCACTCCAGTGTTATTGTTGTACGGAGTCCGACTACACAGACTTGGCTGTCGTACAAACATTCGACCAGCTGCAATTATTTGCACTTTTTTCGAATCTACACAGACTTCATGTAACCAGAAAAACGAGTGAGGAATGATGTGCGAGGTGACCCAATTGCCCTGACTTACACGACACGTCTCGCGGTTCTCGTCTCGTATACTGTGCAAAGAAATAGGAGAAAGCAAAGACAATGAACGTTTATATTGTAAGTATACCACTTATAAGATGAGTATGTCAACAAAAACCCTCAATAATTATTTACTTACAACACATGACATATGGCAGATATTACACAATAGTACAATGTTAGTTATTATTCGCTATTACAATATAAATACACAAAATAACACATTGATAGTAGTAGTTATTTGACAATTAATTTAAATTGGCTTGCTGAAAATTACAATACAATCATATTGTTAGTTGCGATATGCTCACTTATTGATAACAGTGTAGTGCAAATTATAATTAAATATACAGTTTTTGACCAATGACCTGTTTTTAGTTATATTTGTCGATCATGTTTCTTTTTAATTTACAAACAAATGCATGAAATGTTGACACCGTTGTAGTACTGGAAGGTAATGAATTCCAGCGTTTTACACCATAGATTGCTATACACTTTAGTTTAACGTTAGTTCGTACATATTGTCGGACATATTGATATTGAACTCGGGAAGAGTGTGAAGAAGTTTGTTTTGTAAACAAGCACTGCGCATTGACAGGTACTAGTAAATTGTTATACTCTTTATACATAATTGACAAGATCTTAAAACGACTAAGTCTTGAAATCTTAGCACTCTACATCTATGAAATAATGTATTAGTATGATGAAGCCTATCAACATCATATACCATTCTAATAACTCTATTTTGTTACGTTGTAACACAATGTACATTTGTGGTATACGTAGTTCCCCAAATGTTACAACAGTAACTCATTATTGGTAAAAAGAGTGAATAATATAAAGTAAGTAAACTTTTGTTTTCTAGGATATGACTTGCTCTATACATCACTCCAACTATTCTAGATAGCCTATTCTTCACACTGTATATATGATATTTCCAGGTACATTTTTCATCAATGATTATTCCAGGGAATTTTGTCATGTTAAATCTATTAATTATGTTATTGCAAAATGTTACATCTAAGTCAATATTTATCTTACGGTTACAAAAATATTTATTTTTGATATATTCAGAGACAATTTGTTAACAGTGAGCCATGTATATAGTTTATCTAATTAACAACGTGTTTTAGTGTCAGAATATAATATATTGATATAATCTGCAAACAGCACAAATTTAAGAAGTTCTGATACATTACGTATGTCAATAATATATAAAATGAACAGTCTTGGGCCTAGCACAAACCCGTGTGGTATTCCACATGACAAAGATGTGGAGATTCGATGAACATTAATTTATTTTGACAAATTGACTTTTATTGCTTAGATGACTTTCTACTCATTTCTCAGCCACACCACGAACACCATAGAAATTTAGTTTTTTTTATTAATATTGAATGATTTACGGTGTAAAATGCTTTCTTTAAGTCAAGAAAAACGCCAAGTGTGTATTTTTTTTATATAATGATGTACTAATTTCTTCGACCATGTCAATCAATGCATGTGAGGTGGACATTGAGGATAGGAAGCCGTATTGACTGTTGGACAATATAAAATGTTTTGCTCAATAAATTCTTTGAGACTTTTATTATAGTTTTTCAAGTATTTTGGAAAATTGACACAACAAGGATATTGGTCTGTAGTTGTTAAATTCTGCTTTTGAACCATTTTTAAATATAGGTATGCCTTTGGCTACTTTCATTCTAGAAGGAAAAACTCCATTTTCAAACGACATGTTAAATATTGCTGTTAATGGCGTAGTAATTGATTGCATAACTTTCTTTATGATATTCATATTTATATAATTACTCTCTGTTGAGGTTTTGTTTTTACATGCACCGATGATCCTACTGACTTCTTCTTCACTTACTGGATTTAAGAACATGCTGTTTTTATTTTTGTTTTTAAGATAGTCATGAAATGAGGCACCATTTACCGGTGGATGTATTTTAGCAGCTAGTGCTTTGCCAATGTTCGAAAAGAAGATTTTAAATCCATCCGCTATGTCTTTCTTTTTGGTAATTTTTCTACCCTCCATTACAAAACATTCAGGATAAGAAGATTCATTTTGCCGTTTATTAATAAGTGTATTTAAGATGTTCCAAGTTTCTTCACTGTTTTTGGTCATCCAATAGTTTTTTTATAGTATTCTTTTTCTGCATTTCTTTGTGTTTTGATCAGTTTATTTTTATAAGTTTTGTAACAATGTTTCATTTTTTGTGATCTATTTTAAAGAAATTTTCTATACAAGTGGTTTTTCTTGTGACAAGCATTTTTCAAGCCAGTTGTGGACCATGGCTTATCACTGATTACATGTTGTTTGGTTATTTTTCTGACTAGACAATGTTTATCATATTTTTTTCATAAATGAGTCAATAAATATGCCATCAGCTACTTCAACATCTTTTGTACTAAATACATGTTCTCATGTTTCACTTCTTAAATCTGCTATAAAAGAATTTGTGTTTTCATGTTTATGATTTCGTACATTTTTGTGCATTTCTATTTTCCTTATAGTTATTTCATGTCCAGTGTAAATATTGGAAAATGGTCAGTTATTTCGCTGATTAAAATACCTTTTGTAGTTCGCTTGTTTATGGCATTTGTAAAAATGTTGTCAATCAGACTGGTTGAATATCGACTAATTCTTGTTGGCTTAGTGATATGAGGATACAGGCCAAAACTATACATGGTGTCAATAACATATTGTGTACCTAAATTGTGGTCATGTATTAAGTTGTCTACATTAAAATTTCCATATAGAAACAGTGTCATACTGTTTTGTACGTAAATAGCAACGCCACCTCCTCTAATACTTTCTCTATAGACATTAAAAGACTTATACATTGATAGGTTATGGTGTTGAATTGCTTTAGGGTCATTCTAAGTTTCCGAGATGGCAAATACATCAAATACTATATCAGAAGCATGAATGTAGCTGTCAATTTGTTTTGTCTGACTTCTGTTCGTTTCTCGGTGGTCAGGAACTGGACGATAATGGGGTTGTTCCGTCTCGGCGTTGGGGCAGGTCGTGTATCGCTGTGATTTCCATCTCCAGAATTTCGACATGTAACTTGTCATGAGCGAACGTAAAGAACTTCTGTTTCATTGATGTAGTCTCCCCACTCGATTGTTCGGCTGGGGTGGTCGTTCTGGTATTTGATCGAGATGCGGCAGTGTGGGCGAAAGAGTGGATATTTAGGCGGGTCACTATGATGTTCTTTTTCTTTGAATGTTGCTCGAGGTTGTTCACGGCCGTTTCTAAGGTTTCAACACGAGTATTCAGTTGACTTATCTGTTCATATTTTGCTTTCAGCATCTGCATGAGGTCGGCCAGTTGTCTTTCGTATTTTGCTGTGGTCTTTTTCATGTTGTCAAAGTTTTTACATAAGTGGTTAAGTGATTGTTTAATTTCGGAAATATCAGAGTCGGTGTGTTTCGGCGCCATCTTGTTATTTATCAACCAATCCAAAACTCATTATTGCCTAGTAGGCCTATGTTCGGACTCTATCTAAAGGAAAACGTTTTGTAAACTCGATAAGCCTAAGACTTCCCTATTATAGAAAAGTAAAAAGGTAAGTTTTTATAGAGCGCATTATCCAGTCCTCAGGACTACTCAAAGAGCTATTACACTTAACTCCCAGGCAGACCTGTTCAATTGAAGACCATCTCGACATCTCTGCGAAGCATCCGGCCACGCTGCAATTAATGCACGAAGACTATTATTACATACATATCCGCCACTGTCTGTAGCCAGGTACTCATTCACACAGCTGAATGAACTGGAGCAATATAAATCGAACGAACTTGCCTAAGGTTTGACATCGCAGCATAGGTTATCTCGGTCGAGAGCCCGAAGCTGTGGTCACTGCACCACTGCGCTCTACGTCATCGTGTCCTATGAAACATGTAGCTTTGGATATGGAATGTTAAATCTTGTTAAACACCCAAAATCAACACACACGCAGGCGGCGAATTTCTACAAATGATCGCCCCGTCGCCTTAAAATCCAATCAAATGTATAGTATCTCATTACAATATGTGCAATACAAATCAATTAAGACAAATCATATATAATAATGTAACGAGCACATCAAGGAAAGAACGTTATATAATGTTATACTCCCTATTGTATATTTCAATGTAAATATCATTATATTGAAAACAAAAACAGCGTGGAGTTGTAAAATACATAATTGTGATCGAAAAATATGTTCTATATTAACAGCATTGTGTAAGATGAGTTACTTAAGTAAACATTTGTAAGTAATTATTGAATAAGTCGTAAACTTAAATCTTGTGCTGAAATAATTTCAAATAATAGCACCCTTATTTCTTATAGAACGAAGTCTTATTTCTAAAGTACCCTTGGATATATGAATTTGTGCATATTGTCATTTATTATAACTGATCATTGTGTACAATACATGTGCTCGAAAGAGTACAGATGAGAGCAACTAATATGTTTTGAGAACTGAGAGATCGCGGTTACGAAACATGCCTAAGAGAATGTGGTTAAACAAAACTAGAGACCAAGGTATTAACGAGGAATCAGTTAGGATTTGCAAATACATTAACTTGTTACGAAAGTATTGATATAATTATTTGTTCTCAGCTAATAAAGAAAAAATACAAAGTAGCATTATTTGGTTTATGTTTTGATGTACCTACAACATGTAAAAGCAGTACGGAAGATATATAAAATGGCAAGTAAAAAATTAATCATCTATGTCATCAAAACAATACCAAAACTGAAGTAAAACAAATATTGTGGGCAAAATGCATTTTTTTGCGTTTTCTTCACAATTCCCCTATAATGTTCCCTATGGTGATAATAGAAAGATTATATAAGTATTGCCGTATTCGGAATGTTATTACGATTAATTTTTGTTATACTAATTTAAAATCCAATCAGTTTATTTGGCTGTAAGACACCAGTTTTCAATAGCTTGACTTCCGCTTGAAAATGGCAGCCATGTTTAAAGATGGCGTCCAAAAAGTTAACAAATGAAATGTCCATCACCCATTTTCGGACACCACATATATTGGTGGAACTGAAAATCATAGTGGTGATTAGTTCCTCAATTTGATAATCAACTTCATTTTTTTCAGGCTTAACACTTTATGTTTGCAAGACAGAGACCATGTCTCTGATAAGATGATTTGTTTTTCATACATCAGGCCTACACGCACACCGAAGATGAAGCCATTAATTCTATATGGACTACCGTAAAATAACATAGACTTAATCTATTATAAGACTGCATTGCTGTAATAAAACTGTAATGTGTGAGTCCGTCGTGAATTCCTTGTTTCCACTACAGCCATTTTTGTCGCATACTGCATATCGTATCGGCATGCTGCATCCGTACATATGGAATCCTGGATACAGATAGCCATCAATGCAATCACTTGCGCCTAGTTGTACAAGCATCCTACTGCAACCAAGTGACCGTCCTCCTTCAGGATGTGCTTTCTGCTGACACGTGACCGTATGTCACTCAAAGCTACTCCGCGTGTGTCAGTCGACACGTTTAATTAAACAATTACAATTTATCGCAATTCAAAACAAGCAAATGCTCCGGTATCGTTTGGCGAATTCAACTTCTGATTCTCAAGCAGCGGATTGATAACATAACAGAATGAACACCCTTGGCATGATACATCTACAAAACTATTATCAGTCAGTGACCTATATGTTAATGATATTCCCTCGGTTGTTCAATGCAAACGTCTTGTATATGCTGACGATTCGGCTCTCATAGTTTCAGAAAAGAACACCCATCAAATCGAAGAAAGACTTTCTTCAGAGCTTGAGGCTGCCACAGAATGGCTAATAAACAACAAACTGTCACTTCATCTATGAAAAACTGAATCCATCCTGTTTAGGTCCAAACGTAAACTACATACGTGCATTTAAATCCTGGTGAAATGTGCTGACAACACATTGACATTTCAGACTTAGGTGAAGATTTAGATGAGTCACTAACTGGAGAAGGAGAGGCTGAGAAGATAATTGGTCAATCAAATGCCAAATTAAACTTATTGTACAGGCAAACAAGAAATGTCACCATGAAAACATGTTGACCTCTGCCTTAATACAATGTCAATTTGACTATGCCTGTTCATCGTGATTCTCCGATTCAACTAAGTAATATAAAGCTAGACTACAGTGTACCCAGAATAAGGTAATCCGGTTCCTTCTTAATGCACCAATCAGAACCCATATTGGTTTAACGGAGTTTAGACAGGTCAATATGTTATCCGTAGAGCTACGGGTTTAACAACTCAAATTGAACATTGTCTATGATATTGTCAACAACAAAGCACCAAATCATTTGTCCGATCATTTTAGCATAACTTGAAAGAGCACGGTATAAATACAAAATCTAGTACTTCGTCTCTTCATGTGCCATATGTTAAATCAATAGGTCAAACTTATTTTAATTACACAGGTAAACAGCCATGGAACGATTTGTCATATAACATACAAGGTGCTTCTAACAAGACTCAATTTAAATGGTTAGTGAAACAGTTTTTGTCCAATAATCTTAATAATCAGGAAGCCAAATTATTTGTGTACTATTTATTATATCTTATTTTGAGGTACCCGTATCTACTAAAACATTGGGTATTGAGATATCTTACAAATCAGGCGAGAAGCTCTTTCACTAACAGCGTCATTTCTAATGTGTAATCAATTTTGTTTTGCTAAATTATCTTAATAATCTGGAGGATAGCTATTTAAGTTATTTTATATTTTTATTGTTGTCGCATCTTTAGTTGTAAAATGTGTTTATTTTTAGATCTGACATTTGCAGACAACAATGGTGGATGCTCATGTATGACATTGGAACCTAGCTGAAATTTCATTGGTTTCATGCGCATTCTTTTTCAACAGTTCTAGCAGACATTGTGGCATCATTCTTATCATCAATTATCCTATAAAATAATGGTAGGAACAGCATTGATCACAATGAAAAAACCACACAAAACGCTTGGCTGCATTGATTGCACGTTAATCAATCGGCATCAAGAGCACTGATACGTAGTCTACTCAATGGTGCCCTCTGTTGATTCCGCACGATAATTTCAACGAGATTTCACGATTCTTTTCGATGTGGCGCCCACTACGGATAATCTTTGTGCGTAATTATGAATACCTACGCACAACCCATCGCACGCTAGCAAGTGACGCTGTTCAAGTGATTTTCAAACACTTTATTTAATGATTTTTATATCATGATGTACGTGTTTGCGTGCGTATGTGTGTATGTATGTTTGTGTGTGCGTGCGTGCGTGAGGTTTGTATGCGTGGTGAGTGAATATGTGTGTGTGTGTGTGTGTGTGTGTGTGTGTGTGTGTGTGTGTGTGTGTGTGTGTGTGTGTGTGTGTGTGTGTGTGTGTGTGTGTGTGTGTGTGTGTGTGTGTGTGTGTGTGTGTGTGTGTGAAAAACACAAATAAAGAAAATATATTTGTTCATTTTGGTATCGCATCAAACGTCCTTTCACAATCCAAATAACTCCGCAACTTTACAATCAGCTACATGTGTTTTCCACCACCTGTTTCGTGGGTTTTCACTTTAAATAAAAAATTATATCTGATGACTCCACATGAGTGTTAGCCAGTATGTAATCAAGATCAACACGTTACATGTTGTGGAAACGTTTATGAAAATCTACCAGTATAATAATTATTCATTCTACCATTTGCGAACACATGTTTAGTGTGATTTAAGAAGATTTAACAAGATTGCCTTTCAGAAAATTAACTCTAGATGGCAGGTGGACAAGGAAGTCCAATACTTTTTATCTACGTGTATCCCGCCCTTTTAAGTTGTGTGTCGTTTTTATTTTTAAACATATTCATGCTACTAGCGCCAACACAATCAGGAGATAATCTGTTCCATTCATTTACAGTACTTTGTGAAAATAAGAACTTTCTTATATATAATCTATACCGCTCCTTTGCTAATGTAACTTCATGTCCTCTGGTCCTTCTATCTTTCTTAACTGAGAAAGAAATATTTCTATCCTTATTTCCATAACCATTCAATATTTTAAACACTTCTATCTGATCTCCTCTCAATCTCCTGGTCTCTATTGTTGTTAAACCACATTTGTTTAGGCGTATTTCGTAACTACGATCGCTCATTTTTGGTATCGTTTTAGTTGCTTTCCTCTGTACTCTTTTTAGCATAGCTATGTCATTCCTGCGATATGGCCTCCACGCTTGAATACAGTATTCTAAATGAGGCCTCACTATTGTTTTGTATTATTAGCTCTTTTTCCCTTTATGTTAGGAAAATAGCTCACAATTCCCCATCAACCACCAGGAACAATGAACAAGGAAGCAGTCGTGGTCGAAACCAATAAATCGAGGGACACGTCGAGAGCGCGACAACAGATCAGATGTGCGCGGTCGTCGCTAGGTGTCCATGGGATGTCGGAATGTTAACGGGTGGAAGCTAAACAAAAACACCGACAACTACCAAGTGAGGGCAGAATGTGTTAGACGCCTCAACACGGATGTAATCGCCGTGGTGGAAACACATCTTACAGATGTAAACACGCTGGAAATGAATGGATATAAATTGTGGGGGCATAATCGCACAAACCTGAACTGTCGGGCCAAGTCAGGGTCAGGCGGAGTAGGCATTTTTGTAAAAGATGCTCTGCTGCATGATTTTAATGTGAACATTCTAGACACATCTGTGGAAGGAATAATGTGGATAACTTTCATAAGCAAGAGCTCGGATACTAATTTTAGGATGTGTGTGTGTTACCTTCCTCCTGACGGGTCATCACGATACATTGACCCCGAAACCTATTACAACGAACTATTATCACATATATACCGATACCAGAAACTTGGAATATTCTTCAGATGTGGCGATTCCAATGGCCGTTGTGACAGTGAGGAGCCTGATTACATTGGTTCTAGTTCTAGTTGTTTCCAGCACTCGGCAACGTTCTATTAACTGACTAGTCTGTATATATTGTGGTTATATGTTACGAGGTCTCATTCAACTAGTCAGCCTTTTTCAGAACATTATCGCCAAGCCGACCTTTCTATATGCTGGCACTGAGGATGGTCACTGCCAGGGTGCTTGTCGTCCTCAGTGGTTCTTTTACGTCCCAAATTGAAACGGGACCGACATTAACGTGATCTCCGAGTCACGAGGGATACACAATCCCCAATGTTGAGAGCCAGGTTTTTACACCAAATATTCCATACCTGCCGGGTCCGGGTATTGAACTCGGGACGCCGGCATGTCAGGCGGATGTGCTTATCACTACACTATCGCGCGCCCCTTGAAGGTGTGGATGACATTCCTGAGAGAAAAGTTATTGATTTTAAAGTGAATTCATGTGGACAATACCTCATAGACCGTTTAATATCATTAAACTGTTGCATGCTGAACGGTCGCGGTTCGTCGATAAACGACTTCACATCTGTTTCAACCAAAGGTTTGGCTGTCGTTGATTATTGCCTTACACCGCATGAGCGTTTAGCGTCGTTTACCGACTTTAAAATAACTTCGGCACGAAAGATATTTAATGACACACGAGACCATCCCAGACCACTCGATATTGACATGGGTTTTACTCCTGGATTGCATGAAATACTACGATAATACAGATCCGAACCCAAAAATCCCATGTACAACGGGATATAAATTAGAAGGCATTGACCAGTAATTTAACGATGACGACACAACACAAGAACATTGTGTTACTCTCATGCAGTTCATTCAAAGATCTAATTTAAAACAACAACATCTGAACAATGTATTTGATAGTTTCTACGAACATGTTAAAACGGTGATGGAAGAAAAACTTCAAAAAGTGGTTCAGGTAAACCACTCAGTGCTCGGTAATAAGCGCATACGGATCAAGAAACAATGGTGGACAAAGGAACTCACTTAACTATGGAATAACCTAACAACAAGTGAACAATTGTGAATTAAGGGCGATGAACAAAATAAACCGCACCTGAAAGCGGAAATGAAGGTAGCCCAGAAACTGTTTGATAGGCACGGGCAAGCTGCCAAACGCAAAATATTGCGTCAACAACAAGAAAAACTACTTGATCTGCCGTCATATGAACCAAATGCTTTCTGGAAGCATATTGAAAAATTAGGGATAAAACAAGAACGCATCCATGATATACAAATGAAAGTGATGCTAGAGGACGGCTCCACATCCATTGATCAAAGAGTGATATTACATAAATGGAGAACTGACTTTCACACTTTGCTGAACCCGGTCAATTACGAACAAACAATTGACTCTCAACCGCCAGTAGAGACCCACTCACTGGGTCACAATGACCACCTTGATGGGCCTATCTCTAAGGAGGACATTCGCCTGGCCTTAAACAAGGCCAAGAAACACAAAGCGTTGGGTGACGATAACATCCCAATCGAAACGCTAGTCAATGAAAATGCCACAGACTTCCTTTACGAACTATTTAATCAATGTTTTAACAACAGCATGGTTCCTGAAGCATGGCGTCGGGGCATTGTAACTCCGATACCCAAGTGTTGTACATCTGACCCACGAGTGCCATTGAACTATACGGGAATTACGCTTAGTTCCCATGTGTATAAAATATACTGCTCTATTTTAAATGGTCGTCTTATATCGTGGGTAGAGGGCAACAACCTTTTGTGTGATGAACACAATGGGTTTAGACCAGGTCGCAGTTGTCTCGACCACCTATCTACCATTACAAACATAATCAATACTAAAAAGAAATGCCGACAGCAAACGTTTGCATGTTTCGTAGATTTTAGTAACGTTTATGACCGTATCAATAGAAGTTTCCTCTAGAACAAAATTAGGAACTTCAACATACAAGGGAAAATGCTTGAGGCTTTGAAATCATTATATGTTGATTACAAATGTTGTGTTAGGGTCAACAACTTAAAGTCTGACTGGTTCAATGTTGAATGCGGACTTAAGCAGGGATGTGTTATATTACCTATCATGTTCAATGTGTTTATAAACGATTGACCAGCTGAATTGAAAGGCACGGGTAAAGATGTTAAGATCGGAGACGAAATTGTTACAATGTTAGCATACGCAGATGACATTGTGGTGCTGACCGAATCAGCAGAAGAACTGCAGACATTGCTAAATGTTATCTGGAAATGGTGCTATGACTGGGGCATGTCTATTAATAAAGACAAAACTCAAATTGTACATTTTCGTAATCCATCGATATCTGAGACTACTTGCGATTTTCTACTAGATGACCAAAACATATGCATCGTAAATAAGTATAAATATTTAGGTTTGATTTTAACTGAATATCTTGATTATAAGGTGATGGTAAAATCAGTAGCTACTACGGCGAACAGAGCTCTGGGTTTGTTAATGACTAAGACAAAGTGTAATGGAGGAATGCCTTTTAACTGTTTTACAAAACTATACGATGGTATGGTGCTCTCCATTATTATCTATGGTTCTGCTGTGTGGGGTACAAAGGAATATTCGGTCATAAATAGCATACATAATAGGGCCTGTCGATTTTTCCTAGGTGTGGGTAAATATACCCCATCAGCAGCAGTACAGGGTGAAATGGGGTGGAAAACCCCGACTCACCAACAATGGCTATCTGTTACTAGGCTCTGGTGTCGTTTGATCAATATGGATGTATCTAGAGTGACAAAACGTGTGTTTCTATGGATGATGGAAATGGCCGTATGTGGGAAACGAAATTGGGGCTACGAAGTATACCATCGTTATAATGACTTAAATATGCATAATCTTACTAATATAAGAGACCATGTTAATGTAAAGGCTATAATAGAACACACAGATGTTTGCTGTTCCTGTAATACAGACATATGTTTGCCTGTCTGTATTACAGGAACAGCAATGGCTTCATATTATAAATAGAGAAGTGGGTAGAAATGGTAGTAGAAATAAACTAAGAACTTGTAAACAGTTCCAAAAAAAAATTGTAACTAAGCATTATGTTAAGAAAATTATGCCTAGAAGTAATCGATCAGCACTTGCAAAATTTCGATGTGGCGTGGCACCAATCAGAATTGAAACTGGATGTTTCGAACGAAATTACCCCCCACCTGAAGCTAGGACGTGTTATAATTGCACGAATCAAATAGAAAATGAGTTTCACGTTTTAATGAAATGCCCTTTATATTTTAACGAACGAAAAGAACTAATAGGCCATGCAACAATTAATGATCCAGCTTTTTCCAGTATGACTGATCAAGATAAATTTGTATGTTTATTGAGTAAAGACAATATAATAAGTAAAACTGCCAGCATCCTCCAAAAAAATTCTGCACACACGATTACACAATACAACAAAATAACAGCACATGTTTATTAAATTAATATTGTTTTTATTTGTACATTTCTGTTTTTATAAGTCTCTCATAACTCTTTTTGAGTGATCTTTGTATACAGTACTAACTTTGAATGTAATATATTTATTTGTATTGTATTTTAATGCATGTATACGTGGAGTGAGACTCTAATAAAATACTAATATTACTACTATTACTACTACTACTACTTCTACTACTACTACTACTACCACTACTACTACTACTACTACTACTGCTACTACTACTACTACTACTACTACTACTACTACTACTACTACTACTACTACTACTACTACTACCACGTTATATTTCGCCTAATTAATCCAATAATTTGATTTCCCTGTGAAGCAGCACTGTGTGCTTACAGTAATAATGTTATCTACGTGGTTATCTGGATATGGAGTTTATAATATGGGGATTTGCTAGTTACTGGGGAGGCAACGGCGCTAGGTCGGTATAACCGACCTCGAACTCCGGGTCAACTTGTAGAGCAGGTGCGTTGGTGTAAGCAGGCTTCCAAATGGGAGTAGTTGATTGATTAAGTTCTCACCAATGGACAACTGTACGTAAGTGTTGCGTCGAGTTACCTCTTGTGAAGGACAGGAGCGTCTCTACAACTATATTAAATTAAACAGGGCTTGATTTATAGGTAGTACAAGACCGCGGCGTGTTTGACGGCTGTAGGTATGCATGTGGACGAAGGTGTTATTACTGTCAGTGGTGGGGGTCACTCACCGAGGGAAGTTTTAATTGTATTTATCCAAAGTGTACCTGTAGTATTGTCAATCCATTCGAAAATCTATCTGGTTCAAATTGTGTTCTAATATAGTGATTTAATTAAAGTGTCTTAATTAAATAAAGTTGTCTGCGTGACGAAGGGCACACGCGTTGATTGCCTGCTTTCCGTTAGTCATCTGTGACTTCGAACCGTCCCCTGGGTTAGCGTTGGGTGACGAGTCTCTTCAACAATTCATGTTTAACAATTAATTTTCGCGATCATGGTACCACTGCAGTAATGCATTCAGTAACATAAGTAGGCGATTTACCTGGTGTGAGGATTACAAACATTTAGCAAATAATCTGATCGTTGTCAGTTACCATAATTATTATCTAATTAATACACCAAGTGGCCATGGTAACTACACACTGCTTCAACTGGTGACGGCAGAACTGGATATTCTATAGACATATGCAATGTTTCTTTATGGCATGCAGACAAATAAATAATAAACATTATAATAAATAGTAATAATAATAAAGAAATAGGAGAGTTTTCTTCGAAAATTATGAACGGTGTAGTTTAAACTATAAAATTACACGTGGACCAGAAAGTGCGGACGACTCATATTCGGGTGTGCCCCCCCCCGCCATAAGACTCGACGACTCCACAAAGCCAAATTCAGGTGTGTGTGGTGGGGGGGGGGGTGAGCGTGGGTGTGTGTGTGTGTGTGTGTGTGTGTGTGTGTGTGTGTGTGTGTGTGTGTGTGTGTGTGTGTGTGTGTGTGTGTGTTTACGCGTAGAATGTGATTAGGATGACGTGGTACGGTTGATTACAATCGCAGGATATAGAAGCTTAAACTAGAACAACAGAGTATATGATGTTAATACCATAACAGTTTAATCAATAATGTCAAGATTATTGTCAATTTCTGAGAAAAAAATGCTGCATTTTACCAAAAGTTTAATAAAACATAAACAGCTACGTATTTATTGTATTTCTTGTGTGGCCTTCTTGAAGAACAGTGTGGCGTTGACTATCTTTATCTTGTAGTCGGGATTGGCTCCGCCGGCCATGAGCGCGAACGTATCCCTGCTGCGAACCAGACGTATATTGACTGTACGCCGTTGATGCGGAATTTATACTGGAGGAACAGGTCCACGTGGACACGACCCATCATGTCGACCACGCGATTCCCAGCGATCTTGTTACGTCTGGTGACGAAGTCTGCGTTGGCTGCATCGCCGGTTGTCTATTTCAACGGATTCCATGCGATTGCCCGTGTCCTTGTTCCACATCTGACTCGTCAGTTGCGTCTCCTTGGCATCGTCTCCGTAACTCAGCGGCGTCTCTATGTCGAGGGAGTCACGAGAGTTCCGTTCAGGTAGATGTCGACCTGACTGAACAGCGAATGGAGCCAGCTATTCATGGGACCGACGGGATCGGCGGCGTCGTCATCGGCTCCTTCGGCACGGGTCACCTTCACTTGAAAGTGTAGCATCGTGCTGACGAGATCCAGGTAATCGTCATCGACAAATTCTATCGATCCGCCCGAGTCGAGCGAAGACATGGTTTGATATCGTACCGTGTGACTATCGATGATGCTGGTCTGAGTCGGAGGCACTGTGAAGAGATCGAGTTCGCTCTTGACTCCCTCACACGATTGTTTATGCACGAAAGCCATCGTCGAATATGTCGGGCTCACGTTTCCTCGACGACGTGCGTGACTTCGTCCGTCTCCCGGCTGTACTGACTCGTTTCATGGCGGGTGCGCGTCTTATACGCTTACGCGGTTGCACGCCAGGGGTCAAGACGTCGCTCACCATGTCCCTACCGGCAGCGGTGACACGATGTTTGGCGGCCGGGATCTGGCGGGAGAGCCGGCAACGTATCGTTGTGAAAGCCTAGAACGCTGGTGAGCATATCCCCTGCGAAGGCGGTATTCGGTAGCACTACGCCATTATCTTATGTGTTATGGTACTGTACCTCAATGTTGCCCTTCCCTCTCCTGCCACGCGACGTAGGGCGGCTTTGATCGTGCGGACTAGTGTCCAAGGATCCATATGTGTCCAGTCTCGATCCTGTTTCTCTTCGTGACCATGGACCACACGTTCGTCGTCTCGTCGATTGGGAGCGGTACAGCGAACCACGCGTCATTTTCTATCACGTTGTACCAATTGTGCGGGTACTGTATCTCCACCAGTCCGCAATCCCACCGACCCGACAGGGTGAGACGTTGTAACAGCGTCGTGATGTAGTGAGTCAGCGTGTTGTCGGAGTGCGTATGCATGGAAGCAGTGCTAAGCAACGTCAACTAGAATTCACTCGTCGTCATGCTGCTGTTGCTGTCTCATCGTTGGCTGGGTAGCAGGTAACCCAACGAACTGCTCAACAGGGCCGTCCACTGAGTCGGATTCCCGTGACCGATCGATAGGTTGTAGATGCAGACCAAGATGACCATGTACAGGACGACGACCTGAAACACGATCTCCTCTTTGGGACACGAGGTGCCGACGATGTGCCACGGAGTCCTGTCTTTCTGTGGCGGAGAGTCGACTTCGTCGTCTTCGTCGTCTTCGTCGTCTTCGTCGTCTTCGTCGTCTTCGTCGTCTTCGTCGTCTTCGTCAGTAACGGAGACCACCTGCGTTGTCGTGTTGTGCGCCTCGGGTATCATGAATATTTCCTCGGTCCAATTCGCCATGTAGCTTTTATCGAAACGTCTCTTGACGCACGTGATCCGGCATGTGGTACTTGGGCACACCCTTGCCGTGCCGACCGCCGTGCAAGCGCTGCCACAGCTCTTCCTGGTTCGACGCAGTCACCTGTGCCGGAGGCATGCCGATGCTGCGGTGGGGGTTGTCGTTGTATGAGCGTACCAGTTCCTCAAGGATATCGATGTAACGCCACGTCTCATATTTCGTCAGGTATCGCCACATACGCGTCTTTAACGTGCAATTTAAGCGTTCCACGATGCTCGCCTTTGTCTCCTCGTTGTAGGTGGAGAAGTGATGGATACCGTACTTTTCCAATACACCCCGAACGCCGCGGTTCAGGAATTCCAGTCATCTATCGGTCTGCAACGTCAGCGGATGATCAGCATCGTCGGTGAACAGTCCGTCCAGCGCCCTCACCATCGACGTCGCCGACTTGTTCTTCAGCGGAACTCATCGGGCGACTTTCGAGAAGACGTCGATCACCGTCAGTAGGAACGTCGTACTGTCGTTGTCTCTTTTTAGACTGGACACGTCGAGGAGATCGGCCTGCCACTGTTGGTTTCGTCCTCCGACAACAACGCGTCGCCTCTTGAAACGAACTCTTACCGGCTTGTGTATGGCATATGTGTTCTGTTCTCATAGCCATTGTTCGACGAGCTTCCTCGGTGCACGCTCGATAGGTCGGAAGGTGGTGCGGCGCAAAGACTCGATTCCCCCGTAACTTCCGACTTTGGCGGGGTTGATGTAGACTCCCTGCAGCTGTTTGCGACGCCCAACCATGGTAGACGAGTCAGATAGTCGATGGTAATCGCGCCAACAATTTGAAATCCGTCGTAAGCGATAGCTGGAAAGAGACAATGCCGACTGTCCCGTGGATCTAACATTGTATTGGTGACGATGGTGACCATTAGTCTTCGTCATTGCTGTCACCGAACCCAGTCTTGGAGACTCCAGTGACTGACATGTCAGACGTCGGTGTGACATGCAGATGTTCAAATCCTCCAAAGGTAAGTAAGCAAGGTAAGTCTGTATCACCATGTAAAGTAACTAGGAAGGCATCGTTTCAGCCCACCTTTCCAGCAACAGTTAGATCTATTAGATTTGACATCAAGTATGGAACCAGTGTTAAATGCACTTCTACTCACCCCACTCACTATAATTACATGCAACCTTTATTTCAGATAGATGAAATATTACAGAAAGTAAACAAAGGTGGAGCAGAAATTGTGCTCGATTATGGATCTTATTCAGTGGAAACTATTACAATTTAAAAAAAATCCATGCTGGCAAGGTCATCCAAGATCAAGTAAGGAATGGAATTGACTGGGCAGAACAATACAATTGCTTGACAATAGTTGCCATTTCACAAAAAATCAATTACACCAATTTGTACACATTGTTCTGGACCGTGCTGAAAATGAGATTGTCCTGATATCCAATTTGTATAACGTGTGTGGAGCGCAGTAGCGCAGCGGTAAAAGCTCCGGACTCTCGACAGAGAGAACGCGGGTTCGAATCCTGTGCAGCGATGTCGAACCTTGGGCAAGTTCGTTTACTCTACGCTGCTTCAGTTACAAGATTTAACAAGATTTTACAAGATTGCCACCCAGATAATTAATTCTAGGTGGCAGGTGGACCAGGAAGCCCTTTGGCTTATCGAGAGTCCGACCATTTTATCTATGTGTATCCCGCCCGTCTGAGGTATGTGTCGATTTTATTTTTAAACATATTCACGCTACTAGCACCCACACAATCAGCAGATAATATGTTCCATTCATTTAGAGTCCTTTGTGAGAAAGAAAACTTTCTTATATCTAATCTACACTGCTCCTTTGCTAATGAAAGTTCATGTCCTCTAGTCCTTCTATCTTTCTTAACTGAGAAAAAAATATTTCTATCAATATTTTCATAACCCTTCAATATTTTAAACACTTCTATCTGATCTCCTCTCAATCTCCTGGTCTCTAGTGTTGTTAAACCGCATTTTTTAGGCGTATTTCGTAACTAAGATCCCTCAGTTTTTGTATCATTTTACTTGCTCTCCTCTGCACTCTTTCTAGCATATCTATGTCCTTCCTGCGATACGGCCTCCACGCTTGAATACAATATTCTAAATGAGGCCTAACTATTGTTTTGTTCAGCGGTATTATTAGCTCTTTTTCCTTATGCGTTATGTTTCGCCAAATTAATCCAAGGATTTGATTTCCCTTTGAAGCTGCAATTCCGCACTGCTCTGAAACCTTCATATCAGCACTAATGGTTAACCCTAAGTCCTTTTCTTTTACAGTAGTACTTAGTACAGTACCCCCATTGTATATTCTACCTCTTCGTTCCCATGTCCTGTGTGGAGGTATTTACATCTCCCAAAATTGAACAGCATTTGCCATTTTTCAGACCATTTGATCAACCTCTCAAGATCATCTTGTAAATGCTGTCTATCTCCATCACTTTTAATCCTTCTAAACACGTTTGTATCATCCGCAAATTTCAACACCTTGCTTGTTATTTCATCATCCAAATCGTTGATATATATTAAGAATAATATAGGTCCTAATACTGATCCCTGTGGTACCCCACTCAATACCGATTTCCAGATTGAAGCCACCCCATCAACTACTACACGTTGTCTTCTGTCAATCTGCCATTGTTCTATCCAGTTTATTATATCATTTCCTATGCCATGGGCCTTTAGTTTAAGCAGTAATCTTTGATGTGGTACTTTGTCAAAAGCTTTTTGAAAATCTAAGTAGACGCTATCTACTGGTGACCCATCATCTACCCACTTAGTGATGTCTTCCAAAAAACATAACATATTAGTTAAGCATGACTTCGCTTTAAAAAAAACATGTTGAGATGTGTTTATCAAGTTTTGTTTAACAAGAAAATCCACCATGTGATCTTTAATTAGTCTTTCTAATAATTTACAAATCACTGATGTTAAACTCACTGGTCTATAGTTCTCTGACTTGTTTCTCGTACCTTTTTTGAATAACGGTATAATGTTTGCTTCTTTCCATTCTAAAGGAACCACTCCCTCTTTTAATGACAAGTTGAAAACTGTTGCAAGCGGTATGCTAATTTGTTTTACAATTTCCAATAGTAGTTTCGGTGGAATACCATGCACTCCAGGTGATTTATTATCCTTCATAGCCCTTATTTTCTTAGCTACCATTTCCGGGTTAAAATTAATTGTCCTAAATAGTCTGAATTTGCCCCCTTGAACTTAGCCTCTGGTACTGGCAGTGAACTAATATCTTCCCTGGTAAACACTGAACTAAAGTACTCATTCAGGTCTTCTGCCATTAAGAATCCTTCTGATATTATATTTCCAGCATTATCTTCTAAAGGACCGACCTTATCTTGAACTTTCTGTTTGCTTCGAACATACGCATAAAAACTCTTGCTGTCATGTTTTATATTACTAGCTGATTGTTGTTCATAGCTTCTCTTTGAATTTCTAATTTCAGCTGTAGCTTGTTTAAGTGCTTTTTTTATAACTGTTGTAATCTTCATCATTTCCAGTACATCTATATGACTCCCACATCATTTATTTATACTTAATTTTTATAATGGCTTCTTTCGATAAGTGTTTCATTTTGGACTGTTTTCCTTGTTTTTTGATGGGTACAAATGTATCGACTATGCGCTTAATTTCACTCTTTAATATATTCCAGCATTCTGTTGCCGTCTTATTTTTCAGTGTGTTATTCCAGTCTATCTTTGCTAAATATTTCCTCATGTCCTTATACCTTCCTTTGTGGAAATTTCTCCTATACTGCCTTTTACTATTCCTTTCTGATTTTACTGTGATGGTAAAGTGTATCGGGTTGTGATCGCTACTCCCCAGTGGCTCACATATATTGACATTGTCAACTAATCCATTCTGTGAGGACAAAACTAACACATTCTCTCCCCTGGTTGGTTCTAGCACATGTTGAGAAAGGAATGTATCTTGGACTAAAACTAAAAACTTGTGGTCCTCACTCCCCATACTCTGTAGAGATTTCCATTGTATATGCCCGTGGTTAAAATCCCCCATAATAATACAGTCCCGTTTGCTCATTTCCCTTATAGCGTTTTGTATTTGTTCATTCTCTTCTATGCTTATGTTTGGACTTCGATATACTAACCCAACTGTTAACGTTGACTTTCCTGTAACTATGTTACACCAAACAGCTTCTTCGCAATCTGCTTCTCTTTCTAATTTTATTTCATAAGCCTGAATAGATTCTTTAATATATAAAATAACTCCACCTTCCTTTCTTACTATTCTATCTTTTTTAAACATTACATATCCTGTCAGTCCCAGTTCAGCATCTGATATATCGGTGGTGGTCCAGGATTTGGTTATACCTATTATATGAGGGTCAATATCTTCTACCATAATGTTTAGTTCATTTCTTTTGTTTACTATACTCCTTGCATTTAAACAAACACATTTATATCCAGCTTCAGAAGAGTTTTTCAGACTGTTATTTGCTGATTTATTTGTGCTGTCTTTATCAATGCCTCCATTTTCAGGCTTTCCTGTGAGTCCCCCCTGCGAATCTAGTTTAAATAGATGCAACCTGTCCCACTGTCAACAGATCGCAGCAGGTTCTCTGAGAAAACTGGTGTTCACTCAGCTGTAGGAATATAGTCTGTGGTGGATATTTGTGTACGAATAGTCTTTGCGCTTTAATTGCAGCGTGGCTGAATGCTTCCTAGAGAAGTCGAGATGGTGTTCGATTGAACAGGTCTGCTAGGGAGTAAAATAAAAAGCGCTTTGAGCAATCCCGAAGACTGATATTGCGCTATATAAGAACTTACCTTTTAGTTTAATGTTAAACACCAAATTTAATGATAGTTACATTTTTGTATATTATGCATCAGATATATCATCTCAGACTTATTTTGGTGAACACATTTTGTAATAAATTTGCAAATATTAAAGAATGGCAGCTGATTTTGATTATACCTGTGGGACCTATTTCAATGACAGTTTGCAAGTAACTAATCCAGATGGAAGTAAAAGTGTTGTGTATTGTAATCACATTACACTGGCAATATATTCATTAGACTTTGATATTGTAACTGGTGCAGACACACTTTGGTGGGGAATACCAGATACATTTAAGACCATATTTAGAAATTTGGCGCAACATTGTAAAAACCAATTCCTTTATATAACATCTGTCACCAGCCTGGTGGTAATGTCAATACTAGTACACATAATTGCTCAAATCTCTGTGCACCTAATTATCCATTACAGACATGTTCATCCTGTCTGTGGTGTTTCAGTAATTGTAGGTGCTACAATAACATGTTTATACCGGAAAGGTTTAAATGGTCTTGCTAGTCTTAATTCACAACTTCCATCAAAGGATATTGCTTTTCTGCAAAACATATCATTTTATTCAAATTTTTTGAGACGGGTGATGATGCAGTAGATTATTACAAGCACAATCAATGTGAATATTCTATTACAGAAACAAATTACTCTTCCAAGCAGTAACCATCATAGTGTTCCAATAAGAATAGCAATAAACAAAAGTATATGCCTAAGCAAGCTACTAACTTTAGCCATCATACTCCAAGTAATACCGCTGCCAATTACATTCGTAGCAGAGGGCAACAAATTAGAACCATACATTCTTCCCTTTAAAATATGAGGAGTACTGAGACATCACTCTTTCTTGATTGTGCAAACATAGTCACTCATATAATTAATAAGCCTCTTGTTCTTGGTGCCGGAACAAGATAGGTGAAATCCACTCTTGCTAACAAATAATATAATAGAACATCAGTTCAGGTTGATTGTCGAATGTGAAAATGTGCATTATTTAAACAAATCTGTAGCATTACGAGTTCGAACATTCATTGATAGAAATCATGGTGCTACTAATTTAGCCAAATTTCAAAATCAATTACACTCTTCCACATTAGGAGTAACATAACAGGTGTAGATAATGTTTTCAGGGGTGTAGAGTCCTTACTGCAAATATTTCACAAGGCAACTACATCAGAACAACAGCAGGCTGAAAGGGACACTTACTTAAACTGCTTCATGATCCTAATAAAACTGTAGCATAAACTCTCTTTCCTGGTCGTCCATCAAAAAGTCATCCTCATAAGTCAGGTTTCAGTTGGAAGGTGAAAGAGGTGAAATGTGCATGACCCACCGGCGTGTGGATATGCTCTGCCTTTTCACCAGCCCATGTCCAAGTTATGGGAAAATATCAACCACAGAGTGTTAAATTTATCTCAATAGTCACGTCTAATTTGTGGCCGAATACATACAACTTCGATTTGTGTGATAAAACTATATTATATGTCAGTTATTACAAAATATAGCACATACCATGTCGTACAAACTGATACCCATAAATATTTTGTTCATTAAAAAAAAATATATATTATACATACATATATATTGTTCATTGGATAGAATAATTATATTACCTATACAAGTGTCATGTTGTTGTAATTTGTCCATATGTCATTGATGATGTGAATTTGAGAAAAAAATTAAACAATATTGGCTTTATTCCACCACATAAATACAAGTGTCTGTTGTCTATCTTGTGCCCTCGTATACACCCTATGTCTGCAGTAAGATCAGTTCCTTTATCAATTACGAATGTTATAAACTCTATATTTCACCCCTGCTACACCTGTTTATTCGAAATATATCCCCAAATTTTGCAGTTCGGCCTTGAAATATTTCCACGAAAAATTGGCTAGCTAAGTCAAACGCAGGTTTGATCAGTTTATGTTTACGGAAGTAGTCAATAGTTTGAATACACCCTGAAAGCTGCAAACAATAATATTTATATGACCAATTCTCAAAACATGTTCACTACATGAAAAACATAACATGCTCATAACTATAATCTGTTTCACGTTTTAAGACGGCAACACTGAAGTTTGGTACAATGTCAACTTGATGTTGATGCTGGCTCAAAATAATCACAGTGATAGAATAGTAAACAATGACTTATCACTATATGGAAGGAAGGAAGGAAAATAAACAAATCAGTCGAACGAAAAACCGTCCCAACAGAAAACTATTACATGCACGCAACTGATTAAGCAATGTGATTATAATAGAAACGAATTATATTAATTTGGCGTTGGTTTCATTTCGATCGGACCTTTAAAGCGAAAAAAGAAATCCTAGGGTTTATCTACTAATGCTAATTTTTTAAACTGCGTCAATTAGACCCACCAACCAATGCAACGAGGCCCCCGCGTCATAAAGACCGACCACTTTCGTCACAAGCAAGTGACAAATGGGCAGGCGCCGCAGCGTAAATTTGACACGGGATGCGAGGGATTCGTAACGCAAATGGACATTATTTCGCGGGGGGATAACGGCATTGACAATGTAGGTGGGCATTTTTCTAACAACATGTCCAATAAATTTGGTGGGGAAATGATATTAAATATGTTTACAACACATTTAGCTAGTGGTTTTAGTTGACGCGAAGGGAGTACGTAGACTTTTAAAATCCTCCGATTTATCAGTTAAATATCTGTCAATATTATGGCCTTTAAAATATTTTCGACTTATTAACATGACTGCCGCTTGGGTAATTTATTCCAATAACTGGCATTCATTGGCATTTCTTCTTATGAATGAACACTTTCTAATATATAATTTCGAGTGCGGTTTACTTATTTTATAAGGGTGCCCTCTTGATTGTTGAAGTATTCTCCATGACGAAGAAGTTAGCTGGGGCAATATTAGATGTAAATCACTGAACATTATGAACACCTATAGTAGGTGGTGTGTAGCCAAGTCGGCCCTACGTTACTACCGTCGTTAGTCTCGAATAATGTAATATTAAATACATTTAATACTTTCAACGTTCTAATCTAATTCATATCACTAATTTCAGGTACCACTCTGGGCGGTCTATGTTGTACACTCTCAATTCCATTGACGTTAACTCGTTGTCTGTTGTATACATCCTCGATTGATGAAACTAATTGACTGAGTTTTGTATCATCCGCAAATTTACAATAAATTATTATTACAAATAAAATCGTCTATGTCGTTTATATTTAAATAGTAAATGAAACTGGTGGCGTTGCCGAACTGCTCCCAAGATTGAACTGTACAGTGACCCCAATCTTTACAGCTGACCATGGCATTCCGACTTTGATTCATTTACGACGAATCGATCGTTAATTGTATCCTTTTGGTTGGCCATTCCGTTACCCATGGATTTACATCGCGCCTCATGGGCCACTCTCCAAAAAGTCTGATAGCTCGTTTTTTGCTATTGCGATATTGCAATTGCTATTTGGCCGTTTCTTATCTGTTTAGAAAAATACAGCATTTCACAAAAACGGTTATGCCCGGCCGGTACCACGTTTTAGCAATGTTTACCATGGCGCGATCGTATGTGACATGACATTTTTTCTGAACAGGTTTTATTTAAATGAAAACAATTATTATATGTACTATTGATTATTACTTATGTATCCATACATTTTGAAATAATTTGTTTGTTCGTTATTTTTTATTCAATCCACATTTAAGTTTGATGTAGATTGTAACCAGTTAAAGTTTGGCTGTTTTTTATTTGCACAAAGATAAAATTTACACAGACTATAACAGTAACTGTCATGAAATAATACTTACAAGAACACACATATTTAATATATATCGGTTTACTACCAACGTTAACTTTTAACAATAATAGTGGCACATTGGTGAAGAAGCTTAATTGGTATCGGGCGTAACCGTAAATAAACGGCCAATTAGCAATTGAAAAACATTGGGTAGAATTATATATCTGATGGAACTATATTATAGTGTATTATGTCGATAAAATAGTTTACTTGGCATCATAAATAGTACATTATGTGGTCTTCCGCATACGCTGGGGCTCCTCAGACGAACCCCATGTTCAAAAGATTGGGAAAAAACATTTCCATCTTCCTCCGGACCGCACCAAAAATGCCCAAAATCTATTGCCGGGAAGAAGGAGCCAGTTGGAGCGCCGCGGAGCAACCTATGTTAAACAATAGGGCCTAAATCTCATATTAAAAGATAAGGAAAGTTTCCCCATGTTAGAAGATGGGAATTTTTTCCCATATTAAAATATACCGAAGACACGAGATTGCTTGGCCCAAAGGCCGAACCTCCGCCAAAGGACCAAGCCCTTGTTTGGTCGATGACGACGTGTCTAAATTGTGGTGTTATAAAAAATAAGACGTATTTATAATAAAAGCATTGTAAATTCAACGGATGCCTATTTATCTGAAGTACTGTATACACAATGAAGACTACATATAGCACAATGTTATAGCAGGACCTAAAGCCTTAGAAACTTAAACAGGGCGACCATCTTAGAATTAGACCCTTGAATGACGTCATTAAATCAGTACACGTAGTAATTCGGTACGCGTGGTAATTAGGTCGAAATGATAACCGGCGACTCTCTCGATGGGACCAACCCCGGCGCTTGCAGCCCCTACATCAGCAGGACTTATTGCTCCGATACCATTGGCCCCAACAGCCCTGACAGCGCCCGCACCACGACCGCCCCTAATGGTAGGTCTTTATTAATATTATATTTCCATTTTACTATTTTTCGTGTTTGTAATTATCTAACATTAGACAGTAATGAAAACACGACGTCTAATAACAATCCTTCGTACATTTAGAACATCGACTTTGGGACTCTGCCGGCGGAATCTACCGTGACTGCCACGGCGCCCGACCCTGCGAGATCACCATCTCCCTCCCTTGTGGCCTTCACCTGCCCGGAGTGTAAGGTGCACTTTACGAGAAAAAACAATTGGAAACGCCACGTCGCCTGCGGCAGTTGTGGCCGTCCAAAAAGGACGACCGAGGAGGCCAAGTTGGATGCGTTGGTGGTGAGTTAAACTTTACATTGCGTTATTATACACTTTCGCCTAAAACGGCGGCTCCTACCTTCTTTCCACCTAAATGGTGGCTCCTTATGTAGTTCCCGTAAAACGACGGTTTTCCACACAATCCTGCGCCTCCCTATGTACTTCCCATCAATCCAGTATCCGTGAGTGTGTGTCTTGTATTATTTTATTCTACAAGTTTCACCGTTTCAGTAGACATTGAACATCCGGGTATTTTTTCTATGTCGGCGTAACTAAAAAGTTGTGTTATAATAAGACGTAGACATTCGGTCGCCAGTTTGCAACAACCGTAATTCCAACATACTGTAGCTAATACTCTTTTTATACTTTACTATATTAGTGGTCAAGTTTACAAATTCGTCATTTATTGTTAAAACTGATATTATACCGTTTCTATATTTCTTCGTAATGTAGTGGTTAAATTCGTGCTTCTTCGGTAAGAAACCTTTCAAACCTAATTATATTTACCATAAAATAAACAACCTGGCATTGGTAACTGAAAGCAGTCACAAATAAAAATTATTCTTGATTATAACCCTACTTCTGTATCTTTTACAGTATATAGTCTACGACATTAGACATATAAGTATAACCTATATTCCACGAACAATACTAAAATTCATAACCTGGCATTAGTAACTGAAAACGGATACAAATAAACATTATTCTTTATTATAACCATATTTATGTATCTTTACTGTATATAGTCTCTGATATTACGAAACGATGTAGACTTACAAACTGAACTCACTGATGGGAACTCGTGTGTCTCTCACATTAAGACAACTCGATGAGATACTTACATCAACTACAATGTGACTCAAGTAGAGGTGATAAACTAGACTCCGTACTCTGTTTCAGCCTCTCTCTGCTACTATCCCTGTCGATGTGACAACTTCCACCGAAACGGCCGATGTGACAACTTCCGCTTACATGGCCTATGTGACAAAATCTATCGATGCGACCAATGTCACAACGACAGCTCCTGATGATGTCACAACGTCAACTTACGCGATCAATGTCACAATTTTAGGGTTATCATTAGGATTAGGGTTGGGGTTAGGGTTAAGGTTGGGATTTGGGTCAGCGTCAGGGTTAGGGTTAGGGTTAGAATTAGGCTTAGCATCAAAATGAGCTCCATGAGCAAGGTGTTAGGGTTAGGGTTAGAATTAGGCTTAGCATTAAAATGAGCTCCGTGAGCAAGGTGTGCAAGTCTGAAATCTCAAGACGACAATGCCCCATGTGTAGTATCAAGAGTTGGTTGCAAGACTCTGTATCAGAACGATGGCGAAACAACGTCTAGTCTTTCGTTCTTGCACTTATTGGAGTGTGACCTGTAAATACGTTTGTGTTGTACACGAATAAAATGTGCAAACCTTATCTTGTGTCTTTTTTCGTAGTATAATGCAAAGCATACTTTGGCAACCTTACAAATTGTTTTACACTTCACGACTAAAGAGAGACTACCCGTATTGTCAATATTTGTTTTGAAACGAGCCTATCTTTTAATATGGAAAAGCTTTCCTATCTTCTAACATGGGGAAAATGTCCTATCTTCTAACATGGGGAACATTTCCCTATCTTTTAACATGATATCAAGGCCCTGCTGTTAACACAGGTTGCTCCGCGGCGCTCCAACTGGCAGCTTTTGGGCTTTTTTGTTGCGGTCCGGAGGAAGATGGAAATGTTTCCCTATCTTTTAACATGGGGTTCGTCTGAGGCGCCCCAGCGTACGCGGAAGACCACCTGTTATACTACTATCATATATGTAAACAAATGTGTTTCTAATATTTAGTATTTTTTTAGAGGTATCGGAATTAAGTATTAAAAATGGAAAGCCTATTTTGGCTGTTTTAGGCAATTCTAATAGGAATTAGGCACCTTTATTTGCATTTTGCTATTTGCAGTTATCCATATCCTGAAACACCTCGTCGACACGAATCCAATGGTGTGTCTAATTTATATGTGAGGAAATCAACATGAAGGAAATCACCAGCCGACAGGAAATGGGAATCCGGAAAGAAGTTTGTGAACCGGAAGAAAGTTACCGGTAACTATTTGCCGTGCGCGCGCAATGTGTAGAACACAAATTTCAAGTTTCAGTCTCTTGCCGTAAAAATTGCATAAAATAGATTTGATTGGCAGGATTCTACGCGCAAAATGCTACGTCAGCGAGTCGATAGCGCCACGCTTGCAGATGGTACGCATGAATTATGTGGTGGTAGTCATTGTTGAGCGCCGTGTGACCGGAAAATGCTCAAATAATGCTAGAAATTCAAAGTATGTTAAGGGTTTGTTTCTGTGTGATACAAAACACGATGTATTCCAGTGCTGAGACCCGTCCTACAACACGTCATGCAAACTGACAGGACGGGACATTATAATAAGACGGGCTACACCCCGTCCTCTCAAATTATCGCCAGTCAATAGTTAAGACTCCCCGTCCAAATGGATGGGTGGACAGGTCTCTAAATAAAGCCCTGCCATGAAAGGCAGCTGCCCCCCGCCCCTCTTCCCGCGCCTATGCACCGTCATCTTTCCCCGTACATTGTCATAATATTGGTCATACGAGAGAGCGGGATTTTGGGGGATTTCCGGGCAACCAGAAACCCCCGGGTACGCTCTTATAGTAGTATATATCCGCCGAAGAAATTGTAGGTAGTAGTGTATATCTGCCAGACCGGCAGATGGCGACACTAGATTAAGGAAGTGGGGACAAATTAGCGTTCCTGATTTTTTTAATTACTCGGTTGTAAACGTCTGCTTTGAGCAAACACTGGGTTCAACCACTCTATGATACCAGTGTGAACAGTACTATGCCGAAAAAAAACAGAAAAAGCTCAGTGATTGAATACCATGATCAGGTGAGCGGTGAAAACGTCGCCGCGAGTGGTGATTAACATGGCGGCGGCGTACAATAAAGGAATTATAAAAAATTATCCAAAGTGACGTAGTAGTTCAATTGAGCGATATACGCCGACAGTGTGGTGCAATTGCAGAAAGAGTGGACGCCATTGTGGCGTCCTGTGAATTCAATGTTGCCTCAATTAAAGAGAACGGACATAATTGATCAGTTACAGAAGTCGCTCAAAGAAACAACGAAACGATCAATGGAATCGAGGGCGAGAATGACTATTTATGAGAAGCGAATTAACTCAATGGAAAGAAGAAGACGTGAGCGGATTAATAGAGTGTTTGGCGTCGAGGAATCCAAGGGCGAGGATATCAAGAAAACCATAGCCAAGGATGTTCTCCTCAACCACAACCTTGGTGGCATCGTTACACATGAACAAACTGTGGAGAGTGCTGAACACAACCACAACCTTGGTGGCATCGTTACACATGAACAACCTGCGGAGAGTGCTGAACACAACCACAACCTTGGTGGCATCGTTACACATGAACAACCTGCGGAGAGTGCTGAACACAACCACAACCTTGGTGGCATCGTTACACATAAACAACCTGTGGAGAGTGCTGAACACAACCACAACCTTGGTGGCATCGTTACACATGAACAACCTGCGGAGAGTGCTGAACACAACCACAACCTTGGTGGCATCGTTACACATGAACAACCTGCGGAGAGTGCTGAACACAACCACAACCTTGGTGGCATCGTTACACATAAACAACCTGCGGAGAGTGCTGAACACAACCACAACCTTGGAGGCATCGTTACACATGAACAACCTGCGGAGAGTGCTGAACACAACCACAACCTTGGTGGCATCGTTACACATGAACAACCTGTGGAGAGTGCTGAACACAACCACAACCTTTGTGGCATCGTTACACATGAACAACCTGTGGAGAGTGCTGAACACAACCACAACCTCGGTGGCATCGTTACACTTGAACAACCTGCGGATAGTGCTGAACACAACCACAACCTTGGTGGCATCGTTTCACATAAACAACCTGCGGAGAGTGCTTAACACAACCACAACTTTGGTGGCATCGTTACACATGAACAACCTGTGGAGAGTGCTGAACACAACCACAACCTTGGTGGCATCGTTACACATGAACAACCTGCGGAGAGTGCAGAACACAACCACAACCTTGGTGACATCGTTACACATGAACAACCTGCGGAGAGTGCTTAACACAACCACAACCTTGGTGGCATCGTTTCACATAAACAACCTGCGGCGAGTGCTGAACACAACCACAACCTTGGTGGCATCGTTAAACATGAACAACCTGCGGAGAGTGCTGAACACAACCACAACCTTGGTGGCATCGTTACACATAAACAACCTGCGGAGAGTGCTGAACACAACCACAACATTGGTGGCATCGTTACACATGAACAACCTGTGGAGAGTGCTGAACACAACCACAACCTTGGTGGCATCGTTACACATGAACAACCTGCGGAGAGTGCTGAACACAACCACAACCTTGGTGGCATCGTTACACATGAACAACCTGCGGAGAGTGCTGAACACAACCACAACCTTGGTGGCATCGTTACACATAAACAACCTGCGGAGAGTGCTGAACACAACCACAACCTTGGTGGCATCGTTACACATAAACAACCTGCGGAGAGTGCTGAACACAACCACAACCTTGGAGGCATCGTTTCACATAAACAACCTGCGGAGAGTGCTGAACACAACCACAACCTTGGAGGCATCGTTACACATGAACAACCTGCGGAGAGTGCTGAACACAACCACAACCTTGGTGGCATCGTTACACATGAACAACCTGTGGAGAGTGCTGAACACAACCACAACCTTTGTGGCATCGTTACACATGAACAACCTGTGGAGAGTGCTGAACACAACCACAACCTGGTGGCATCGTTACACTTGAACAACCTGCGGAGTGCTGAACACAACCACAACCTTGGTGGCATCGTTTCACATAAACAACGGAGAGTGCCACAAACCTTGGTGGCATCGTTACACATGAACAACCTGTGGAGAGTGCTGAACACAACCACAACCTTGGTGGCATCGTTACACATGAACAACCTCGGAGATGAACAACCTGCTGAACACAACCACAACCTTGGTGGCATCGTTTCACATAAACAAGAGTGCTGAACACAACCACAACCTTGGTGGCATCGTTACACATGAACAACCTGCGGAGAGTGCTGAACACAACCACAACCTTGGTGGCATCGTTACACATAAACAACCTGCGGAGAGTGCTGAACACAACCACAACCTTGGTGGCATCGTTACACATAAACAACCTGCGGAGAGTGCTGAACACAACCACAACCTTGGAGGCATCTTTTCACATAAACAACCTGCGGAGAGTGCTGAACACATCCACAACCTTGGAGGCATCGTTTCACATAAACAACCTGCGGAGAGTGCTGAACACAACCACAACCTTGGAGGCATCATTTCACATAAACAACCTGCGGAGAGTGCTGAACACAACCACAACCTTGGTGGCATCGTTACACATGAACAACCTGTGGAGAGTGCTGAACACTGCCACACACTCGGCCCTATTTTCAACAATATTTCTACAGGCAGACCAATCAACGCGTCAATTGGTGCGAGGTCACTTAGAAACACGATCCTATTGTCCGCCAAGACCTACGTAAACAGAACGACCGCGGGTGCTGGAGTGTACATACTAGAACATATGACGAAGGCGGACTACGAGACAAAGAAACATGCCGTGTGCAGATGCAACGAGCCTTAGCGGCGGGGAAGCTTGCGATGTTCTGCAGAACCAAACTGACAATAGACGCGTCGTTGTGCCTGTGGACTAGTCACATATTGGTGACAGACATCTGTGCTGGCGCACTACTTTATAATAATCAATAGAGCGCCTTGACTGCCGACATGCCCTGACTGTGGTGGTCATCTGACTTTTTGGTTGGGTATTTGTTACTCCAACTATTGAGACATTGTTTTCTATGAAAGGTTACATGACTGTAATACATGTTTTGCATTCAGGGTTACTAGTACGTATTCTAGCAAAGCTGAGAGAATGTCTTCTATCTGATATGACAAAAAACAACAGTAATGGGTGAAAATAAGGAAATAGCGAATTTGTTACCATTTTGCACGTTGACCAATCTCCAGTTAACCTTGGAATATCAACTCCCAAGAATACAATTTTCTGAACTCTTAAAAACACATAACTTCCAGCCTTGCCTTGATAAAGGATTATCTGAAGAAGGAACAATCACTAAACTGCAAATATTATGATTTGACAGAATTACACGAGTAAATACACATAACTGATGGACTAATATATATTATCCATATCAACCTACAAAGCTCTTTCAAAAACTATAATCTACTCAATGCACATCTTGACTCTATAAATATAAACTTTGGTGTGAATTGCGATCACTGAGGCAGGGATGAATAACCAAGATAGACGTGGGAATACATTTAAAGAATATAACTTCTACTACCATGGCCCGTTAAATAACAAAGCAGGCGGAGTTTCTGTTTATATTAAGAAAGATGTGTATGTCCACGAACGATCTGACTTAACGCTAAGTCATTATCCTAAGTTGGACACTATATGGCTTGAAATATTTAAATATGGCATCACTTGTGTGATTGGCAATATGTATAGACATACAAACTATAACACACACGTTATTTCTGATCTTGTTGGATTAAACCTGTCTATTATCAAGCAGGAAGGTAAAATCTGTATTATATGTGGTGATTTTAATATTGATCTTTTACAACAGGACTCGTGTCAAACTAAGAGATACATGGACTCGTTAATGAGGGAAAGCCTTTTATCGTGTATCATACTGCCAACAAAAATAACAGACCATTCTGCAACTAGCATTGATCATATGAATATATCTCGATCTTTAAAGTTCATGAAAAATGATACAATTTCAGGAATCCTGTTTGTAGATATATCAGACCATTTACCCAACTTCGGCATTATAAAAGGTGTATCCAAAACTCATAAATGACAGACCTAAACTGAGAATATTTAGTGAAGATAATATATTAAATTTCACTCGGGAACTGGAGAATATAAACTGGGACAATGTTATAACATGTAAGGACACAGATGAATGTTATGATATGTTTGTAACGAAATACGCACAATTTAAAAAAAATGTTTCACATTTACCAGAATGTCAGTTTAAACGCTTCAAGGACAAAAAGTGGATAGCTAAAGGCATTAGAAAAAGTATTTGAACAAAAACTAAGAAATATATCAGCAGACCAAATGGATACAATAGAACAGAATACCGACAGTATAAGAATAAGCTTACAACTATCTCTCACAAGCAAAACAGTCAACCAGGGAATTGTGGAAGATATATGCAGAACTTGTGAATAAGGACAAAAGGAACATGCATAACATTAAAAAACTGGTCATCAAACACATAGAATTTAACGACAACGAAAGTATTGCTAATGCAATGAACCAATATTTCGCGACTGTAGGTAAAGAATATAATCAGGGGAACGAATATAGACAATTTATAACTGACCCGATACACAATACTATGTTCCTTTTACCAGTTTTTCAACAAGAAATGATCAATGAAATCAACAAGCTAGCGAATTATAATGCATGTATTGATAACGTTCCTTCAAAATTTTTCAAATGGCCATGCAATTTCATTTGTACACCTCTGACTTACATGTGTAATTGGTCGTTCTCCGAAGTCACGGTACCACGAGCATTAATGGTGTCAAAAGTAATACCTATATTTAAGAAAGGATCAATGTGTGAACCATCCAACCATCGACCAATTAGTGTGATGAGTGTACACAATAAAATCCTAGAAAAGTTAATGTTGAAAAGGTTATTAGACTTTATGGATAAATCAATCAATTTGGATTTCGTATAAATTAGTCGACTACGTTAGCGACTATTGAAATAATATAAAATATTATAAATTCTCTTGAAAATGGCTAAGTAGTTGTTGGGGTATACCTTGACCTAAATAAGTCTTTTGAAACCGTTAATGAAGATATATTGTTGTATAAGCTGGATCATTTTAGAATAAGAGGTCATGTATGTAAATGGTTTAGACATTATTTAAGAGATAGACAGCAATGTGTTAGCATTATTGGCACAGTTTCAGAATAAGCTCATGTTCAAACTGGCGTCCTGCAGGGCTCCATCTTAGGGCCAGTGTTATCTATATTATATATTAATGATATATTTAGTGCTGTGGATCACGTATCTTTGCGTTTGTTTGCTGTCGATACTGACTTGATCATTAGTGGAATTTGTGCCAATGATACTGTGCGTACGGCTATGAAGAAATTAGAATCGCTTAGTGTCTGGTTCCGATACAATCAACACCTGAGTAAGACACGTTATACAATTTTCGGTAGATCCGTGCCATTGTTGTTGCAGGGCAAACGCATTGAACGGATTAACTCAGCCAAATATCTGGGTATATATCTAGACTGTAAGCTGTCATGGTGGGAACATATTAAGGATCTTTGTTCAAAGGTGTCTAAGTTATCAGATTTATTTTATCACAACGTCTCGTTCTTAAATGCCGATATAGTAATTCAATTATATTATGCATATGTATTTCCCCATATTAATTATGGGATTGGATTGTATGGACCAGCATGTAAAACTAACTTAACTAAGATACAAGTTCTTCAAAATATATTACTTAAAACAGTAGCAAAGCGTAACCGTCGTGACAGTGCCACTGCCTTGCATCGGGAACTTAATATACTTAAAGTTCATGAACTATTTAAACTAAATGTTATAATATTTGTGTATAAACAGCGTACGAATCAACTTCCTGGTCTATTCCACCAGTTTTGCAAATGTAATAGTGAGTTCATGACCAGAAGTTCCAGACAGGAGAACAATTTATATATACTTAGATATAACTATAGACCTGGAGAGAACACCCTGAAAATAATAGGGACTAGAATTTTGAATAAACTATCGGTAAATATAAAACATTCGAAAACGCAAAATATTTAAAACTTAAGCCATGAGCTTTATAATTGGCATTAATTAAAGTTTAAATATAATTATATATTGTAAGGAATTCGCTTGTGAATTGTTTTAGAACATATCTAGCTGTAATTGACTGAAGTCGTTAACCTGATGCTATTGCAATTGAATGCACTGTATAACCTTTACATACGTAACATTATTTATGTGGGAGTACAGTATATGAGTTCGATTTAATTGGCGACCATCTCGATAAGTTATACTTCTCTGTTAGCCACCTCATCTGTGTTACATTACTCTTGAAATATATTGTATATCATCTGGATGAGGAAATAAATTTACTTATATCACCTTTCTCAAAGGAGACCAATATGACAACAAATGTTGAGCTACTACAGGAACATAAATTATGACAAAATTGTCACACGGGGCCATGGCGCAATATCTCAGTATGTAGGTCACTGGGTGGTAGTATCACTGATTAACGGAGTACTGTTGTATTCAGTTCTATACGAGTTGACTCGAGGCCGCACAAGAATGATTCAAAAAGGCTCCATGAGTTACTGTGTTGGACGGTGTCACCGTGACATGAAGTAGACATATTGTCCTTGTTATGACGTTATCTTACCACGGCAATCATTACGCACCGGTTCAAATGGTAGAGCAGACGCGATATCTTGTTCAGGTAATCATTCATACGTTGATATGAGCCCTACACATGAGCTTAGCCCCGCAGACAGTGTTGTCTGCTTCTGAAGAACTCGCTCCGGCAAAAAATGGTCGTTTGTCACACAGGGGATGTTTCAAAACTCCTCTCCTGTCATGAAACGTCCCCTTACGTCAGTCATAAATGGTGTGTATACACATTTCACTAACATTCTAATCAGCTTACAGACCCGATTTCCTTCTTGACAACCGATTTCATTCGTTATTAACGACGAGGTTAGATCATTCACAAGCGCAACATATCAATCATAAACAGTCAACTGTAACAAACATCGTACTATCTTGTGTCATGTTTAACGCAGACATCCACTTTTTTGAAGATGTTTATGAGTTCAGACTTTTAGCGACGACAAGTTAGTTTATGAATACGTTAACCAATACGTTAATGCACACGCTAGTAAAAACATTTTGAAAACGCTACGTTAAATTAAACGAGGTATTCTGTTAGATCATTAATGTTCTTGATGGGTTCATTATCTTATTGAAACGGTCCCCGGGCCTGGAATGAGCCTGGGATTGTTAGATCCATAAAGGGGTCGGCCCACGGCAACGGGTGATTGACTCCGTACTAGAGTACTAGAGTGAGTCGGCGTGTTTGCGTCAGTGTGTTTGGTGTTGGCTCTGTGCGCAGCCAACCGTGTCGAGAGAAGTAACCTATCACACTGCATGAAAGCTACGAACTTCCTGGTCTATTTTTATTGGTAAATTAGAAGTAAATGTGTGCCGAGAGTGGCCAATGACGAAGTCAACTTTTTTTAGCGCTTGCGCCGTGTACCCGCGTACCTGTTTTCTTACCTGCAGGCGGCGAGTGAGAGAAACAACACAGAGTGTCAGTGCTTATGTTAATCATTATAAACGACTGGTGTTTGGGAATACGTCCTCTTGGTCGTAAGACACAGTGGCACATTTCCTTTACTGATAAGGATGTTGCAAGTTCGCAGGTAAGTGTATATTTAAAAATCTCTGTTTACATACACCATCATCATCATTGTGCAGCCGTAGTGTCCCGTGGTTGGGCGAAGGCCTCAGCATGTCGTTTCCAAATATGTCTGTCTTGCACTATCCTCTGCCAGATGTAACCTTGATTACACAGGCGCCGTGAGGTGGCGATACAGGCCCCTCACTACGGCCTGGAATATTAAGGCCCTTCCAATGTTACCGGTGGGGGGCTTTATCTCAGATTCAGGTAGAGACGATGATTGGCTCTCAGGTCAACTGTGAAATAACAATTTAAATAAGGAAACACTTTTATCAGATAATACTATACTATAACAACTATTCAACATTAAACTTATATTGAAACATGTCACACAAAAATAAACCGACATTAAACATTTGTTCGTAGTTTAGTGCATTTTAATCACATGCATATTCATTAAGTGGCATCTCTCATGGCTGTCAACAAGTGGGCAGTCAAAACGCGATTCTGAGCCAGACTATCTTCCTGGCGAAGTCACGCAGCCAGGCGAGAGTCGCTTAAACGAGACTATGCCAGACGTAGTACGGCAGATAAGTGAACAATAATGCACTTTTGATAAAAGCATGAAATTAGACACAAAGTAAGTAAAGACCAATACAAAGGTATTTAGACCCCGGGGCATCTCTGAATTTGCCCAGGATGCTTTTGGCGGCCATTTTAAAAATGGCCGCCAAAGCGCATAATCCTCATATCTTGAGAACTGCGTTACGTACAGCTGTCATCTTGAGCTCAAAATATAGGTTTTCGGAGGCACCTATTTCAAATGTTTTACCTGTGACCTTGTCCGACTTTCACGTCCGCCATTTAAATATGGCGGCCATCGATATTAGTGTCCCTATATCTTATGAACTACGCCACCTAGAACAATATTGTTGGTGTCGAAATAAATGTGGGCGGACAATTATTTCAATTTTTGTCAATTATGTTTTGCATTTGACCTTTGTTGACATTCATATCCGCCATTTTTGAAAATGTCGGACGTCAAAACTAATTATTTCCAGGAACTACATCCTACATTAACTATGCAGCTGTTATTTTGTCAGGAAGCAAATACTAGAAAGAAACTGCATATTCGGTGGCTCGTTTGGTCAAGATGGTCAAGTGGATTAAGTATCTGAATTGCTGCTCACCTTGACAACCATGGTGCTCTATGGAACAAATATAAAAGTCCAAACTAACACGTTTGCATTGTACATCCAGAGATCTGTCACAATTGGACAGCTTCTCGTGTACAACAGCATATCTCGTCCGTTGGCGGAACGCAGTTCGTCGGGACACAGCCCACTGCGAGAGCCACCACTTCCAATGCATATGGTAGTAATCCTCCACACGAAAACCAGGAAGCGAGAACTCGTTGATACAGCGTTCCAACTGGGAATGTCTGTGTCATACGACCGTGTGCTCCAAATCTCATCTGCACTAGGGAACAACACAGTGCATCAGTACCATGATATGGAAGCTGTTTGTCCGCCACAACTGAATAAGTTATTGTTCACTACAGCTAACATTGACCACCAAACGAGCTCGACGTCTGCGCAAGGATCGTTCCATGGAACAGGAATCTCACTGTTTCTGCACACAACAGAGGCAAACGGTGGGGTCGACCGCCGCGTAGTAAAGGAGCGGTCTTCAGCATTGCTGATTGCTGCTCGGAACAAATCGATTGTTGCCGTGTTGCCATCGTCATATGCAAACGTACCACCATTGTCAACAGGACGAATGTTAACGTTAGTGCCACAACGTGACACCACAAAGGCCATCGACACCAACCCGAGGGAGACGGGATTACCTGAAGCGGAGCAGGACTGGTTAGAACTCATGGAACGAGACGACACCAGTGCAGAGATTACACAGAAGTCGGTGTCATGGGCTGCATACCACGCTAGTAAACGAAATGTTCGGGTGGAAGATGTGAAGACCTGCGTGTCCGCCTTGTTGCCGCTGTTCTACGATGAAGCTGCTTCTGTGCCAATGATTCGTCACGCCATGGGTGTCATCAAGACAACTGTCAGTATTCTGAACCCTGACTAGGTACTGGTTATTGCCGTGGACCAGCAGCCAGTATGCTCTGGCGAAGCAGAAACAGTGGACTTGGTCAGACACTCATGGGGAGAGGAAGTTCGTGATAATGCTGGGCGGGATGCACATAGAGGCGGCGACCCTGAGCATGATCTCCTAAAGGGAAGTGGATGGACTATCCTACTGGTGCTGGCTGGTGTTACGACATCAGGAACGACTGATTCATTCCTGAAAGTTGTTCACCTCACTTGCACGCGTCGTGCCCACCAAGTAATTGTGTGTGCACCGTATTGCTGTCTGCGTCACGCTTACACGGAGTACACCAAGAGTGGGGCAGATGATCTTGATTTCGGCAGCTGATGCGCAAAGATGGCAAGACGAGTGCCACAGTTCAAGTTTTGGTTAATCATTTTTCACCTTCAGCTGACACTCCTGTCATTTGTGAGATCCATTCGAGTCGGTGACTTCGGCCTGTACGTGAAAAGGCTGACCATTCGTGCACCATGGTTTTCCCCCTGTACCGTGTGGAAGCCCGAAAGAATATGCAAGAAAACGAAGGGGAAAGGGTGTTCGCAGTGGTGTGGAGCACAACTCGCCTCTGCCAAGACAATGACATGACTTCTTGTGTTGTGATGAGAACAAGACGGGGTTGTTCCCATTTCTGAGCCACGTTGTTGGTGATCTGCGGCCGAACACAAGCAAGCAGGTCATTAGCACGTTCAGCGACACTGTGGAAATGTTACAACAGCGAGACATCGTCGGCGGACACCAGAATGATGGTCCACGTCGGTGATTCTGCAAAAAGCTACAAGAACGTCATGATCCGCACTGTAGACAGTGACGTTGCTGTTCTTTACTTTCACCTTGCTGAGATATTCACTGGAGTCATTATGGCTAGCATTTAGTACTGAAAATAAATTCAGCTGCGTACCTGCTCACGCGATATCACGCTCGCATGGACCGAGGAAGTGCCAATGTCTTCCGTTTTTCAACGTGTTCACCGGATACTTTGAAAGTAAGGGGAAGAAAGGTGCGTGGGACACATGGAATGCCTACCCGGAAGCTACTGACGTATTATGCACCATGACAGATGCACCTTCGCATGATGATGTAAATACTGTAATGCCAATCATTGAGAGATTCACCGTCCTGATGTATGACCGAACAAGCTGTGAAGTGAATGTGGATGAAACTAGAAGGCAACTGTTCACGCAGAAATGGAGACAAATCAATCACATTCCACCGACACTCGCCACACTGCTTCAACACAACAAGTGTGCGACTCACCAGGGAGGTCACAGTTGGAGGACAACAAACCTACTTCATCCAGTGCCAGACATACCATCTCCACAAGGATGGGGATGGACACCACGAGGAGTGAGTTAGACATCGTTGTGGACAACATTACCGCAAGCCTCGCAAGCCTGTCGGGAACTGTTGAAGTGTGGCTGTCTGAAAGGCTATAGCCGAACACCTGTACATGCGGAAAAGCGGAACTGTGCTGCATTGAAATGAGCAAATGTGCCGGGAAATGTGAAGCACTATAAAAGTGAGTATCAGATACCTTTCTGAATACAAACCTACATTTGTTCAAGGTTGCCATCTTTAAAAATGTCGGCAATACGGATATCTGACAAGGTCAAAAGTTAAATACTTGAAATATTTACTTTCAATAACATGCATTTCGGCACGATAATTACTACTCTATGTCAAGTACTTCTGAAGATATGGAAAACATTGGTTTAACGGGCGCCATTTTACAAATGGTGGATGTGAATATCGGACAAGGCAAAAGTAAAATATTTGAAATCGGTACCTCGGAAAACTTACATTTTTACACCAAAGTAAATGCTATATGTAGTTCATAAAATGTAGTTCATAAGGTATGGAAATAATTTGTTTTGTCGGAGACATTTTTTTAAATGCCGGATATGAATGTCAAAAAAGGTCAAGTGCAAAACATAATTCAATAAATTTAAATCGCTGTCCACACACCTTTATTTTGATACCAATATTACGGCTATAGGTGACATAGTTCATGAGACATAGGAACAATAGTGTCGATGGCTGCCATCTTTCAAAATGGCGGACGTGAATGTCGAACAAGGTCATACTTAAAATATTTGAAACAGGTGCCTCAGAAAACCTATACATTTTACTGTGTATAACGCAGTTCTCAACATATGAGGATTATTAATTTTGGCGGCCATTTAAAAAACGGCCGCCAACAGCTTCCACGGCAAATTCAGAGATGCCCGGCGGTCTATATATTTTTGTCTTGATAACTTCTATGTCCATCGGTTATCTCGTAGTCTACTGATGTGCCCTGCCCAGGTTCACTTCTGTCTTCTGATTTGTTCTATCACGTCGATGGTTTCGTCTTCTCTCTTACTCAGATGTTTGATTTTGCATACAGCTGGCCTAAAAGTCGCAGGTCGTTCAGATGCATCGTGTTTGCACCAGACACGAGGCATTGTCGGTGACGATAGGCGTATACACATCGGGACAGGATATGGACCGTGTTAAACCATGTTGTCTTTAGGGGTCAGGACACTGTTAGACTTCCTGCTTGGTGCAATGCATTTTTGAGAAATGATTTTTTTTTAATTCACCTGCTCTGACATAAGTGCATTTGAGTAGTCAGATTTCCCTGTGTGATTGTAGAAGCTGTGACATTAAAAATGGTGCATTGTTAGCTGATTTTACTAAACGGAAGGGTATTTGGCAGCAATTTGGCTAGTTGACCCTTTAGCCGGATTACTGCCTGCATCCATTCGTAAATATTGACGGGTGTCACACATAGAGGCATTTTACGAGAGCTAGAAATATTAGATTTTGACAAAACTCGACCAGCATTTCAATGATATGATAATAACAACAGTTGAGAAGTTTAATAAATTTTGTAGGTCAGGTTTTCTTATAATCACACAAAATGCTAACATTGTCGCCAATGGGAAAACTAACAGTGTGTTGAGGCCTTTATGCATGACGCCAGTTCTCAGTTGATCAGTTCCTATGAACTGGTGAGTGTAGGCCAACGCTGGTGTAACAATTATCTAGCATGATGGATGGGGCAGACACTGCTGCAGCGGGAAGTCATACGTATGCCAGTGCACGGACTGACTAATAGTCACAATATGCAATACCAATGCGCAAAGATGTAGTCCTCGTTTTTGGTGGTGTTCGTGTGTCTCCGCCCGCATCTAAATTGATTCAGCAAGATAATGCCCTGCTTCGAGACGGTCGGATTGGACAAGCGAACCTGCCGTAGCAGCGGCGACAGCAGCAGCAGCAGCGGCAGCAGCAGCAGCAGAAGCAGCGGTGACAGCAGCATACAGATACTCAGCAGCAGCGGCAGTAGCAGCGACGGTGGCAACAGCATACGCTACTGTGACCTTCTCTTAGCTCGGACATGTCTCCTAAAGAATACGCGTGTAATTAACTGCAAAGACGCATTCAGCAGCCACAGACACACAGACAGTCATATTTTTTGGACCATAAATGTACATAAATACAAATGTACAAACCTAAAAGTTAGGTCAAAAATCTCCCATTAAGACAAGTCGCTAACATGGGAACCTCCTTTTAAAAACATCAAATCAAATTAGTAAATAGCAAGAGTGAATAGAATCCTTGGAGTATTGTTAACTGTTTCTTGTATATCGTGTTGTATATATTTGTCATATTCATGATTGAAACTAGGAATAAAAAGGTTATTCATTACTCGTGTGTAGTGTTGATGAATTTCAAACTTGCGTAAATAAGGGATGTGGCAGAAATATTCAGGTATGTGATTGACTAATTTATAGTAAGATTTCAGTTGTTGCATTTTATAAATATATAAATATCACCCACTTTTAGAAACTGAAGTTTTTTTAATCGGATCTGTATGTGCACTATATTTACTTGTAGAAATTATTCTCATTGCTTGTTTTTGTAAATTAAAAACTCGATGTGCTTGATGACCCCGTAATAGAATACCATAATTAATATGAGGAGGAATGAGGGGTGTGTACGTAGTAGATAGTATGTTTTGTGATAACAAGTGTTTCAGTTTATTCAAAATTCCATTTATTTTATTTATTTTGTTAGCAGTATTATTTGTATGACTATGCCAGTTTAGATGACTATTTAGCCGACTAGCATCCATCAGCTGACAGTTGCCTGCATTTACACAATGCGCTCGTCCCGGTCACTTATAATCGTCACTGATACTTTAAGAACCAGACATGTTATTCCCGCTGATAATGCCCCCACCATGACATATGTTATTCCCGCTGATAATGCCCCCTCCATGACATATGTTATTCCCGCTGATAATGCCCCCACCATGACATATGTTATTCCCGCTGATAATGCCCCCTCCATGACATATGTTATTCCCGCTGATAATGCCCCCACCATGACATATGTTATTCCCGCTGATAATACCCCCTCCATGACATACTTTGTGTCTCTGTACGTTGTAAACACATTGATAACAACGTTATCTAGATGGGCAAAAACTATTAATTGGGCACAACAATGGTCGGATTATAAAATTATATATCACAATTACTTTGTATACCTATTTATATTTTAACTTATATGTTAGCTTTGTCTTATGATTAATTGCCTTAAATATGTTCATTTATTATTTATATTTGTCAAGGATACAGTATTTATATATCTGCAGATCTAAGATATTAGATTTTGTAATCGTATAAATGATATACCAAATCAGTTTTTTCTGGTGTTTTACAGTGTGCTTATCAAGGAACATATGGACACGTTTAATATTCTATCACATGCTGTTTCAGGACACTCCGAGATTACGATGTCTTTGATTCGTCTTACTGCAGCTGCGATACTAATACTACTTGTGGCTCCCCAGTCATCCGTGGCTAAATGGAAAGTATGCTGCGACGTGTCAGGGTTAGTTAGTTATTCGTGTAATTTGTTTGAGATCGAAGTCTATTTTATGCACACGTATACAAATATACGTACATAGTATATATATATATATATATATATATATATAATTGATTGATCATCTTCGCATTGCCTTCGGTTTGGCTTAAGGCCCCTTGCCCATACTATCGGAATTATCGGAATGTCAATACGAAGACAAAACGAATATGATCAACTGATGTTCATTGTTTAAACTGACAAGTTTGCTTGTCTGTGACCAATACGGATTCTGGCCATGTGTTATACAGCAATACTGGCGGGAAAACTACCACGTTATAAGTCGGCCGTTTACGATCGATCAATAACTCACTAATTTATACAGTTAATTACTATATATATATATATATATACATTATATATATATATATGTGTGTGTGTGTGTGTGTGTGTGTGTGTGTGTGTGTGTGTGAGAGAGAGAGAGTGCGTGCGTGCGTTCGTGTGCGTGCGTGCATGCGTACGTGCCTGCGTATGTGTGTGTATGGGTTCATGTGCTGGGCGGTCTGTCAAATAGCTGTTGCCCTTCAGTGGAACTGTGGTGTGTTGAACGAACTGTAAATTGCTGTTGATAGCCAGTTCGTACATTTGGCCTTACCTCACACTATCAAGTTTGCGCGACATTAACGGCACCAAATTTTGTCATGGCAATATGTATATATTTTTTTAATCAACTTACCGTTAGAAGCAAGAATAAATACGTTGTGTACACTTTTCCAAACAATTAATTTCAATAAGCTCTTTGGTTTATATAATAGTGCAGACACTATTATTCATTTATTTAGTAAAAAATATAATCCTCATTACATTTTTTTCTTATAATGGAGATTATAAAGAGAGATTATATAACTTTTTTCGAAACATTTCGCTCAAAGAATTATTCCACCAACGTTGACCACGTAGTCCAAAATGGGTATTTATTGTATTGATAACCGTTTTCCGTATCACTCAAACGAGACACTGCAAAACTTGAGAAGCGTTGGGCGATTTTCACAGCTTCAAACACAAATTATTAATGTGCCAAAACGTCAGGCCGTTTGCCATGAGCATCTCGCGATGAATGAATCAGTAGTTGGTCTTCGTTTAATGTACAGCTGTATGTACATTTGACACAAACTCTGACATTTCATGATGGTTAAGCTGGTAGTGTAAGATTTTTAGTGATGGCGTTTTGTTGCTTTTGCTATTAACACTTCTAGTACCCAGCCAGAACCATCCACGAAGGTTTTCATTACGGAATACTTTGACTAACTCTTGGCCCATCAACCGCGTAAAAAATCTGATATTCCTGCCAACAGCAAGTGGGTGTCTAGCAGAAAGGTGATAGTTTATCTTGTTCGGAACCACCATTTTGTTTGACAAATGTTCCCTACGAATGTGATATTACTCTGCTAATTCCACGGCATAATATATACTTTATCAAGGCACAATAGTGTGCCGCGGCACACAGATTCAAAAACATTCACCTGGTGTATCAAAACTAGGTATAATTTCATTGAAAACACATTTGTTGAATACTCCTACGTTCGTATGTCGTAACCATGGACATTGGAGCACTTCTCTTGATGAATCCATAACATGTGTCTATCTGTTTCTGTATTTAACAGCCACTTGATTCCATGTGGCTTGTGACCTAGAGACCAGTCCATTCTCTGAAGTTATTTATCTAATTCGTTGTCTACACAGCCTCTCGAAATATCCAGGAGGATGTTTCCCAGGCCAGTGGATCTTATTACGCAGAAATGCCATCACAACTTTCGTGTTGACATTGTAGATGTGATATTTTCGTGTTTTCCGATGTTTTAGCTTACTATAATGCGGGGCTTTCCGTTTTGTGACATGTTGCCTGTATGTGATTCTCTAGATTTTACCCTATAGCCATTCATATATGTCGTCTTTGTTCTTCTTTTAAGTTCTACTGTTAGGACGCATGTCTCGCATATTTAAAGGCTGGTAGAGATGACCGGAGCACTAGCACTCTGGTTTCGGTTGTCGTGATTATAGTGGTTTCAACCTTGCCGGCGCGGCGTAGGTTTGAGCAAATCATGAAAGGATGTCTGGTTTTGACACTATGTCCTATAGACATAATGTGCTGACCAGGTTACCTGTAGAATCAAACTGACATTTTATCTAACCGCCGTACTGTGCCAATCAAATGGACGCCAGTTGTTTAGACTCTTCAACGGCTATACACTGTTGGCTCGCGTGCATACACCAGTGGTCGTATGAGTCAAACTGAACTTCTGTGATCTTGCAAACAGCTGGCAAAATAACTGAGGACCTTTGATATCCCACTAGATTAAAAAAATAAACATTCACATAGATCATGACCTATGCATATTTTATGTTTAGTACGTGCGAGTGGTCGGCGTGGGGCACGTGGGGAACTTGTAACTGTACCGGCGGGGGACACCGCTTTCGGCAACGGGAAATATTCTGCAACGCCCGATCTTCGTATTGTCGTTCTACATGTGGAACGTCAGTCCGCCGCGAATTCAACGCATGCCCATTGAAGTGTGAATCAGGTAACCTATGTGTTTGCTATTCCTATGCACACGGAAAATGTTGCCGAAATGGTAAGTACCACATAAAAGCATATTAAAAAGTACTTCTGTGTGAGCTACTATACATTTCAGACGTACTGTATCAAAATGTAATAATTTCCCATAAGCACGTATTCAGCCATTGATGTCTTGCAGTTTATGCATAATTTTGGTCTTATAATTGTGTTTACACGAATCATTTTGAGTTTTCTGACACGTGGATGATTAATTAAGTAGCCTGAGTCTGCTCGCATGCTCATATAGCACACATTAACATTAAAATTGCTCATTTCCCTTTCCTACATTTTTGTTGTTGAATCCATGACATAAACAGCAGCTGTAAGTTTTTTTTTTGCGCCATAGAAATCAGCGGCGCTGACCAAAATCTGACGGACCTTACCGAATATTCATGAGCCAGCCATATATGTATACTGGCGCGAACTGGAAACTCTGCATACGCGGAATTATGGTATCCATATATATATATATATATATATATATATATATATATATATGGTCAAATCCAACGAACGGGGTCTTGGGGCTCCACACAAGGTCGAAACTACAATTGCCTGGATCTTTTGTTCAGTTGTGGCATTAAATGTGCATAATATTGAGGCGACTTCACCAAAAATTGGACACACTAACTCACAAAATTGAAGAATTTATTAGTTGCTTGAAGTTCAAAGGTATGTTCTATATGTTATCATTTGAGGACCACAAGTTATCGTCAGGTCATAACCCACAGTATAATGGTGTTGTGTTGGATATTTAACTTGTTGTGAATGGATAACATGTGGACATATGTTATAACGACGTGACTTTGGGGGGGCGTACTTATTTAGAGTTGTTAGAGTGCGGTGAAGTTTTGTCGCACTTCAATATTGCCCAACTCTATTTTCCGGATGTGTTGTCATTACTTGCACAACAAGACAAACACGTTGTAGGTATGTGCATACAGGTCATTTTTAAGCGGAGGAAGTGTGTTATCCACTGGTATTGATGTTATGGACTTAACCTACAAATTTGTAGCACAAGACAATCAGACAAAATGATACTCGGATGATAACACAATTTAAAAAATCAGTATATAATCTGGCATATTAATGATTAACAGTAAATTACGCATGCTTAACTTGTTCTCTGCTGTCCTCTTCTTTGTATTCCGAGTGCTAAAGGTGTCGAATAATCGTATATTTTCTACTTCTGCATTGTTGTCATTACTTGTACAACAAGACAAACACGTAGTAGATATGGGCACACTGTTCAGGTTTATGGGGAGAATGTATGTTATCCACTGGTATTTATTTTTTGATCATAACCTGCACGTTTTTAGGACAGAACACTCAGAAAAAATGGTACTCGGACGATAACACAATTTTGAAAATGAAAATCATGATTAACCGTAAATTGAGAAAGTGCCTTGGTATATGTTGTCCATAGTGCACTGTTAGCAACATGTGTATCCCTTATGCATGTATACCTTGTTCTCTTCTGTCCTCTTCGTTGTATTCCGAGTGCTAGAGTTGTGGAATAATCTTTTATTTTAACATTTTCTTCACTGCAGTCGCCATATTTAATTACTGTGCTATGTGTTATGCATTTTAAATTGTCTTTACATTATTTACTACACTGTATAACGTCTGCAAATAAATAGATTCATTGTTTGGGCTATAACTCGGCATTACTCGAACATTAAACCAAATTTATTAAAAAAAGGTTAACAAATACAATATATGTACTTACATACAAATAAAACATTACAAATCGGCAACACTTTGGTTTGATAAGGTTTTTAGCTATCCATCATATTGTCTACTCAGTGTCCATCACATTGTCTACTCAGTGTCCATCACACTGTGTACTCAGTGTCCAATGTCCACCACGTCGTCTACTCATCATCATCATCCTTTTCCTCCATAGCATGGCATTTCTCTATAACTTTATTTCATGAGGCTTGAAGGTGAACACCTTGCCTACCGCCGTAGGAGGTGATACCTCCTTGATGATGTCTGAGGCTTCCACAATCCCAACCTCAAGCCTCACCCATTTCCAGTTTCCTCGAGTGCGGGTCATGTATGCTACCTCAAACATGCTATCGGTCGTGATGCGCAGCACCTGGGCCATGTGTAAATCGAACGGCCAACCAACTGTCTACCATCACTTTTTGTACTCCCATTTCCGACTCCCGTTGTTTAACTGCACCGTGGTTCGCTTAATTTTCATTCACTTCTATCCCCTTCACATCAACCTCTTTTCCTGCCCCTCCTTTTCCTTTGCTGTATTCTCCGTGACTTCCGTCTCCTGCACCTCAATCCTCGTCAAATTCACCTCTTTCTCCTGCACCTCTTTTTACGTTGCTGCCTTTTCCGTTACCTCTGTCTCCTGCACCTCTATCTCCCTCACATTCGCCTCTTTCTCATGCACCTCTGTTTCCTTGTCTGCCACTGCTGTCTTCTTCCTCTCGATCTGCAGAGGTGTTTTCATCCACCCTATACATTAATGCACTTAATGAATCAAATTGGAGAGGAAGATATATTGGCTATGATATAACACATACACTGGTATATTAACACAATGCCTTTCTTAATGCAGTATTACTATTAACAACGTATTGCATTATCATCCATGGATCACCGTTATTGCAAGTGGCTCCCTCGAGAAAGCACTATTTTATTTCAATTTGCCCAAAATAAACACACAACAGTGTGCGTAACATACAAAAGCTTGCGATAGCATGCTTAACTTTTATTATTTTGCAGACAATTTGGTATGACAGCTTTTTCCAAATCCTAATCAATCATAAAATAATGTACAAATTCTACCGAAATCGATCTAATGGTAATTAAGGCACTTAATGAGTCAAATTGGACAGGAATATATATTGGCTATGATAACACACACACGCACGCACGCACGCACACACACACACACACACACACACACACACACACACACGCACACACACACACACACACGCACACTCACACACACTGGCATATTAATACTGTATTTCGCACAATGCCTTTCTTAATGCAGTTTTACTATTAACAACGTATTGCGTTATCATCCGTGGATCATCGTTATCGACAGTGGCCCCCTTTTAAAAAACACTCTTGAAACCTTGTATCCCGCAGTATTATAGCTCATGCATCATGACATGTGGTCGTCATCGAGAGCCACATATAACATCAAGTTCGAGCACTATCACGCATAAATAACATGTGTATGACTGTTACCGTAGATCAGAAAAGTCTAGCAAAACAATTTACATACAGCAAAACAGTCATAAATCAGGACATATATTTTATTTAGTGCGACCTTTTGTAGCGCACATTAACAAGATGGTGAACGGTCGTGTAGTTTCGCAGAAAGCCAATAGAGGCTACTCAAAAGCACTCAAAACACTACCGTCGCCTCGCTACATTTGGACGGTAACTTGATGCTTTTCCCGGACCATATCATACAGAGGAAATATTTTGGGTGAGTCCAAACGACTGCTCTGGTTGCCAGAGATATGTTCTTTAGTATGAATACAAATCTCCTACCATTCTTCACAAGTTTGTGTTAAAAAGAAAGAAAAAAGGGCCCCGGATGATAACGCGAAAAACTTCAACAAACCTGAGTCGGCGGAGAAAAATAAAAATAAAACCAAAAGGTACATCTGAAAAAAGCAGTGCATTTTGGTACTACACACTTTAGGATATATGTCCAGCTAAATATGCATGTTATTGATTAATAATTTTAAATGAATATGTCATTAGGAAAACTGGTCCTCGGCCGATAACACCAATATTCCCCATGACCAATATATTGTGAAAAAATCAGGTTATTTGCCTGAATATATATACAGGTAAACATTTAACAAAAAAATAAAAATGGCTAAAAACGACCAGTTTATCAGCTTTAGTTCCAAAAAGTTGTAAGACTACAAAAGACAAAATATATATCTCCCGAAAGGTATCATCGAGCCGGATAAACGCGGCATATTGCCACACATTTAGTCACATAATTACTCAAGGTACATGTCTAAACATGCCGTGTACCCCGTTCATTGGATTTAACCATATATATATATATATATATATATATATATATATATTACATAGTAGTTAGTGATTAATAGAACACAATTTCAATAAAATGAATGCATGAAAATCACACGAACTAGTCATATGAAGGATTAATGAATATTATTTACATTATAAAAAAGACACAAAGAATTGGTTTAATCTCACTTCATCAGACGATGTTGAGTGATTATTCATTGACATTTGATATGAATATAAAGGTAACCGCACATGTCAATTCAGAAGCTGCGAGATATATAAAAAATTATACACATCAGAATAAATATAGATATCTTAATTTGAAGAAATAAACAACATTTCTACGGATTAATTGTGTCTGAATTTCTAAGCAAGTATTCACAAGTGTTAATATGTTTACTACAACACCTGCCTTAGTTGAACACATGTTGATGACATGACACCTTGGTCACGGACTGCTCTCCATTAACTGTCTAGTTCTACACTGAACAAAAACATTTTTTGCAACAAAGTTGTATATATCTGGAACCGAGTACCTGAACGCATAGTCAACTTTACATCCAAAATACAATTTAGGAATGCCCTGCGTATAATAAACTTTGATTCTGCCATGAAGTTTTATAGGCACTTGTAGGAATCTATTTGATCGGAATATTTGTGTATTATTATCATTATTATTGCATATTATTAGTTCACCATTACGGTGATTTACATATGATGATGGGTGCATGTAAAACGTTGTCTTCTGTATTGTATTCATGTAATAGTGATGTGTGTATATGTAAATTAGCACGTGTTGTACACATGGGACACGATATTTTTAACATTATTGATCCTAAATAAACAATCAATCAATCAATTGTAACAGTCAAACATTTGACAATTCCTGTGGGTAGTTAATCACAAAATCATCATAAGAACGCCATCAGACGATGTATTTTACTTTTAAAAAGTGGGACACATTGGCGCACGATAGAGCGCCGGACTGTCGATCGAGGGGAGGGTAATTCGATTCCACCTGCCGCCACTTCGAAACTTAGGCAATTCCGTTCACCAACAGAAACCTGTTGAAACTGATTATACACTAACATTGATGACTAACTCATCACCAGAAAATGGAAATGGATCAGCCACATTTCAAGAAAGTACGATGTAAGTTGTTACGAACGTTTGTTTCAGATTCCACCTCCTCCAGCGGTAAAAGCGGCGCAGACGGAATTGATTCCTCCGGAAAAAGTAAATTTTAAAAGAGAAAACAATGCTTACGCAGAATAAGCAAGTCCAGTGCATGCGTAATAATAAATAAATTATTAATGACATTCACCTTTTAATTAGAGAGATTATGTACCCATACATATGTACACTTCATCACATACTCACAGCAAGCATACCGATCTAATGATACTGTGACCCAGCATATATTTCAGAAAGATACTACTACAGTGTTTTACCAACATTGATAATTCTGCTATTTATTTGTCTACGGGCACTACACACATTGCCAGGTAGTTCCCATGTCCCTGCGCACGGGGATTAAATCAGCGATTGCTATTGAGCACACACATTATAGCCGGTCTAGTCCATCAGATGATGCAGGTATTAGACAATATTTAGTCACTGTTTTGCTTTAATTTATTGCATGACAATGTAACCAATGCTTTCAGTTGGTTTGAATACTTCGCATACACAGAAAATGATTACTCGTATCTGATGATTTAGCTTGAGAGTACGTTTCTTTGGTTACCCTGATTCCAGGATACCCTTATATCCAGGCTCTCTTGCGTGCGACAAACGCTGGCGCCATGTCTAGGAGCCTGGGTGATGTAGTTTACCAACAACCTGTTCGCTTTTGCCAGTCGCCAATGTCCTTAGAAAACCTCGTATCTGCAGTGTTTGCATTTTTTTATTTTTTATTTTAGTAGCAACGGGAATCCTTACTCCTTGTCCTGTGAAAACCTTCTAACTGTTTGTGCAACGGAAAACACTAAAACTTACATGTGATATAACCAAGTATCCCACATGGTTACCTAGATTGGCCTTTGAATACCTAGTATCTACAGATGTAGCTGGATCATCTACAGGCTCAGCAGCATCACAGTTTCCAGACAGGTAAAATCATAATATCAAACACAAATACATAGTAATTGTGTATAATACATCAAACCCCCTGAGGGAATTATATAACAAATTATAACATCCTTGAAGAATGAAGAAAACAACCGATCACATTTTGACATGGTGTGTTCCAGTACATTCCAATGTTATACTATTAGTGTGCAAGTAGATAAAAGGTTCTTCTGAGCGGCAAGTGGAGAAAGTGTAAATGTAACATTTTGTTTAAAATGTAGATACAAGGTTTCATGTGCAGCTGGGAATAGTGATTGTGCAGTGTTATTAAAAAGCTGTGTATTAAACTTGTTCCAGGAAACACGACTGAAGAAATAATTTTAAAAGAACTGTGTACGCTGACAAACATTTCATATCATGAAGATGATTACGATAACGAAGATAGTTTTGAGTCTGACATTAAAGTCGAACCTGTGATCAACTTGAATAATGTTGACCACCTTTGAAAGAAGGGAGTACCCATGGTAATCTGAAGGTAAATCTACGTGAGAAGCTTTGTAGATTTTTTACCTGTGAAACGCAAGACAACTGAATGTGGGGATTCTAGGCGAAAATCTTCTTTGGCTTACCATCTGAAAGCCAACGCAGATACCCGGAAACAAGTGTGCAAAAACGTGTTTTTGGCAACGCTTGGTATTGGGGAGTGGTCGGTCCATGACTAGGTTAGTAAAGACATCAACAGTGACCATGATAACAGGAGTGCAAAGCAAAATCCACGTCAACCAGTGAAGCTCGCAAGTCATTAAGAATTTTGTTGGACAAACTTCCTAAAGTTCCATCTCACTATTGCCGCAGCTCATCTTCAAAGATGTACCTTGAACCAATCGTAACAACAATGGCACAGCTGCATCAGTTGTATGGCACTGACTGCCAGGAAAATGGAATTGAGCAGTCTCTCTCGTCAAATCTTGAGCAGTGAGTTCACGAAGATGAATCTGAGTCTATACCAACCAAAAAAGACCAGTGCGATACATGCTGTGCCCACAAAGTAGGAATCATTCCGCAAGTAGAATGGGAGTCCCATTGCCAACGCAAGGATATGGCACGCAAGGCAACACAGCTTAACAAGGAAGTTTGTGCTGAAAAAGTCAGTAAAAAATTGTTTTTACCATGGATTTACAAGCACTTCTTCGCTGCTCTAGGTTGGAGGCATCATCACTGTTCTATAACACTAAACTAGGTGTGCACACTTTTACCTTGTTCAACTTGTCAGATCACAGTGTGCTGTGCTTTGTTTAGCATGAAGGTCAACGTGGCCTTAATGCAAATGAGCTTGCTGCATGTGTCATGGATTACCTGAGTAAACATGATGACTATGAGGAGTACATCGATTGGAGTGATGGTATGGTTATCAAAACCACAAACACCAGCCTGTCCAATGCATTGCTTAATTTAGCAACATGCAAGGGGGGAAACGATCACACAAAAATACATTGAAAGAGGTCACACACAAAATCTATTCGGTGCACAATGCTATAGAACGAAAATTTAAGAACAAGGAAATCCATTGCCCTGCAGATTATATTTTTGTTATGAAATCAGCAAGGAAGCATCCTAACCCGTACAAGATGAAGTACGGGGATTATGCATTTAAAAAAAATAGAAATTATGGTTGTTTCAATCTTCCGACCTGGTAGCAAGGTTGGTGAACCAACCGTCAATGAAATAAGTTGCATCAGGTACAGCAAAGATAGTACTGTTCAGTTCAAGCTCATCCATGATAACCCCTGCTGGAGTCCTCTTCCGATGCGTCGCATCTGCCGTGCACAACCAACAGCAGAAGGTAATGATGCAGAAATCTCTGCACTCTATGTGTCTCTGCTCAAAATAAAAGCGTAAAAACGGAAACACCTTCAGGAGTTAAATAATGCAATCACAGCTGATTTCCATGCTTTTTATGATTCTCTACCTCATGATTAAACATAAATGGAAAAGCCACAGATCCAAGTTTAACTTTGTTCACGGAACTGTAGCGTGTACATGTGAAAACTGTAGGCTACATTCATATATGGACAAGTTAATTTGTTTAGTAAGAGGTTTGCTAACTATACAATACATTAAACCCCTATTATCATGGTGCAGCCTTGGACATGTGATTCCTGGAAAGATTTCAGTAGTCTACAATTTTAATTCCAGAACTTTTTTCACAAGTGATTTGTGTCTTTTCTTAAAAAACAAAACCTCATACGTGACATGCATGGATAGATTTTTTGCACAGCAATCTTTGTAACTGACACACCGTGTATATTATTAGAAGAATTCGTAAATAAAATATATCAGTTCGTAAAGGCTTTATTTCTTGTCTTTCTTTAGAGACCTTTCAATATACCTGATACGAGGTCAGAGTAAGATATTCTTTTTTTGCCTCCTAAAAAACTTGTAAAATGCAGCGAAGAGGTTTTCTAAGGACACTGACGCAGTTCATTATTTGTTGACGACTTTCGTCTATTACACGAGTACGAGAAAGCTTAATCCTTTGGTTTTGGTGCGCCATTGAGCTCGGTTTGTCTGAGGATATTGGCGCGTAAGAAGTTATTTATTATTATTATTATCTTGGAGCACTGAGGGAATTTCACTTTGCCGTCTACGTGGATGCCTAGTCCCAATGACACACGATACACAGCAAGTATGATGTTGCCACACGGTATAACATTCGCAATGTCAACCCTGGATTATGAGAATATTAACAAGCTGCTGTCCATTTCCGTGCATCACGAATGTACATTATTATGATATATTTGCAGTATGTTTCTATGGGTTCTTCACATTCTACATGAGCTGTCTTCTTGGTATCTTCTGGTATATTCGTCGATCGTCATAAAAAAATACTGTAACACCACAAACGGTAAGTTTAAGCGTGCACATCAATATGCGCGCGCGCGTGTGTGTGCATGCGTGCGTGCGTGTGCGTTTGTGTGTGTACGTGAGCGTGCGTTGGTGTGTGTACGTGTGCGTATGCGCGTGACCTGTTACTTATAAAAAATTCCGTCAAGCTATTAAAAAATGGATGCTGAACTCGTGGAGTTGGTGCGTTTCGAGAGTCCTTCGTATGGTTTCGGGAGTACAACGTCTCACAAAATCAGTCAGCAGATGCGCTGATTGTGTGGGACTTAAAATCAGCGAAAAGAAGACAAAAACACATGGTAACAAGGGAGCAAGTTTTGATCAACGAGAACAAAGTAGAAACAGTGGAAAACGGTACCTACCTTGGCAGTTCTATCAGCAACCAACGAATCATCGATCACGAACTAAACTGCTGAGTGGGGAAAACATCAGCAACATTCAGCCAGGTGAAGGAAAATATGGAACAAGACATTTACCCTCTGATTTAAACTCCGCTTCTACAATTCAAATAAATGCCTGCACAAGATATTGGGCATTCAATCAACCGACCATGTGGCAAGTAAAGAGGTCCGAATATGGTCGGGACAACCTCTGGCATCCTCATCATTTGACCTATCCAGTTTGTACAGTCACAATTCTGCGCTTGACATCCGTCAAGCTTATCAACGTTGGTAACGGTTATATATGTGTATACATTACTATTACTGCACGACATCTTATAAATCAAACATTCCCAAATGTAGCTGTCACTTTAAATACGTTGCCTTGTGTTTTTTTTTTCATAAATAAATATTTTATGGCCAGATTTTCAAAAACATTTACGATACAACGGAATGTACGAACACACCACGTGTTCGGCATCCATTTTTGATAGCTTGACGGAGCTTTTGCTACGCAACAGGTCACATGATCAATAGATAAATTCCGTGGCAGTGAAATATTGTGTCATTTGTAAACTAGTAGATCTACAGTGCAGTTTTCCACATCACATCATATCAAAATATTAATACCTTATTTATTTATACATAGTTGTATAGTTATGTTAACGTTTCCTTGCATTCTTCAGACTGCTCTACCTACGGTCGCTAATGAAGCGATGACGTCATATTCCAAGATTAGATATAACTAGAAATTCGGTCACATTTTCGTGGCAAACATTTCCTTGCATGTCTGTTACACCGATAGATGAGGCAAAAATAGAATGACAGAATAATCAGTAGTACGTTATATGTAAATATGCATAAATTACCCAGCATACATCGCATGCACGAACGTCGTGAGCGCCGTTTATAAACAGTGTCATTTTAAATTTTATGACACCGTTTAAAATAAATTGGTTGGCATTATTTTTCAATGATGGTGAGTAAACTTAATCACAGCGGAAACGTTCTATAATAACATATTTAAGAATATGCAGTACATAAGTGAAAATGTCTAGCCTAGATGCGCGAACTAAAGTAACTCTAGCATACGAATACTTCGTTTGGCCTAAAATCAGAATCAGAATCAGACTAATTTATTCGACTTTAAAATACATATTATATGCAACAAATAAATGTAAAGAAATGTATCGATTCTCGTTAAGGCATAATGCATGCTGCTAACATAAGAGCAACCCTGTTGTTAAATGTGTAATTTTAATGCAAAGTTATAATTTAACAATACTTATTGTATTAAATATTATTTAATAATAATTAATTGACAGTGTTTAACACTAATCAACTAACTAACTAACTCACTAATATAACTAATTACTAACACTAACTAACATCAAATAAGCAAAATAATACACTAGAATAATAATATATAAATTACACTAATGTTAAAATAAAACTGACATTTATTTAATAGTTAAATGTTATTAAACTATTTATTTAAAACAAGTTAACAGTTAGCCAAAAACACCAATTAATACTAACTAACTGTTCTAATAACCCTACTCATATTAATTTAAAAAACACCCATCCTTAACCCTAAACTTGTTTAAATACTAAAAGTATAAAATGACTATAATGGTGATTCGTTCTGTGTAGTCATAAATAAACAACACACAAAGTTTACAAACCGTTTCAATTGGTTTCAAGGTTTATCTTATTTTTAGATAGTACCTATATAACAGTTTGGGATAAACATTCAGTTTCATATTTCCTGATGAAGTATTGTTTACAGTATACTGAAAAGCTTTGGAGAGAATAAGTATAAACTTATTTCTGAGTTCAAATGGTACAATGTTAAAGAAAGTAAAAAATAAGGCAGCAGCTAAATTCCATTTTCCACGTGTACACAAAGTATAGCTTTGTATGTAACATTTGGCAATATGAAAAAATACCGAAAAATGCATTGATAGTTGAAATCAGATTTTAATCCCATCTGTATCGCGATTCCCGCGGAAAGTCTATAGTTAATGAGATAAGCAATCACGTGATATTGTGACGTCAGAGGCGCGAATGTCGCGCAACATGCCAGCATTTCAATACATTCACAGCATGTTTACAGCGATAGATGTTGAGTCGAAGCGAGCATCAGAATGAGTTATTATGCGGTATTCTGATGTAATCGGCCCTACACACACCAGTCATAATAGAGGAATATGTACAGTTCCAAATTTGTTTAAAAAATGAAGCGAGAGAACCTCCAGTCATCCTGTCAACGTCAACAAGACAAGCCGACCACAAAAACCTTCGCCGCCTCAGCTTATTTTGAGAACAATAGTTTCTGATTGCGACCCATAAAACTAATCTACATCTGTAAACATACAAACGCACGAAAATATTGTACCCAACTGCAGAAAGTAACGTTATATGATATCATAACATTATATGAAGGAAGAGCTGTACAGTTTGGTATAACCCTCAATCTGGTTCATCCTGTTTTCCTTCAGTCCATGTAACCGAGTGGTTAAATGCGTTGACTCAGCGCGCAGTTGGTTTCACTACCGACACGGATTCAAACCTAACATCAAAGTTTTTAAGAAGTGTATTTTTATTTATCTTTTCGCACAATAATATAAACCAAGCTATTTTTATACTGTTTATCATTAAATATATCGAATGTTTTGTAGTAATTATTTATTCTGGATAAATATAAAATAATGTTATATTACTGGGAATGTACAATTTCCGCTGATCTTGTAAGTTTTTTATTTTCATTTATCCAGGAAAACCAAAGTTTGTCTTCACATATATAATTACGATGGCCTACTCGAAATTATACAGCAAACGGATTAATCTTCAAATTAATCAGTGCAATAAACTTACACTACCAATGAAAAATGACATCAAAGAAAGAATTGTACCAATTGGTAATGTGTGTTTATTGCACTGATTAAAATTGATGAGTAATCGTTTTACAATACTCTATACAGTAGTTTATCATAAGTATATATATGAATACAAACTGTGCGTTTGTTTGGATAAATGTAAATAAACATCTTACAAGATCAGCGGAAATTGTGCATTCCCGGTAATATAATATTATTTTTATTTGTTGTCGCAAATAAATAATCACTATAACACTTTCGATATATGTTTTATGATAAACAGTGTCAAAATGGCTTGGTGTATATTACTTTGCGAAAAGATAAATAAAAATACACTTTTTAAAAAGTTTGGTGTTAGGCTTGAAACCGTGTCAGTAATAAAATGAGATGTGCGTTGAACCAATGCATTTAACAACTTGGCCACGGGGATTGACGGCGGAATTCAAGGTTAAATACTAAATTGTACAGTTCTTCCTTCACTTTATGTTATGAAATCAAATAACGTTACTTTCTGCAGTTGGATACACTATTATCGTGTGTGTGTGTGTGTCCGTGCGTGCGTGCATGCGTGCGTGCGTGTGTGTATGCTTACTGGCATAGATTAGTTTTCCTTTGTCGCAATGGAAACCATTTTTTCTCAAAATAAACTGAGGCGGCGAAGGTTTTTGCGGTCGGCTTGTCTTGTTGACGTTGTCAGGTTGACTGGAGCGAAGGCTCTATCGCTTCATTTTTTTAAACATAGTTGGTGTTCGTGTGGAACCGTAAACTAAATGCTTGTTCCTCTATAATGCTTGTTCCTCTATAATGTCTATCGTTGAAAACTTGCTGTGAATGTATTGAAATTGCTGGCATCTTGCCCGACATTCGCGCATCTGACGTCACATCTAGGCATACTGAAAAGTGCGCCAAAATATGCATATTCGAAGAAAACCAGTTGCACAGCATACATTGTGAAATTAGTAATATATTGAATTCGGGTAAAATTATTGTCTTGGTGGAAATGGAAATATACAGGAAGATGTAATATAATATTAATTCAAGCAATAGGGAGTTTTTATTCCTTTAACCAGTGTGAATAATTGAGTGTCTAATGCAATTAATGACAAGATTATGATTTACTCGGATTATGTAGATATTATTACTGTTTCTGGTATGATAGTTATGAATGTTTGAGTTATATGTACAATTGACGTAGTATTAAAGTATCCTGGCATTGTATTATTTACAAGTATAACATAGAATTGTAGTTGTCGTTCTTGAAAATAGGGGTTGGTATGTGCTATATATTTAGAATATGCTCTAGTACTAAGACATTTCTTCTGAAATTTTTGTAAACGATTTGTTTAGAATCCCCATGCTAGCAATGCATAGTTGAGATGGGATAAGATTAAAACATACATTTTGAGTAAAATGTTGCAAGGTAAAATATGTTTGAATCTATTAAAAATCCTAATAGTCTGTGAGATTTTATTAGCTATTCAATTTACATGACGTTTTTTAAAACATGTGCTAGTTAATAGTCAGGCCCAGGAATTTGTAATCATCAACCGGATGTTGGTCACTACCATTCATTTACATTTTGGGTATAGTTATCTTTTTAAAGGGGTATGAAACATCATAATGTTTTTTAACATTAATTGATAACTTATTAACCATCAACCATGTGGTTACTTTGCTTATTTCATTGTTTATATTTATACCATTAAGGGCATTTCGATTGCTATTTAAGGTAGTATCATTAGCATATATGATTGTATTGAACAATGTAGTAGCATTGGCTATGTTGTTTATATAAATAACAAATAAAAAGGGTCCAATAATTTATCCCTGGGGACTCTATCTATTGTTTCTGATTTAGTAAGTGAAAAATCAACATATTGTTTGCGATTTATTAAATTACTTCTACAAAGGCTTAAGGCAGTGCCTTTAATACCATAAAAGTCTAGTTTGTATAATAGAATTTCATGACCCAATGTATCAAAAGCTATGTTGAAAGGGGTTTTGCTATTATTAATTTCCTGTATTATTCTGTCAATAATTTCAAGGGCAGTTAATTCCATAGAATGATTTTCTCTAAATCCATATTGTTATTGTAATATAATTTATTGTGTTGGAAATGGTTATGAATATGTTCAAATATAACTTTTTCAAATACGTTGAAGGTTGCAGGAAGAAAGGAGATAAGTCAATAGTTGTAAACAAAATGTATCATCATCTGTTTTGTAAATTGCTATTTCCCTGGCTAACTTTTGTTTTTGAGGAAATATGCCAATACATTAAGATTTATAATCACAGTAATCGATTCACACACTTCTTCTTTGATTTGCTTCAATAACTACCGTAACTGGCTTTTGATTTAAGACCATCGATTATTCTGCTGGTAGTTTTTACATCTATAGGCACGAATTTAAGGTAGCTAACACGTGGGGATTTTAAATTATATTTATAGTAGCTATTATTTGGAGTGGAAATAATTGATGCACGTTTAATTCCAATATTTGGTAAATAAATGCTAAATTGGTTAGCATTTGTAGATTTGTCATTAATAAGGTTTCCATTAATTGGAATATGATCAGGAAAATCGTTTTTTTTATTTATTGAGGATGTTTTTAATTACTGACCAGATACCTTTTATGTCATTTTGTAATTTTCAAAACAGGATGCATAGTACATTTGTCTTGCTGTACGAATATTCCTTTTTAGTATCGGATTACATGTGCCGAGATTAATTTGGAATTGACTAAATTCATGGTGAATCATAAGGAGTTTGTTTAAGTTTCCTGTACATTATATCTCTAAATGAGATTGAACGAATGATTCCTTGAGTTATCCAATTTGATTGTTTGTGTTTATGTTTGTTATACCTAATCGTTTTAGCTGTAATGTTCTTGCCTATATTAGTAGTAATTAGTTTTTCTAGGATAGTGATGTTATTATTAGGATTGGCAGTTTATCCCTATCTAATTGTTCATAGACATTTGCGTTGCATATGTTAATTTTATAATTTAACAGTGAAGATGGATTTTCCTTTTCTATATAAATTAATTTTGTAGATTCATAATTGGAATTTAATTTATCTAAGGTAATAAAGTAAGGTTGATGATCTGAAATGCAGTTAGTTAAAATCCCAGCTATAGTGTTTTTACTTGCAGAAGTAAGTTTGCACATGGAATTATCTAGAAGTGTGCAAATTTGATCGGAGAACCAGGTTGGTAGAGTAATTTTGGGAAAGAATGAGAGAGATGTAATTGTATCACACAAATTACTGACTTTGTTATTTTCATTTATTTTTAATAGATCAATATTAAATTCGCCACTTTTTGATCTGCATTAGGTATTAAGCATAGGTATTAGATCATTTGTAATTGTATGTTGATGTTCAGTAAGTTTTCTTGGAGGTCGTATATGTTTCCAATTATAATTTTCTTTTTAGGGTACTGCCTGATACTTCAATAAATTGTCCTTCCCAAATATCAGATGTGTTATATATGTTTAGGATTGTATGTCTATATTCATTATTCAAATATATCAGAAGACCACCATGGACACTACATTCTTTACCCATAGAGATCCGACTGAATCTAACAATTTAAGGTCAATATCGTAAAGTTGTTAGTGTTAAGTGTATAAAGAACTACTTAAACTATCATCATCACAATTTGGAAAATGTCATATTATTTCAGGTATTTCATAGACAATGTAATCAACATGGTTAGTGTTATTATTAAGGAGATGTGTAAGAGAATTGGTATTTAATCCTCCAAAACATCTTACAAAATCATTATCATTAATCATGGCTGCTAAAAATAATATTGATTAAACAATTGATATGTATTATTGAATATGCAAAACTGTTGTGAATAGTTCGTTTTAATTTGATTGTTAAGTAAAGCGATGACATTATTAATAAATGGCGTTGTCTATATTATATTTATACATAAAGTATAAAAGTTTGTAGTTATAAATGTAACAAATTGTGAAACGTTAAAAGGTACATCATTGTTATTTCTATCATCCAGTCGTATGATAGTACATACAACATTCCTTATTGTTCTACTGTTTACGTACACTATAACTATTCACCACAATTGAGAAACAACTATTAATATTATACAGATGATGTCTTTAATAATATTGTAATGTAATAGATATGGAACATTAACATGCAAAACAGATGTGTGTATTATGACATTTGATTCACAAGCGAAAAACATTTGAATGATAATTGTTAATATGGCGAAAATTGAGGGGTATTTACATGAAACCAAAAAACATGTATCGAAGTTAAGATACATATTGTTCAAATAAAAAATAATTAGCAAATTTATGTGAAGTTCATTGAAAATGTTCACGCCTGTCGTCGTTGTGAAACATCACGAAGTTCTTCATCTGTCTGGATGGTTACCTCGATAAACATAACCTTTACCGAGCCGTTTATGAACAATACAGTTATCTCTTCCGGAAGATGGTTATATTTGCTTTGTCCCGTACACGGGATGTGAGCGATGGACATGGGGTGGGTTCGGATATGGAATCACCGTGATTATTGTTCCCACGTAACAATGTAACTTATGATTTAAAAACGGCGCGCAAATGGACAGTTCCATGAGCACGCGCGATGACGATAAAACAATGATAGCGGGTAGCACTATAATTAGTAGGTATATAGCCGGTTATGTACATGTTGAAAAACCTTCAAAAGCCCTGCCTCCATTTTCACAAAATAACTCAACACGTAATACAAATTAACCATAGAAAGTGTCACCCGGTCAGGTTGTGCCCGGTAAATGTCATAGATAAATCATGGCGTGACAGCTTGTAACATTTAGGTACCCCTGACGTGATTTTATTTCAGATTAGTTGCCAAGTCTATGATGCGTCTTTGCGGAAAAAAGATATCTCTCGAGAACATTAACACTGAATATTTATGTGCCTTCACGTAAGATCAAGATACACTCATTATTATCAAATATCGACCGCTAATCGTTTTGTGACCGGAGATAGTGGCTCTGCGACGGCACAGGGATGTTGGATGTGGTCTTAGTCATAATTTTTCTGAAATAATAAAAATAAAAATAATATAATCTTGACATTCATATCCAAAATAAAACCTCTATTCAGGGGTGTTTACAATAAAATGCTACTGACACAACTACAAAATTGTAAAAACAAAAACTATACGAATACTTCACTAAGTAAATCTGTACTAAGCAAACCTAAGCTAATACTATACAAGCATACATACAAAAGCATACAACTATAACAAAAATTTAATAAATACATATACAATAAAATATTAATTAAATAATTATTAAAATGATATTCTAGTATTATGGTAGAAATAAATGTGATAAATTCGCTCATGCATTGCCGTGTGCATTACAGGCTGTCTACTACGTTCCCAATTCTGACAACACGGCCACGATATCCATATACGGTCAGTATCGATGCACTTGCATATTGAGTTACCCTTCTTGTTCATGATATCTTTTATCAGGTTGACTTTTTGGCAAACAAAACAGTCCAGTTTCTGGTTTCTGAGTTCCGCAAACAGCTCGTTTTAGCCGTAATGCTCGTAGCTAATTATATATGACATACATTATTTTACAGGACATATCGAACGTCATGAAATATATTATAAATGTAAGACAATCCAAACTTGACGCAGATTTACTTAATGTTACACACAAATCTTTCATTTACACTACCATTTATCGAGTTAATTTTTGTTGCGCAAAATGTTCAATTTCCGGCCAATGTGAACGTTCGTCAAATGGTACGAGTAGTGGTAAGCGGTTCGCCATCAACGGAAGTGACCTAAGATCAAAGGCTTTTTCGTTTTTTATAAGTAGAATTCCTACGTTTTTTAGCAGTATGATTATAGCAACGTCAAAAGTGATTGATGGGGGTCATGAGAAAGAGGGTGTCGCCATCTACTGAATAAAGATGGAATAAATAGGGTGAATGACGAGCTCTAGTGACTAATCAGGCACTAATTAGGATCAACCTCTAGTGACTAATCAGGTACTAATTAGGGTGGTTATGAGTAGCGCATTCACTAGAGGGTAGCACTAGCAATAGCTAAAATGTATACCCCTAGTGACTGAAAAGCGTCGATGGTGGTGCATATAGGCGATTGTGACGGTGTCGGCGCACCAGATGTCGCTATGGACGGAAAGTGGAAGCACCCTTTTACGTGTATAGTGTCCGGCCCTACGGGGTGTGGGAAGACTACTTTCGTTGTACGCCTGTTAAAGTTTGCTTCGTGTATGATTTCGCCGCCACCGGAGAAAATTCTGTGGTGTTACGGCCAGTGGCAGACCGCTTACGACTCTATGGCCGGCGTGGAATTTGTAGACGGTTTGCCGGATCCGTCGCTTCTGGACGCCAAAACGAGGACGCTTCTAGTGCTCGATGACCTTATGTCGGAGACCGATAGTAGCATCACGACTTTGTTTACTAAAAAAAGTCACCACTGCAACGCGTCCGTCGTACAGCTTTTGCAGAATCTCTTTCCGAAAGGGAAAGAAAATCGCACAATCAGTTTAAACGCGCAGTATATGGTCCTCTTCAAGAGTCCCCGGGACGCGGGGCAAGTAGGCCACCTGGCGAAGCAGATGTATCCGGGCCGTGTCAACTACATGGTGGAGGCGTACAAGGATGCCACGTCGGCCGCCTACGGTTACCTCCTGGTGGATCTGAAACAGGAAACGCCGGAAACCATGCGCCTGCGTACGGAAATTTTTCCCGACGACCCCGTTCAGTACGTCTATGTACCGACGAGACTATAAAAAAGGTGGGGCGCGCCGCGGCCGCCGTCATTCGACAGGATGACAGAGCGCGTGAAGAGGCACATCCTTGCCCTGCAGCTGTTGCGCCGCTACAAGGGGAATACGAATCTGAGAAAGGCGGTAATCACTCACGCGGACGCCGACCTCATCTGCAGTCTGGCCGACTGCGCGTATAACATCCTGCGAGGGAACGTGAAATTGACGCCTAACAACCGAAAAGTGCTGACAAAGTTCAGGAACAATTTGCGCAAGTTAGCGTCGAAAAAAGTACCCATCAAACGGAAGAGGGCCGTCCTGCAGACGGGTTCGGGCGCGTTTCTGACGGCGCTGCTGGCGCCGTTGGCGAGCACCTTTCTGCCCCTCCTCAGGCAGGCTTTCGGTTGATGCAGCACGCGAAGAAGATGGCGCTGGTAGACCCCCGGTTGGTGGAGCGTCTACTGCCGTTACTATCGCAACCGACCACGACCACGTCGCGTGTGATGAGTAGCCTGGACGGCGATATGAAAGCCGTTCTCGAGCGTGCCGATTTATCCGAAGGCGAAAAGGTGGTGGCGTACAATCAACTGCTGAGTCGTTACAACGCCATGGAGGCGTCTCGCGCGCAGCAGCCGATGCGCGTGTCCGTAGTGAAGAACGAGTCGTCGTCCGATCAGCCGTCGCCGCCGTCGCCGCCGCCGCCTACGTCCGATCAATTGCCGGGGGAGATGGAGAGCGAGGCCGTGAAGAGCGTACCGAAAGTGCTGAAAGAAAAGGCCCGCCTCCTGTTGGCCCGACTGAAGGCCGACCCGCTGATTCGCTGGAACGATCGAGCGGAGCTCGTGTACGACGGTACGCCTATTGCCGGAAGTAATATGGTAGATCTCGTGAACGATCTCATGCGAACGCGTAAGAGGGCCCCCGCGCCGGTTGGCTGGGAAGCGTTCGGCGACCATATAAGGCGGCTGAACGTCCCTATGGAATTCGTCGGCAACCCCCAGCGTCGGGCGTATATACAGCGCGAGCAGAAGCGAAAGGGGCGCACTCGGTCCGTCGAGCGCGAGCAGAAGCGAAAGGAGCGCACGCGGTCCGTTGAGCGTACGCCGTGGTCCAGCTTTTAGCGTGTCCCGTAGAGGATGCCGCCCGTCCGAAGATCAGTACTCGTTGTCGTCGTAGCAGTCGTAATTGCGGCGGTCATCGTCGCCGTCCTCTTGTTCGCCGTATCGGCGTCGTCGCCGCCGCGCGTCCCATGGTGTCCCGGCGGACTCGTGGTGCGCAACGAGACGGCCGGCGGACTCGTGGTGCGCAACGAGAGCGCCAACAACGCGACGGCCTACTGAAGCGCGCCTACTTCGACCCGAAACGGGCAGGCAGTTATGGCGGCGTCGATGCGTTGCGCCGGTCGACCGCGGTGCCCAAGCCGGCCGTCGGGCGGTGGCTGGCGGCGCAGGACGCCTATACGCTTCACAAGCCGGTTAGGCGCCGATTTAAGCGACGTCGCGTTATCGTGGGCGGCCGAAATCAGCAGTGGCAAGCCGATCTCGTCGACGTGGCTAAACTGAAAAAGCACAACGACGGCATAGCGTTCCTACTGACGGTCATCGACGTCTTCTCGAAGCGGGCGTCGTGCGTTCCGTTGAAGCGCAAATCCGGTCCGGCGCTCGTCGCGGCCTTCGAGGGGCTGCTGGCATCGCCGGCGCCACCGCACGTCCTGCAGACCGACAAGGGGACGGAGTTTCTGAACAGGCCCCTTCAGACGCTTTTGAAGGCGCGCGGCGTCCACCATTTCGTGACGCACAACGAGGAGACGAAGGCGAGCGTCGTGGAGCGATTCAATCGTACGCTGAAGACGCGCATGTGGCGGTACTTCACGAAGCATCAGACGCTGAGGTTCGTGGAGCCGTTGCAGGACTTCGTGCGGTCGTACAACAACGCCTATCATCGAAGCATCGGTAGGACGCCGGCGAGCGTCGACGCGTCGAATCAGGAGAGCGTGTGGCAGCGTCTGTACGGTGGCGGAGGGTGTCAAAAAAACAAAAGCAAGCCGAAACTGCGAGCGGGGGATCGCGTACGCATCAGCAAGGCGAAGGGCGTCTTCAAGAAGGGGTACATGCCTAACTGGAGCGAAGAGCTCTTCACCGTCGTAGATTTGCACCCGACCGACCCTCCTGTTTACCGACTGATGGACGACGCCGGCGCGATACTGGACGGCACCTTCTATGGGCTGGAGCTACAAAAAGTGATCGTTGCGAAGGACAAACTATATCGGGTGCAAGCCGTTCTACAGAGACGTCGTCGACGACGCGGTAAGGGCGAAGAGGTGCTCGTCAAATGGTTCGCCTATCCGGCTTCGTTCAATAGCTGGATCGACGCCAAGGAGCTCGTGGATTATAAGGGCTGATGACGACGCGTTGGATGCGCCACGCGGGGTGCTGGCGTCTGCACGAGGCGGGGCTGTGCAACGGCTTTTCGTTTTTTTTTGTAAGGGGACCGTGCTGTATTAGTAGACTGCCGAGGCGAAGGGAGGCGCACCATCAACACCACCGTCGCCCCCACGCCCGTCGACGAACTCGCTCTATGGTGTGCCTGCGCGTATAAAGGAACGACGCCGTAGAGTCGGACGGCAGTAGCGCGATGTGTACGGACGAGACGACAGCAGCAGCAGCAGTAGCAGCCAATGCAGAAGCCGCCCACCGCCGTCGACTCAGGCGCATTTGTCGCTACACCCGCCGACGCCTCATGCGTCTCTGTGGGTGCGCCCGATGCCGTCGACGCCTCCTCCGTCACGAGCGTTCCTTGGCGTCTCTGCGGCAACGAATGCCCTAAGGCCGAGATCGTCTTCCTGTGCCAGATCGTCGTCCTGTACACGGTGATCGTCGTCAGTATATACAATCTAACGCGCGGCACGGGCGACTCCAATCTGTGGACGGCGCTGCTGAGTAGTTGCCTCGGCTACCTACTGCCGAGTCCGTCTATGAGGAGGCGCGATGGCGTCGACGTCTGACTTTTACGTCACGTTGCCGAGCAACGCGTCTATGAAGGCGCACCCCGAAAACACGTTGACGCACTACACGACGAATCTGCCGCAGCGCGTCGACCTGTCGGGGGAGTGGGAATGCGGCCTGGTGTCGCTACAGTACACGCATAGCTGGTACAATGTGAGGCCGGTGGACACCTACTTCTTCGTGGCGTGCGAGAGGGGGGAGGTGGGCTTTTTCACCACCGAGGACGGGGGAAAAATTGCCCGGCAGGCCAACATTCCGCACGGCTTTTACAACAACGCCAAAAAGCTGGTGCGCAAAATCAACGAGGCGTTGACGAAACTGTGCACCGACACGGTCAAGGTGCGACTAGTGTACAGCGCCATCACTAATCGGATGACGTTGCTTCTATCGCCGGGCGTCGAAATTAACATGCCGCGGGACGGGCGCCTGAAACAGATACTAGGCTTCGAGTCGGACTATATCGCGAGTTACGGGACGCCCGCGGACGGCAGCGACCTGCCCCCGGGGTACCTGTTCGAGTGCGAGGCGGACCACCCGGTGGACCTGAGCGGCGGCGTCGACACCCTGTTCGTGTACACGGACATCGTGGAGACGCGCATCGTCGGCGACGTATTTGCCCCCCTCATTCGAGCCGTCCCCGTCCACGGTTCGAACGGCAGCATCGTATCGAACATCTTCGACCGCGTCCAATACGCGCCGCTCCTGCGGCGCCAATTCGATTCGATTGAGATAGATATAAGAGACGACCTCGGTCAGTCGATACCATTTGAGAACGGAAAAGTCGTGACGACGCTGCACGTCCGACGCCGCAAGTCGAAACTGTTCTGACGATGACGCGAAACGTGTACGAGGACTACTACACGCGGCAGGTCGGCGGTGGCCTGCCGGTGTTCGTAGGCGCCCGCGCGCAGCGAGGCCACGGACTGGGTAATCTCTTTGGCAGCCTGTTTCGAAGTGCCATGCCGCTTATCAAGAGAGGGGCCATGGCGCTGGGTAAGCGCGCGCTCAAGACGGGCGTGCGCGTGGCGCAGGACGTCGTCGCCGGCGGCAATCTGAAGCAGGCGGTGAAGAGGCGTGCGAGGGAGGCGGGCGCCGACCTTCTCGACGGGCTGCTGAATGCCCCGCCGCCGCCGCCGAAAAAGCGACGACGACGCATAAAGCTGCCCGGCAAGCCGGCGACGGCCAGCAAGAAGAGGCGCCGTCGAAAGAGGCCGAGCGACGACGTATTTCCCGCGTAGTAGCTACATAAGTCCGACCGGCAAGGCGGCACCGGACAGTAAGGGGAGGCGCCGTCGAACGAAGCAGACGTAGTAGGATGGCGTTCGTGCATCGGCAGTCGTGCGAGGGCGTAAAGTCCGAACTGGACCTGTTCAGCGTGCCGACGACGCAGACGAGCATCGAGAGCGGCCAGTGGATCGATCACCAGCCGCTGACGGCCCTCGACGCTGGCGGCCCTATCGAGTTTCTCATTCCGGGATCCGGAGACGACTATCTGGACCTGTCGTCCGTTAGACTGTACGTGCGCGCCAAGGTGGTGAAGGGGGACGGTACCGCGCTCGCGAACGACAGCGTCGTGGCGCCCGTCAACAATTTCCTGCATTCGATGTTCAGTCAGGTCGACGTGACGCTGAACGGCACGCTCGTGACGCCGTCGTCGAATACGTACCCGTTTCGGGCCTACATCGAGACACTGCTCAGTTACGGACCCGACGCCAAAAAGTCGCAGCTCGAGGCCGACCTGTGGTGCAAGGACACCGCCGGGCGCATGGAGGCAACCAACAACAACAACGGCGGGTTCGCGCATCGGCACGATTTCGTACACGAAAGCCGCGAGTTCGACATGATAGGGCGCCTGCACGTCGACGTGCTCATGCAGAACCGGTGCCTGGTGAACGGCGTCGACCTGAAGATGCGACTGGTGCGCAGCAAGGACGCCTTCGCGCTCATGGGCGACGTCGTCGATCCGGGGTTCAAAATCGTTCTGCTGGAGGCCTACCTGCAGGCGCGCAAGATCAAGTTGAATCCGGCCGTCCAGCTCGGTCACATCAAGGCGCTGACGCACGGGACGGCCAAGTATCCGATGCGCCGCGTCGACTGCAAGGTGTTCTCGATACCGCAGGGTACCGCGTCGCACACGCACGAGAACGTCTATCTGGGGACGCTCCCGCGACGCGTGTTCATGTGCCTGATCGACAACGACGCCTACAACGGGGCCTACGATAAAAACCCGTTCAACGCGAAGCACAACGACATAAACTTCTTCGCCCTCTACGTCGACGGACGCCAGGTGCCGAGCAAGCCGCTGCAGCCGGACTTCGCGCATCGGCGCTACATCCGAAGCTATATGAACCTGTTCGCCGCGACGGGGAAGGCGTACGAGGACGAGGGGTTCGATGTGACGCGCGGCGAGTTCGGCAGCGGCTACACCATATTCGGCTTCGACCTGTCGCCCGACTGCTGCGACGGCGAACACTTCAACGTCGTGCGTACGGGGAACCTGCGCGCCGAGATCCACTTTGTGCACGCGCTCGCCCGGACGGTGAACGTCGTCGTGTACGGGGAGTTCGAGACGGTGCTCGAAATCGACAAGAACCGGAACGTCGTGTACGACTTCTGAGATGGACACGTTTCAGCTGATGCGTCGCCTGGCGATCGACGCGTACACTAAAAACATCGTCGTCGGCGTCGTGCCCAAAGACGAGCTGCCGGGGCGGCGGCTCACCGCCTACCCGACGGCGTTCGTGTGCAACACCGACGACGGCGACGAACCGGGCGAGCACTGGGTGGCCGTCTACGTGGGAGCCGACCGGCGAGGCGAGTACTTCGATTCGTACGGCCGTCCGCCGCTGCACGCCGACTTCCGCGCCTTCCTGAACCGCAACTGCGACTCGTGGACGCACAACGACAAGCGACTGCAGAGCGGCGTATCTAACGTGTGCGGACAATATTGCGTCACCTACCTGCTCTTACGGTGCCGCGGAATGCCGCTAAGCGGCTTCCAGTGCCTGTTCGGCCCCGATAGGGTGGCCAACGACTGTCTCGTATTCGACTGGCTAAAGCCTCATTGAACGCTGCCTATTATCGCTTGTTGTTATTATTAGACGACCGAGAATCCGAACCGACTTTGTCGGACCCGCCGGTCGCGGGCTCCTCGCCGCGCTAGGCAGGCAAGACCGAAGTAGTGAGGTTGTATTGTTGCGCTATCACTTGCTATTACCGAAGTTAAATAAAACGCTGAAAACTGTACCGAGTGTTCGCATTTTTATTCGCATACATACAAACATACATAGACCCCTAGGTAGGGGTCCCTAGGTAGAGGTCCCTAGGTAGGGGTCCCTACCCCTAGGGAGGGAGGTCCCTCGTTATACGAGTATCGGTGCCGTGGTGACGCCGTCGTCGAGCACGCGCCGTTTGGCGTAGAAGTAGCTCAGCGCCGCGCGCTCCTGAACGTACGTCAGCACGGACGACTCCTTCACTTGGAAGCCGCGGTTCCGGCCGCCGCCGCTCCTTTGGTGGCGCAGCACGTCGAGGAAGGCGTCCTTGTCGACGTCGTTCTGACGCTTGCTCAGCCCCTTCGTACTGTACTTGTCGCCGTCGTCGCCGCCGAAACAGTAGTACGTCTTGCTGCAGAGCGCGACGATTCCGCGGCCGGACCATTCCTCTTTGAAGAGTCCCGGCGTTCGCTTGTCGTACCGGCGCCGACGCGCGCAACACTCGGCGGGCGCGTCCCACGCTCGGCCGGCGAGCCGGCACCGCAAGTACGCCTCCGCGTGCGCGTCGCAGTGTTCCGCCGGGAACCACTCGCCGCGGTGCCGAAAGTAGTGTTCGCGCTTGGCCGCCGCCACGAGCTCGTCGAGTTGGCGCCCCGCGAGGCTCAAATACGCCGAGTCCGTGTCCATCGCGCAGTACTGGAACAGGGGACGCGGAATGTAGGCGGCGATAAAGTCGTAATAAAACTCCAGCATGCGCAGTTTGGCGTACTGATAGACGAAGTAGCCGATCTGGTTGGGCAGCGCGTACCGGACGGTTCGCTTGTTCAGCGCCACCTCGTAGAGGCCGTCGGGGACGACGACGTCGAGCTGCCGGAAGCGACGATTATTGATCAGCGTCGAGGCGCCGGCGGCCGTGCAGAACTTGATGTTGCGGTGCAGGTCGACGCGCGTGATCGTCTTCCCGTATGAACTGTTGCCGAGCAGTTTAAACGTGTCGGCGATGATGGCCTTGTCGGGGTCGTCGTCGCCCGCGCGTCGCGCGGCGGAGACCGTGTCACCGAAGTGGCGAAAGCACGCGACCGGCTCGTACTCGACGATCTGGTAGACGCGCTCGACGACGAGGCCGTGCCGCAGATACCACCGCAGTAGCGGCGTCGCGAGTAGAATCTTGACGCCGAAGAAGCTCCCCACGAGCGTGCGCTGAGGCCGGACGAGGAGGTCGTGCGTTTCGGCGTAGCGACGCATGAACGGGCTGAGATCGTCGCGCTCGATGTAGGCGTTCTTGAAGATCGGCTGCATCTCGGCGAAGGTGTCGCGCAGCGCCGTCGGCACGGCGATGTCGCACTCGACGAGACCGAACAGCGTGCCGTCGAGCACGGCCTTCAGGATCGTCGACCGCGTCACGGCGCCGTCGCCGGTCCAGCTCCGCGGTGTCGGCGGCGGCGGCGGTCGCGTCGCGCGCCACTGGCACTCCCACATCTCGACGACGGCGACGAAGCGGCGAAGGTAGGCCGTGACGGCGGCCGTCTCGGCGTACAGTTGGCTCATCGGCTTACCGTTCACCGCGTTCGTCTCCCTCCCCGTGCACGGACAGCCGTGGAAGAAGCACCCTTGGAACTGGTACGCCGTCCGCGTCGCGCCACACCAGCCGTCGACCCGGTACTTGCCGACGCGCTTCTCGCGCCCGTTGAGCTGGTGACGTATGTGGGCCCCCGTCCGTCCCGCCTCCCACGTCAGCCACTCGACGGCCAGGCGGCCGTAGCGGTGTACGCGCTCCGGTCGAAAGGCGTTGTCCGCGCGCCGGCGCGTGTACCACCCCGTCGGCATCTCCTGCGTGATCGCCCATAGATAGAGGCCGTTCGCGTCGAAGCCCACAATAGAGCGACAGGGGCGCGCCGACTCGCCGTACTCTTCGCGCCGAAGGGCGGTCACGCCGGCCTCGTGATAGCGCGCGAAAATGATAGAGGGGCCACCGACGATCTGCGACTGTAGGAGCCGGTGCAGGTCCTTGTTCGACTCGTTGAAGAGCGTGAAGTGGAGCGACGACGGTAGATCGTTGAAGAGATACAGCAGCGTCAGGCCCGGCACGCTGATGGCGTCCTTGAACATGTCGATGCGGCGCTGCCGATAGAAGGCGAACTGCTTGTCAAGGGCCTCCAGGAACGGCACCACGTCCCTATTGTTATACCACACGAGGTAGTCCCGCAGCGTCGTCATCCCCTCGTCGCGCCATACCCGCGCGCAACCCTCGTAGTCGGCGGCCGAGATGCCTTCGCGCTTCAGGCGGCTGTAGAAGGCCTCGCGCGGTGGCAGCCGGGTCTCGGCCAGTTTACGCGGGTCGTCGAGGTACTCGTAGGGGAAGTGCCCCTTCGTCGCCTCGCAGCCGTAGGCCTTCAGAAACCGGTCGTAGCTGACGCCGGGGGCCAGGTAGTTGGTGATGTCCAGGAACTTGAGCGTCGCCGTCGTCAGGCACATGAAATTGTTCTGACGCTTGATCGTGAACGCCGACGAGATGTCCTGCGCGGCGTCGGTCATGAACAGGGGCGTCAGATATTTCTTAACGACGTTCAAGTCGTACTTTCCCGAATTGAAGCCGAGGACGGGGAGGCGGCGCAGGTGCTGCCACAGACGGTCGCCGAGCGCCGTGTACGGACTCTTATCGAGCTCCGCCACCGTTGCGTGCGCCCGCCATTCGGCGTCGAGCGCGTCGATCGCCTCGAAGGTCGCGTCGAACGACGGCCGCAGTGCCGCGCACGCCGCCTCGCTCATGGCCTCCAGGGCGTCGATCAGGCGCTTCGCGAGGTCGCCCGAATCGCCGGACGTCACGAAGCAGCGCGCCGACTCGTGTCCGGGGACGTTCGAGGCGACGCTCACGCTGAGTAGCTCGTGTCGCGCTATCCACCGGCATTTGGCGCTGTCCTCCGGCAGATCGTGATCGTCGAAGTAGCACTCAAAATCATACGTCGCCCTGTACGGATAGTAGCGCAGGCGTTCGTCCACGTAGACGCCCTCGTCCTCCAGCTGCTGAAACACGGACGGCGTCGGATGGTAGACGCCGCCGGGAAAGACGTGGCGAACGCCGCCCTCGCACGTCGCCTCGTGACACCGCAGCCGACTGGCGGTGCGCCACAGCGAATCGCCGCACTTGCCGCATCGATACGAACGACAGAACAGCGACACGTCGGCTATGAAGGAATAGTGCGTTCCGAATAGATTGACGCTCATGGTGGCCGGGTAGCGATGGAGGGAGCGGCGGACCACTTCGGCGGTGGCGTCCTCCGCCGCCGACAGCCGATACACGGTCACATTCGTTTCGAAGGCCGCCTCCACCCGGTCGAGTTCGTTCAGCGGGACGCCGGCGAACGCGCAGTAGGGTTGGTCGCCGTAGTCGGCGTAGAGCCTTAAGGCGGCGGCCGTCAAATCGTCAGCGCGAAAGTCGGCGCCCCGATGCAGCGCCAGACAGCGGAAGAGGCACAAGTTGTCGGCATACGGATGCCCGCGGCGATCGTTCACTAGGCTGACGAGGCCCGCGTTGTGGCGCAGATAGGCGGGGAGGGGCTGCTGACGGGCGCATCCGATAGGATGGTGGATGATGGCGTTGAGAAAATACGTAACGTTCGTTACCAACTCGGCGATCCACCCCGAGTCGGGGCGCTGCGCAATCACGTACTGCAGAACGTCGGGCTGACGGGTGGCCTCGAGGAAGCGTTCGAATGACGCGGCGTCGGAAACGAGGACGGGCGACTCGAGATAGCGGCCGCAACAGTTACACGAAGAATGGTAGTAACGTAGTCGACCCGTCTCCCTGTGCCGCAGAATAAACCCGTACGATAAGTTTATTTTAAAGGCCCGAGTCTGCTCCTCGAACATCAGTCGTAGTTGGGCGCTTCGTCGCCCCGTGTCCGGCCAAATGGAAATTATACCTAGATTGAACGGGTCCGCGCGCTACAGACGTACGGATGCTCGCCCAGTAGTCGCGCACGACGCTCTGTAGGTCGTCGTCGGCGCCCCCCTCGAACGGCCGATTTGGGGGCCCCTCAGCGGCGTCGCCGCACATTCGCAGATGCCGCAACATATTGAGGGGGCTCGCGAACGCTTGATTGCATTTCGGGCATACATCGCTGCCGCATGTTTTTAGATGCTGCGACAAATTAAAAAGACGGACGAACGATCGATCGCATTTCGGACACACGTGCATCGTCGGTCTAGGCGGCGCACTATTAACTACGACGGAGGGGCGTGTAGACGCCCTTTATAAGGCCACCCTAAACCCCGCTAGGGGGGCTTTTCTAAGCGGTGTTCTCTGCTCCGTCAGGTGGCGACACAGACAGGTGGCAGCGCCGCGGGATGCGTTTGGCAGGGGCGCCCAGCGGACAAAGTTTTTGTTCACGTTTTGCGTCAGGTGGCGACACCGACAGGTGGGCAGCGTCGAGGGATACTGTCAGTGGCGGCCTAGTTTTTTGTTTACGTTTTGACGCCCGAATACGACGGCAAAGTTTTGTAGTCGAAATTGCGGCTGTCAGCGGCAACGTTTTTGTAGTAGAAATTTTTGTAGTGTCGCCTAAGTTTTTTATTTACGTTTTGTAGTAGCAATTTCGCCCGTCAGGGGCGCCTGAATACGACGGTTTGTAGTAGAAATTTCGGCCGTCCCCACGGCAAAGTGTTTTTTTTATAGAAATCTCGGCCGTCAGTGGCTCCCGGAGTGTTTATTTACGTTTTGTAGTAGCAATTTCGCCCGTCAGGGGCGCCTGAATACGACGGTTTGTAGTAGAAATTTCGGCCGTCCCCACGGCAAAGTGTTTTTTTTTATAGAAATTTCGGCCGTCAGTGGCGCCCGGAGTGTTTTGTGGGCGCCATTGGACAGGCATTGAATGACGTGCGGTTTTTTTTTGGATGGTAACAACAGAAGGCGGGAATTGATTTTCATACGTTTTATTAAGCAGTCTCGTACTACATCACGACAGTAAGGCTTTATGCCACAGCAGAGTAAATAATAAGGCTCTAACAACGGCCTATAGCAAAATGTTCATCGCTACTAAGTGTTCGGCGGGGCGCTTATGCCACAGCGGAGTAAATAATAACGCTTTAGGAGCGCCACACTATAGGCCGCTGGTAATACTGCACAGCGACCATTCAATTTCCTGCTAATGTTCAGACTGTAAACAGTAAAGAGGCTTTATGCCACAGCAGAGTAAATAATAATAAGGCTCTAACAACGGCCTATAGCAAAATGGGCGGCGGGGCGCTTATGCCATCATTCAATTTTCCTGCTAATGTTCATCAGCGGCTTTATGCCATAGCGAAATGCACTGTTCATAGCGTTCAGACGTCGAGGCATGCCCTTTTCATCAGGTAATACTGTACGGCGACCTCCAACAGAGCACGGTCGAACGGCGCCGTCCAATCCGTCCCCATGAGCCAGTCGGCTACCTGGCGCAGGAGCGCGCCCTCCGAGGCGCGATCGCCACGCACGCAACGATCCTCCAGTACCGAGAGTATACGAATAGCAGGAAGCAACAACGTCTGCTGTAGAAAGCTGTCGAGTGACGCCGAAAAAAAGCACACATTCAGGGCCGCCACGTTTTCGTACAGAATGTTGTACCGCCGGCTCGGCTTCCTCCCCCTGTAGCCGCACATGTGCACGAAGGGGCACCCCTCCTCAGGGGGGCACTCACCACATTCTTGGCGCGCTGTGTCCATCACGCGCTCACCGACTAGCTCAGCAAACGTGGACATCATGCATCGCTGACGACCGGCGTACGAATGCAGAACGCTCCACTCCGAGTCGGCCTGAAGTGTGCCCACGACCACAGGGCGATTGTTACGGGCCCACGGTATGAAGTCTTCCGACGAGACGGACAGCACGGCCAGCGGCAGTGGTGACGATAGCACGGTCGCGGCGGCGTCCGCTGTCGCCGCCGGGGCTATTGGCACAGCGGCTGCCTCGTCTGGACCCACTACCACCACCACCGGGGTTAATGCAACGTACGTGGGCGTCCCGGCGTCGCTCACCAGGTCGTGCGGTGGCATGGGCTGCGCGCCGTCCGCTGCCGGCCAGTACGATAGCGCTTCTTCGGCTCTCCCCAGCGGTGGAGGGTCGTCGGCAAGGCGTGGCGTCGTTTCCTTCTTAGCGCACTTCTCGGCAGGGGGTGCGCACTCGTCAGCAGCGTCGATAAGGCCGCGCAACGCAGCAGCAATTACAGCGTCCTACAGAAGAATAACCAAAGCAGCAATTAGGTCTACAGAACACTAGCCAAACGTTAGTCATCATTCAAACGGTCTCGCTCCCCTTCTTCGTCACGACCCGCGCCTCACGGACCGTATACGTATCCAGTATGCCACCCCACACGACCTTGTGCACGGTCAACTCCAAGACGGTGCCAACCAGGCTCGCCACAAAGCTACTGCGCAACTGGTCGGGCAACAGGGCTGACACATGGTCGGCATTGTAATCGCCTATCGCCGAAATAGCTTCGTCGAACAGGGTGATCCAAATGCTGGCCTCCGTGTCGGCGTCCTTTTCGTCTTCCACCAAAACGCGCACCGAAAAATACGTCTTCGCCGTTGCCTGTATGCCGTGTACAGCGCACACCCGGCCACCACTTTCTAGGCCTCTCACTTTGCGCTTGCAAATGCCACAGCCCATGTACGTGCATTTGCTTTTCCAAGCCACCCCAACGATTGTTAGCGGGGTAACAATCTTATACGTGCCATCGCACGCCAGCACGAACTCCTTCAACGACACTTCGGACGCACTCACCACGGCCTCGAAAGTAGGCGCCCCGTCGGCCGTCGGAAGCGCCTTCGCGCTGGCCTCCGACGCCGGCTTCGCTTTGCCACCAGACGCCACCGTTGGCACCTCCCTCAGCTTGCTGCCTCTCTTTGGCGGCGCCTCTCCGTGCGCGACAGGCGGGGACATGATCAACAACGCTCTGCAACAACAACAAAACGGCAACGGTAGCAACACGACAGCGACAATATTTAGACGTTCTCCGCCCGGTCCCTATATAAGCGCGTTGCACGCGGCCCGCACGCGGCCCCCGTGCACAAACGCACGCGAGCCGCAAAGCGGCCGACTCTTACAAGGTTACTAAAACTGAAAAAAATCTCTCGGTCAGTCTAGTGCACTAACAGAATGCCACTTTTATTTCCTAATATAAAGTCACCATAAGATTCTCTAGACCCCACTGACTATTATAGGCCGCTTAGTTTGCTCACATTTCACATTTAACGGTCGTTTTAAAGACTTACAAACAGTTACATAAGCGCTTTATATAAACAGTGACGTCAGCTCCTTATGTAAGGCTATGGCGTACGTGTCTAGGGGCCGCGCGCAAAACAGCGGCTCAACAACTGCGCAATTCATTTCTCACTATGGAGCCAACCGAACAAGTTGGTAATTATGCGGCCAATTCTCATCAGGCGCGAAACAGGTACGTTTTGCTAACTCACCTAACACTGACTTTCATTGCTAACTCACCTAACACTGACTTTTCATCGCTCACTTTCTTTTATAACCTTTCTTTTATAACGTTCACTATTTTTTCAGCGATCCGCCTCCCCAAAACGCCGGACTCGGTACGCCCCAAGTCGACGTGAATACGCCGCCCCAAGTCGACGTGATTGCGCCTCCACAAGCCGCCGGAGATAGTGCTATTCCACCGCCTGCCTCTATGCGTCTACCCCCACCACAAAGCCGCCCCGGCACAAGGTACGTTTAACGATAATAGCACTTTTTTTTTAATTTACCTTTATTTTGCAGACTTTCGATAAAGGCTATAGCGCCCCACTATTTACAAACGCCCCGCTACCGACTTAATGTTTTTTTTACAGGCCCTAACCTAAACAGAGACGCACCGTTACTTTAATACTTTTTTTCATACTTGCAGACGAAACATCGCCGGCTTCGATACCCTACATATAGGACGCGGACAAACCCTTGCGAGGCCCTCGCACCGAAACGGCTTTATTCATAGATCGCATAGAATAAATTTAACCCCAGCCGATCTGCTTATGATAGATAGAGGGTCGCGCGCCGATCGACCTGGGACATTGTACCTTGGGCGTCGCCGACCGCATCACAGCCCTTAACACTGTTTCCTTCGCCACAGATGAACCCCCGCGCGCCAGTATCACTAATTAAACTTTTCCTCATTCCCCTGCAGACACCTCTACGTGATAGATCGGAGCCTGGTGCATCGACGCTATGATATCGGCCGGGGCACTATACTGCACAATGTTGCACCTTCCACCCGCCCGATCACGTTCACCTCAGCCCGATGCCGTCACCAGCCCCTATTGGCCGTTGAGCCGCAACGACGGCCACCACCACCACCACCCGAACAAGACAGTGACGATTCACTCGAAGAGTTCGAAGAGAACTTCGACGATGACTTCTACCCCGGCTACACTGATTTAGAAGTTATTGCGGCCGGCAACCCCTTCCCAGACACTTTCGCACAACCATTCTCATTTGCGGATATTTTTCCACCCCCTGAAATTCTACCCCCCTCATTTGCCCCACCCATCCCAGCACATCTTTCCGTGCATTTAGCCTTTCCGCCACAACCCCCGGGCCGACACGGCTTTGGCCCTCCGCCATGATAAATGAAATTTTATTGTACCAATACAATTTATTTCTCACCGTTTATTGTTTCCTTTCACATTTGACCCACTCCACCAGCATTCCAAATCACACACGAATAATTCCGCCTATATTTTTCTTCCGTGCATTTAGCCTTTCCGCCACAACCCCCGGGCCGACACGGCTTTGACCCTCCGCCATGATAAATGAAATTTTATTGTACCAATACAATTTATTTCTCACCGTTTATTGTTTCCGTGTTTCCTTTCACATCCGCCAGCATTCCAAATCACACACGAATAATTCCGCCTATATTTTCCACCTATTCGTCGTTGCAACAACGCCCAAGCCACAAGCTTAATACACGCGCACAGGCCAATCTGACAGCGCCGGCCCCCAGCTGCCATAACGATATTGCACGCCAAATCACACACGAATAATTCCGCCTATATTTTCCATCTATTCGTCGTTGCAACAACGCCCAAGCCACAAGCTTAATACACGCGCACAGGCCAATCTGACAGCGCCGGCCCCCAGCTGCTATAACGATATTGCACGCGTATCAGCGCCCACCAACTGTGTTTCCAACTCACACACGATAAAGCCAGCGAACACCACAAGCTAAATACGCGCACACACAGACCAATCTGACAGCGCCGACCGCCAACTGCAATAACACACGAATAATTCCACCTATATTAATACGCGCACAGGCCAATCTGACAGCTCCGATATTGCACCGCAATTGCACGCGTATCCATCAGCGGTGCCGCAGCTAGCACTGACAGGCATATCCACATCAGCGCCAGAGCCTTATTACAAACGCGCACCACGAAAAATCCGGCCTTCCGTGCCGCAGCCAGCACTGACACATCGGTGCCAGAAGCTTATTACAAGCGAGCGCCTCGAAAAACATTTATCCGTCAAACCAATGCACATAAAATCCTACAGCCTGACATTCGACACCACCATTTGCCAGTGAGACGTGAAAACCAGGCCACCAGGCGTAATCTAAACCGCGCGGCCCCACCTCCACCACCGCACCGTTCTAGAAGCTTCTAGAAGGTTCTAGAACCTTCCCGCGCGTCATTATTTTAAACTCGCTGATCTCCAGGGGTGTCACTTCACTCTAAAATCTTTCCCACCTCCCGTGCACGTAATGAATACTAATTGGTCTCTATTTACTATTTTTTGTCGTTGCTAACGTTCTCCTCCGATAATTGCGCTACTCATTTGTTACTAATTAGTACTTAATTAATTAATTAATTAATTACCCCTAATTAAGGCGTAATTAGTACCTGATTAGTCACTAGAGCTCGTCATTCACCCTATTTATTTCCTCTTTATTCAGTAGATGGCGACACCCTCTTTCTCATGACCCCCATCAATCACTTTTTTGACGTTGCTCGCTCATAGTTGAAAAAAACGTAGGAATTCTACTGATAAAAAACGAAAAAGCCTTTGATCTTAGGTCACTTCCGGGGATGGCGAACCGCTTACCACTACTGACATGTTTATCCAAAGAACTATTTTGTGAGAATTTTGCAACACATGTATTACATTTGTAGGGTTTCTCCCCAGTCATTATGCATATGGACATGTCTCTTCAAATCACAACTTTGTACGAATTGTTCACCACATGTATCACATTGATAGGGTTTCTCCCCAGTGTGGATACGGACGTGTATCTTCAAATTGCTATTTCGTGAGAATTGTTCACCACATGTATCACATTTGTAGGGTTTCTCCCCAGAATGAATTCTGATATGGCTCTTTAAATTAAAATGTTGTGAGAACTGTGCACCACAGATATCACATTTGTAGGGTTTCTCCCCAGTATGAATTCTGACATGATTCTTCAAAGTACCACTTACTGAGAACTGTGCACCACAGGTATCACATTTGTAGGGTTTCTCCCCAGTATGAATTCTGACATGATTCTTCAAACTACCACTTACTGAGAACTGTGCACCACAGGTATCACATTTGTAGGGTTTCACCCCAGAATGAATTCTGATATGGCTCTTTAAATTACAATTTGTTGAGAACTGTGCACCACACATATCACATTTGTAGGGTTTCTCCCCAGTATGAATTCTGACATGATTCTTCAAACTACCACTTACTGAGAATTGAGCACCACAGATATCACATTTGTAGGGTTTATCTCCAGTATGAATTCTGACATGACTCTTCAAATGACCACTTTCTGAGAACTGTGCACCACATGTATCACATTTGAAGGGTTTCTCCCCAGTATGGACACGGATATGTCTCTTCAAAGTACTATTTTGTGAGAATTGTGCACCACAGGTATCACATTTGTAGGGATTCTCTCTAGTATGAATTTTGACATGCTTCTTCAAGTGACCACTTTCTGAGAACTGGGAACCACACGTACCACATTTGTAGGATTTCTCCCCAATATGAATTCCGACATGTGTCATTAAGTCGCTTTTGTTTACCAGAATATCACGACTGAATTTTGTCTCAATAATACTAGTGAGCATATTCGCAGACATGTTGACAATAGTGTAGGTTCTAACCTGTTTTCATATACATCACGTGTTTCACAAGAGAGGATGTTCACTTCTCTCTTCAAAGCAACACAGACAGATATAGAAGTACACATGTATATTACACTAAGAGAAAGTTGTAAACAACATACATCACATTTGAAGGTTGATCACAAGACCAGGTGCACATGTGGATGTTCATGTTCAGAAGACAGTCTGCACAGGTGTCTCACGAAAAGGTTTCTCCACAGCGGGAATGTGTGTCAGCAGCTTGAAAGTGATACTCTGAGAAGACGAATATCCACAAGTTCACTTTTGAAAGTTTCCTCCACAAAAGAGGGAGTTGGTGTCTCTTTAAATGTAACACTGCTCCACAGGAGACAAAATCATATGTTTTCTCTTGTTCCTGATAGCAAACATATGGACGTTCAAAGACTGGGCTCGATGTCCTATGTTACGTTGGTCCACACAACTTGATAGCTGTTGCATTGCGATTCTTTGCAACTTGATCAAGTGATTGTAATTTCTTCTGATGCATACAGCCTTCGATAGTGTCACAGTCATCTGAAACAATATATGTCAGTACTGAAGGCAACATTAGAGATACTAGAAACACATAAATTGTAGAGAATTGTTATCTATTGTAACAAACTATATCCATTCTATGTTGTACTGTAAACTATAACTATATAAAGACTAACATTACTTAAGCATCTAAGTGAGTCAGTAAATGAGCAATACAGGCTAGATCAATAACCTCATTTAAAAATCATCTTAATATTCTGGACTATCCATGTAATACTATTAGTCTCGCTTAACCAATTCTTGTCTGGCT
>CM034539.1:3061105-3166660 GCA_020002185.1 Paraescarpia echinospica
CGCCTGAGGGTGGCGTGGGGACGCATGAATGTTACTACTCTATACTCCTTCAGTATTTGATGTACTCACTCTGATACCCCTCCACGTACGGGATGAATTCTTGTAGTTTCTGTCCTTTGTCTTTCTGTTGGTTTTTTTCCTTGCTGCTCTCCGTCACCTTTTTCAAGGCCCAGAACGATACGGCCATACTTTAAGATTCCCCACTCTTTCTTTCTATCCATCTCCTCTGGTTTTCTGTCTCACACCTGTTCATAAGGGTTCTGGTAACTATAATCCTTGATATTTTCAGTGGTCGGACGAAAAGTTCGTGATACTGGTTAGTGGCGTCTTGTTCCTGTACACTGCGTTCCTCACACTGCCATCTTCTAGTGGTTAACTTCAAGATCCAAGAGGCATGCTTTTAGCTTCAAGTGTTTTTTGATTTGAAAAAGAACTACCATGAAGAATGTTCAGTGAAAATATACGTAGCATTGTTTCAGTGAAATTTAACGCAGTGCTACAAATGTAATACTTAGATTACTTTTGTGATAATCCATATAAAATACATACATACATATATATATATACATATATATATATATATATATATATGCAAGTTGTTGTGATGTTTCAGTGGTAATATTAAAACATAAAAACACATCAATCGTATAAAACACAACGTTACATGTCAGACGTCTAACGTTTAAGAAGAACTACTTGTTTTTTTTATAATTAACAGGGTGATTATTTCATGAGTATTCTTTGAACATGTCGATGTTCTGGATACATCTGAAAATAATGTTTCTTATCGCACGTCATGATTCCAAACAACTATATCATGATAGAGTAACTGTAATTTGTGCATATATTTTTGGTGTATTCCATTGGTTAGAAAATATATATACATAATTATCATCACATTGAGCAACCGTAATGTCCCTTGGATGGGCGAAGGCCTCAGCATGTGGTTTCCATATCTGCCTGCCTTGCACTATCCTCTGCCAGATGGTGCCTTTACAGTACTCCTCTGGTTCGTGTCTCCGCATTCTCGCCAGTCTTCCTCTAGATCGTTTCCTTTATTAAGGTAACCCGTTAATGATACGTGATGTCCTTCGGATATCTTGTAACCTACTGATGTGACGTGCACAGGTATTCATCTTTCTTTTGAGTTGTTATATCACGACCCTTATCTTCTCTATTACCTAGACGTTTGTTTTAATCTCTCCATATGTGATGTTTGACACACTTTTTTCATATGTGTTTGTACTGCTGCGAGCTTGTTCTATGCATGGTTGGTCAGTGTCCATGTTTCCACGCCGTTTGTCATCGCTGGAAGTACGCATACGTGTCTGTTTAAGCAGGTTCAAAAGTTATCCTTGAAGATGTCGCGGTGTTTGGCGAATGCTGTCCAGCCGGTCGTGATTCTTCTTTGAATCTCTTTGTCTTTGGTTTTGTGTCTAATCCTGAATCGCTGTCCCGGGTAGATGTAGCTTTCAACGTTCTCTATGAACGGTGTGTTGGTATATAATGGTGTGTCTTTTTCTAGCGTCACGTTTGCCTTCGAAATATTCATATGTTGACCTTGTTTTTTTTTCATCAACTAGCTCCTGCAGCAATTTTTTTTATTTCTTGCGGTGTAATAACAATTTGATGTGTCTACGAGTATTTTGGCTTGCAATTTCTCATTATGTTTACTGTATGATAATTACACTGAGTTAATGTTAATATATATATATATATATATATATATATATACTGAACTGTTTCAATGACGTTAAGAAAATACTGTTTGTAAAAGAGTACCCTTTGAGTTAACACATCTTCTCTATATTTCTTTCATAAGTGTTTCAGGAACATAGCTTAGCCTCGCCATTAAAACTATTAGCAAATGATAAATGACAAAGACTTGAAATTATTAATATCGTAAATATGCAGTCTTATTTCAAATTTGTAGGAGTCTAACCTGCCCCGTCCATACGGTGAGTGTGTGAAAGGCCGTAAACTGCGTTACTTCGATAATTACACGCAGGCGACCTGCTACAGAGAATGCATCACTGACTTCGTTGTCCAGATGTGTGGCTGTAGAGATTACTATATGCCGTATTTCGACACAGGTTAGCACCGTTCATTTTCCTTTCCTGTGCTATGCATATACCGCCAATATCATCATATTACAAAAGTCTCCCTAATGCTGTATTATTAAACGTAGCATTAAAATCAAAAACTTTCATTTTTCATATCCAAAACATATTTTACCTAGTAAAGGCTTTCGTCTAACGTATCACGTTGACTTTATCTGTACCGAAGACGCTGAATGACGTCATCGTACACGTGAGGTATTTCGTAATTGTCCTCGTCTCTGATGATGGGTTTTCTGGTCTTCCTGATCCAGATGGATTCCTTGATGTGCCGGATTCTTCGGTTGGGTTCCTTTTCTACAATTGCCGCTCTCTCCCAGTCAATGATGCGATTTTCAGTTGTCGCATGGTCTGTAAGGGCGGATTTATTGATGCTAGATATCGATCTTTTTTCCCGCTCCTTGTATATTTCTCATTTGTTGCTTTGTCAACGTCCCTTCCGTGTTCCTCCAGTCGTGTTTAAGTAGTCTTCCTGTCTCCCCAATGTAATCAGCACCACACTTCGTGCATGGTATTTGGTACACCAGTTCGCCCTGTTCTTCTAGCTCTACTTTCACCTTCGGATGTATTAGCAGGCGCCTGAGGGTGGCGTGGGGACGCATGAATGTTACTACTCTATACTCCTTCAGTATTTGATGTACTCACTCTGATACCCCTCCACGTACGGGATGACTTCTTGTAGTTTCTGTCCTTTGTCTTTCTGTTGGTTTTTTTTCCTTGCTGCTCTCCGTCACCTTTTTCAAGGCCCAGAACGGATAGCCACATACTTTAAGACCTCCACTCTTCTTTCTTGTCCATCTCCTCTGAAGTTTTCGTCTCACACCTGTTCATAAGGGTTCTGGTAACTCATAACTTCTGATATTTGGGGTGGTCGGACGAAAAGTTCAGATACTGGTTAGTGTGCGTCTTGTTCCTGTACACTGTGGTCTTCACACTGCCATCTTCTTAGTGGTTAACTTCGCATCCAAGAGGGGCATGCTTTTGATCTTTTGAACAGCTTCAAGTGTTTTTTGATTTGAAAAAGAACTACCATGAAGAATGTTCAGTGAAAATATACGTAGCATTGTTTCAGTGAAATTTAACGCAGTGCTACAAATGTAATACTTAGATTACTTTTGTGATAATCCATATAAAATACATACATACATATATATATATACATATATATATATATATATATATGCAAGTTGTTGTGATGTTTCAGTGGTAATATTAAAACATAAAAACACATCAATCGTATAAAACACAACGTTACATGTCAGACGTCTAACGTTTAAGAAGAACTACTTGTTTTTTTATAATTAACAGGGTGATTATTTCATGAGTATTCTTTGAACATGTCGATGTTCTGGATACATCTGAAAATAATGTTTCTTATCGCACGTCATGATTCCAAACAACTATATCATGATAGAGTAACTGTAATTTGTGCATATATTTTTGGTGTATTCCATTGGTTAGAAAATATATATACATAATTATCATCACATTGAGCAACCGTAATGTCCCTTGGATGGGCGAAGGCCTCAGCATGTGGTTTCCATATCTGCCTGCCTTGCACTATCCTCTGCCAGATGGTGCCTTTACAGTACTCCTCTGGTTCGTGTCTCCGCATTCTCGCCAGTCTTCCTCTAGATCGTTTCCTTTATTAAGGTAACCCGTTAATGATACGTGATGTCCTTCGGATATCTTGTAACCTACTGATGTGACGTGCACAGGTATTCATCTTTCTTTTGAGTTGTTATATCACGACCCTTATCTTCTCTATTACCTAGACGTTTGTTTTAATCTCTCCATATGTGATGTTTGACACACTTTTTTCATATGTGTTTGTACTGCTGCGAGCTTGTTCTATGCATGGTTGGTCAGTGTCCATGTTTCCACGCCGTTTGTCATCGCTGGAAGTACGCATACGTGTCTGTTTAAGCAGGTTCGAAAGTTATCCTTGAAGATGTCGCGGTGTTTGGCGAATGCTGTCCAGCCGGTCGTGATTCTTCTTTGAATCTCTTTGTCTTTGGTTTTGTGTCTAATCCTGAATCGCTGTCCCGGGTAGATGTAGCTTTCAACGTTCTCTATGAACGGTGTGTTGGTATATAATGGTGTGTCTTTTTCTAGCGTCACGTTTGCCTTCGAAATATTCATATGTTGACCTTGTTTTTTTTTCATCAACTAGCTCCTGCAGCAATTTTTTTTATTTCTTGCGGTGTAATAACAATTTGATGTGTCTACGAGTATTTTGGCTTGCACTTTCTCATTATGTTTACTGTATGATAATTACACTGAGTTAATGTTAATATATATATATATATATATATATATACTGAACTGTTTCAATGACGTTAAGAAAATACTGTTTGTAAAAGAGTACCCTTTGAGTTAACACATCTTCTCTATATTTCTTTCATAAGTGTTTCAGGAACATAGCTTAGCCTCGCCATTAAAACTATTAGCAAATGATAAATGACAAAGACTTGAAATTATTAATATCGTAAATATGCAGTCTTATTTCAAATTTGTAGGAGTCTAACCTGCCCCGTCCATACGGTGAGTGTGTGAAAGGCCGTAAACTGCGTTACTTCGATAATTACACGCAGGCGACCTGCTACAGAGAATGCATCACTGACTTCGTTGTCCAGATGTGTGGCTGTAGAGATTACTATATGCCGTATTTCGACACAGGTTAGCACCGTTCATTTTCCTTTCCTGTGCTATGCATATACCGCCAATATCATCATATTACAAAAGTCTCCCTAATGCTGTATTATTAAACGTAGCATTAAAATCAAAAACTTTCATTTTTCATATCCAAAACATATTTTACCTAGTAAAGGCTTTCGTCTAACGTATCACGTTGACTTTATCTGTACCGAAGACGCTGAATGACGTCATCGTACACGTGAGGTATTTCGTAATTGTCCTCGTCTCTGATGATGGGTTTTCTGGTCTTCCTGATCCAGATGGATTCCTTGATGTGCCGGATTCTTCGGTTGGGTTCCTTTTCTACAATTGCCGCTCTCTCCCAGTCAATGATGCGATTTTCAGTTGTCGCATGGTCTGTAAGGGCGGATTTATTGATGCTAGATATCGATCTTTTTTCCCGCTCCTTGTATATTTCTCATTTGTTGCTTTGTCAACGTCCCTTCCGTGTTCCTCCAGTCGTGTTTAAGTAGTCTTCCTGTCTCCCCAATGTAATCAGCACCACACTTCGTGCATGGTATTTGGTACACCAGTTCGCCCTGTTCTTCTAGCTCTACTTTCACCTTCGGATGTATTAGCAGGCGCCTGAGGGTGGCGTGGGGACGCATGAATGTTACTACTCTATACTCCTTCAGTATTTGATGTACTCACTCTGATACCCCTCCACGTACGGGATGACTTCTTGTAGTTTCTGTCCTTTGTCTTTCTGTTGGTTTTTTTTCCTTGCTGCTCTCCGTCACCTTTTTCAAGGCCCAGAACGGATAGCCACATACTTTAAGACCTCCACTCTTCTTTCTTGTCCATCTCCTCTGAAGTTTTCGTCTCACACCTGTTCATAAGGGTTCTGGTAACTCATAACTTCTGATATTTGGGGTGGTCGGACGAAAAGTTCAGATACTGGTTAGTGTGCGTCTTGTTCCTGTACACTGTGGTCTTCACACTGCCATCTTCTTAGTGGTTAACTTCGCATCCAAGAGGGGCATGCTTTTGATCTTTTGAACAGCTTCAAGTGTTTTTTGATTTGAAAAAGAACTACCATGAAGAATGTTCAGTGAAAATATACGTAGCATTGTTTCAGTGAAATTTAACGCAGTGCTACAAATGTAATACTTAGATTACTTTTGTGATAATCCATATAAAATACATACATACATATATATATATATACATATATATATATATATATATATATATATATATATGCAAGTTGTTGTGATGTTTCAGTGGTAATATTAAAACATAAAAACACATCAATCGTATAAAACACAACGTTACATGTCAGACGTCTAACGTTTAAGAAGAACTACTTGTTTTTTTTATAATTAACAGGGTGATTATTTCATGAGTATTCTTTGAACATGTCGATGTTCTGGATACATCTGAAAATAATGTTTCTTATCGCACGTCATGATTCCAAACAACTATATCATGATAGAGTAACTGTAATTTGTGCATATATTTTTGGTGTATTCCATTGGTTAGAAAATATATATACATAATTATCATCACATTGAGCAACCGTAATGTCCCTTGGATGGGCGAAGGCCTCAGCATGTGGTTTCCATATCTGCCTGCCTTGCACTATCCTCTGCCAGATGGTGCCTTTACAGTACTCCTCTGGTTCGTGTCTCCGCATTCTCGCCAGTCTTCCTCTAGATCGTTTCCTTTATTAAGGTAACCCGTTAATGATACGTGATGTCCTTCGGATATCTTGTAACCTACTGATGTGACGTGCACAGGTATTCATCTTTCTTTTGAGTTGTTATATCACGACCCTTATCTTCTCTATTACCTAGACCTTTGTTTTAATCTCTCCATATGTGATGTTTGACACACTTTTTTCATATGTGTTTGTACTGCTGCGAGCTTGTTCTATGCATGGTTGGTCAGTGTCCATGTTTCCACGCCGTTTGTCATCGCTGGAAGTACGCATACGTGTCTGTTTAAGCAGGTTCGAAAGTTATCCTTGAAGATGTCGCGGTGTTTGGCGAATGCTGTCCAGCCGGTCGTGATTCTTCTTTGAATCTCTTTGTCTTTGGTTTTGTGTCTAATCCTGAATCGCTGTCCCGGGTAGATGTAGCTTTCAACGTTCTCTATGAACGGTGTGTTGGTATATAATGGTGTGTCTTTTTCTAGCGTCACGTTTGCCTTCGAAATATTCATATGTTGACCTTGTTTTTTTTTCATCAACTAGCTCCTGCAGCAATTTTTTTTATTTCTTGCGGTGTAATAACAATTTGATGTGTCTACGAGTATTTTGGCTTGCACTTTCTCATTATGTTTACTGTATGATAATTACACTGAGTTAATGTTAATATATATATATATATATATATATACTGAACTGTTTCAATGACGTTAAGAAAATACTGTTTGTAAAAGAGTACCCTTTGAGTTAACACATCTTCTCTATATTTCTTTCATAAGTGTTTCAGGAACATAGCTTAGCCTCGCCATTAAAACTATTAGCAAATGATAAATGACAAAGACTTGAAATTATTAATATCGTAAATATGCAGTCTTATTTCAAATTTGTAGGAGTCTAACCTGCCCCGTCCATACGGTGAGTGTGTGAAAGGCCGTAAACTGCGTTACTTCGATAATTACACGCAGGCGACCTGCTACAGAGAATGCATCACTGACTTCGTTGTCCAGATGTGTGGCTGTAGAGATTACTATATGCCGTATTTCGACACAGGTTAGCACCGTTCATTTTCCTTTCCTGTGCTATGCATATACCGCCAATATCATCATATTACAAAAGTCTCCCTAATGCTGTATTATTAAACGTAGCATTAAAATCAAAAACTTTCATTTTTCATATCCAAAACATATTTTACCTAGTAAAGGCTTTCGTCTAACGTATCACGTTGACTTTATCTGTACCGAAGACGCTGAATGACGTCATCGTACACGTGAGGTATTTCGTAATTGTCCTCGTCTCTGATGATGGGTTTTCTGGTCTTCCTGATCCAGATGGATTCCTTGATGTGCCGGATTCTTCGGTTGGGTTCCTTTTCTACAATTGCCGCTCTCTCCCAGTCAATGATGCGATTTTCAGTTGTCGCATGGTCTGTAAGGGCGGATTTATTGATGCTAGATATCGATCTTTTTTCCCGCTCCTTGTATATTTCTCATTTGTTGCTTTGTCAACGTCCCTTCCGTGTTCCTCCAGTCGTGTTTAAGTAGTCTTCCTGTCTCCCCAATGTAATCAGCACCACACTTCGTGCATGGTATTTGGTACACCAGTTCGCCCTGTTCTTCTAGCTCTACTTTCACCTTCGGATGTATTAGCAGGCGCCTGAGGGTGGCGTGGGGACGCATGAATGTTACTACTCTATACTCCTTCAGTATTTGATGTACTCACTCTGATACCCCTCCACGTACGGGATGACTTCTTGTAGTTTCTGTCCTTTGTCTTTCTGTTGGTTTTTTTTCCTTGCTGCTCTCCGTCACCTTTTTCAAGGCCCAGAACGGATAGCCACATACTTTAAGACCTCCACTCTTCTTTCTTGTCCATCTCCTCTGAAGTTTTCGTCTCACACCTGTTCATAAGGGTTCTGGTAACTCATAACTTCTGATATTTGGGGTGGTCGGACGAAAAGTTCAGATACTGGTTAGTGTGCGTCTTGTTCCTGTACACTGTGGTCTTCACACTGCCATCTTCTTAGTGGTTAACTTCGCATCCAAGAGGGGCATGCTTTTGATCTTTTGAACAGCTTCAAGTGTTTTTTGATTTGAAAAAGAACTACCATGAAGAATGTTCAGTGAAAATATACGTAGCATTGTTTCAGTGAAATTTAACGCAGTGCTACAAATGTAATACTTAGATTACTTTTGTGTTAATCCATATAAAATACATACATACATATATATATATATATATACATATATATATATATATATATATGCAAGTTGTTGTGATGTTTCAGGGGTAATATTAAAACATAAAAACACATCAATCGTATAAAACACAACGTTACATGTCAGACGTCTAACGTTTAAGAAGAACTACTTGTTTTTTTTTATAATTAACAGGGTGATTATTTCATGAGTATTCTTTGAACATGTCGATGTTCTGGATACATCTGAAAATAATGTTTCTTATCGCACGTCATGATTCCAAACAACTATATCATGATAGAGTAACTGTAATTTGTGCATATATTTTTGGTGTATTCCATTGGTTAGAAAATATATATACATAATTATCATCACATTGAGCAACCGTAATGTCCCTTGGATGGGCGAAGGCCTCAGCATGTGGTTTCCATATCTGTCTGCCTTGCACTATCCTCTGCCAGATGGTGCCTTTACAGTACTCCTCTGGTTCGTGTCTCCGCATTCTCGCCAATCTTCCTCTAGATCGTTTCCTTTATTAAGGTAACCCGTTAATGATACGTGATGTCCTTCGGATATCTTGTAACCTACTGATGTGACGTGCACAGGTATTCATCTTTCTTTTGAGTTGTTATATCACGACCCTTATCTTCTCTATTACCTAGACGTTTGTTTTAATCTCTCCATATGTGATGTTTGATACACTTTTTTCATATGTGTTTGTACTGCTGCGAGCTTGTTCTATGCATGGTTGGTCAGTGTCCATGTTTCCACGCCGTTTGTCATCGCTGGAAGTACGCATACGTGTCTGTTTAAGCAGGTTCAAAAGTTATCCTTGAAGATGTCGCGGTGTTTGGCGAATGCTGTCCAGCCGGTCGTGATTCTTCTTTGAATCTCTTTGTCTTTGGTTTTGTGTCTAATCCTGAATCGCTGTCCCGGGTAGATGTAGCTTTCAACGTTCTCTATGAACGGTGTGTTGGTATATAATGGTGTGTCTTTTTCTAGCGTCACGTTTGCCTTCGAAATATTCATATGTTGACCTTGTTTTTTTTTCATCAACTAGCTCCTGTAGCAATTTTTTTTATTTCTTGCGGTGTAATAACGCATAGCGAAGATGACTGAGATATTTTTGTCAATCCTCAGGCCTGTGATTTTCCATGTCAGTCTTCAGGGTGTGCTTTCGAGTGTTGCCGTAAACAGCTTGGGCGATATGTTGTCACCCTGTCGTAATCCTCCTTTGATGTCGATCTTATTGCTTTCTTTGTGTAGGTGGACTGTCATCGAGCTGTGTGTCTAGACTTATTTAAGGAATGATGTACACGTCTTCTACCCATTGTTCTTGAAGCGTGTTCAATATTGCTTGAATTTCCACTTAGTCCAAAGCCTCCCGACCGCGATGCAGAGCGAGATGTGTTATCCCTGACATTTCTCATTCAGTTGGTATACGACGTGGATGTTGTCTGTCGTTGAGTATCTCCTTGTGATTCCCGCTTTCTCTCGTCGTTGATCTTCGTTGATCTTCGTTGATTGTCTTCTCTAGCCTATTCGTAAATATTTTTTGTGAGTCATTTGTAGATGTTTGATAAGAGACATATCGGTCTGTAATTCTTCAGGAACATGGTATTCACGATTACGTAATTTCTAAATGTCGCTCATTCTACCAAGGTTTCGCATCTTTGGTTTTACATTTGTAGGCCAAATTTGTCTGTTACCATTTCCGTTAAGTTTGTTCGTTTCACGATTTGTGCTTTAAAGTCTCCCATCACTATCATGTATTGGTTTGGTTTTACTAACGTTTCATCCAAGTCGTTGCAGAAGTTGTTGATATATTTTTCTGAATATGGTGGTTTTGGTGCATATACTTGGTACTATCTTCCGTTTGTAGCGTATAGTGTCTTTCGATTTCTTGTTTATGGGAAAGCGTACTACTGTTTCGCCGTTGTTCGCCCTGGAATGGTACAACAGGTGGCCGTTTTATAAGGCAGTGAAGCATATCTTCATTAACTTCCCCGAATCCCGATCACATCACATGCTAATCAGGTTTCCAAAAGTTCCTCATCCAGTTCTTGTATCCGTTAATTTTTTGGTAGTGTTCTTACGTCATATGTTGCTATCGTCAGTCAATTTACCGATTTTGTGCGGCTCATCTTGACCCAGATATTCTTAGCACCCCCTGCACTACATGACCAGAAACGCTTCCGTGGTCATATACTATTTCGATGCAGGTGGGGACCGGGGTCTTGATTTTATTGTACTTCGCATGGTGGTGTTGTTGGCTTACCCTTCCACGCTGGCCGGTGCGGGTTGGAAACGGTAGGCCACGTAGGGTGAACGTAATTACACTGCATAAGTTTTGACACGACGGCCGTTACCAGTACCGAACCATCGACCCGTGAGTACCGGGATTTTCAAATCCAGGTTCTTCCGATCGAGAGTTCGACACTATATGTGTGTGTGTGTGTGTGTGTGTGTGTGTGTGTGTGTGTGTGTGTGTGTGTGTGTGTGGAAAAAATATATGTTTATATATATATATATATACAGGGCTGTAAATACATATAATTTTATATATAGTATCCTAAAATAATAACTGCTGAGATAATTCAGAACAAAACCGCCTTCAGCCTGCGCAGTGCTCAAAGAAACCGTGTGCAGGTAATTATAAACAAGTGTTTGTTTCTCTACTGGTTACAGATGAGCCGCCCGTGTGTAGCATCTCCCGATTTATTAGCTGCCTGCAGCCAGCGATAGGTGGGTTTATATATATAAATCAGTCGGTCACCTACGCTATATATATGTAGAATACCCTGGATTAACTGCTCCCCTGCTTCGACGCTATATGTGTCATTGCGCGCTCTTTTTCGCCGTGGGGTACCGAATACGTCCGTTTTATTATTAGCAGTATCAACAATGGGTAAACAATGTTGACATATTGCGTATCCTAGCATAGGACTAGGCACTTGCCTTGCCCTTGGATAGCCTTAGCAGTGCGACTATGCAATTGACAAACGTTTCATTATACATTCTTTTGTGCTGAGTTGGATTATTTATCAATTACCGTCCAAAGTGATCGCTACACAACATATTAAAATAACAATCTTAAGAATTCATCCACGGCATAGTCTTTGATCAGAGTGTTTGTTCTTATTTCATTGTCACTGATTTCAACTTGTCAGTTGTCTTTGAAACTCGGTTTCGGCTGCGTCGTGACAGCCCGGCTGATTAGACTGTACTATGGTACAGCCAATATCCCACGGTTTCACTCATCGTTTTCCCATCTTGTTCCTTGTTCTTCACATTGCACGATAACTGTGAAATAGTTGAACGTTATTCTTCATTTAACACGGCTCACAAGTATGTTACTATGTATCCCCGTGTATTCGGTGCCCCGCGGTGAAAAAGCTCGCCCAACGAGACATGTATCGCGGAAAAGCTGGGGAGCGGATAATCCAGGGTATTCCACACATCTACGCCAAAGCGGAGAGTTTTTCGCGCGTGTAATAGATAATAATCGCATAATCCGACACCGAACATCAGTCAGGAGACTTTCACCGAATCCATCGAACAGGAAGCTGCCGTGATCGGAAGGTGTAAAATTCAGAGCATCCGTGTACAATTTTGTTGGTGTCGTTGAGCAAGATTGATGCAGCGCCCTGCCTTGAGTCTGGAGGCTGTTCACGAAACAAACTCCAGATGACGATTGACGGGATCAGGACTAAAACACTTCTGAGTTAGAGCTAAACCACAAATCAAAATTGGTGACGTCATATTACTGGTGCAGTCACAGATCTGTTGCATACACGCGAAGCACTTGCTTGTCTAAGTTCAAAATCCAACGAATTTCTGGTTTCAGTTGAACATGAATCGGAAACTCAGCCTTTGCCTCAGCACTGTCGTTAAACTTGTAGTTAGTCTGGTAACATGGAAAGACTAGTGTCATAAAGCGTTACTTCATTGAGTTGCTTGATATTTGATCTAGTTTATCTACCCGAGGTAATGCGAGTAGTAACACACTCATCTTCCCCGACGTCACGAGCCGATACTTCCTTTTAAGACTTAGGCAGTCATATTATTACTACAGCGATTAGTGCTAGCATGAAATGTAAATCGCCCAGTTTCATTCGCTTGATAATATTGTGTTATAATATACGACCCAACTGTTTTCACTCCACATCAGTTGTCTATATATGTGCAGTAGAAAAAACAACAGGAAACTGGTCGTATCGCGGTGCATTGTGGGGAATCTAAACACTTCGATTTGGACATCCACGTTATCCACTTTTCTTCTTTCATTCTCTCGCATAAAAGGTCAGCAGCAGTACGGATTTGGTGTTTTGTATTTAACTAGCTACGCAACAGTGAATTAATGACAATTGTTGTATATTCCATTGATCGCGTCGTTTGTCTTCCAGAATCATTCAACACCAACATGTCTCCAAGGTGCAAGTGTCCGCCAGCGTGTGGTATTGTGCGTTACAAGTCGTCCATGAGTTACGCGACCGCCAACGAGAACACCAAAAGCCAACAAGATGTATCTGTCATGTTCCTGAAGAGAGTAAGTGGGCACTTGAACGAATCGATCGACGCCAAGGAGCGCACATTGCGAAACAGACTGCGAGCTAACGAAGACGAAGCTTTGCAAATTTACAGTGGGCTACCAAAGGAGTTGGAATTCGTGCGGCATTCTCCTCTATCTCAGTCAAATATTATGAAAACTACAAATTCACTCGTAACTACAATATTATAGTGACACTTGGATTTAAGAAAATGCAAGACATCATAAAGAATGACTTAATCGCCGGTTGGAATAAAATGAAAGTTTATGACTGTATATCAAGCTCGCTCGATCTGTCTAAGATACTGAGAGATTCAGAAGATATGATTAACCATGAAAGTTGGCGAGCAGCCCTAAGTCTGCGTCTGGAGGAAAAGCTGATCTCTTCGAAGAGAGCAATGGGTGACTTAGAACGAGTGCACGACGCGTACAACAAAGGCCTACCGTTAACGAACTACTCGGCGACTCCGAAAGGAACCTGCGATTCGTTGTATCGAACCACAGAATTATTCAAACAAAGCAAAAAAATAAACAAAACGTACACTCGCCTCAGAGAAAACATTATGACATATATAGAAAACATATATGGGCTATTGCGTATTTGCAAAACCAATGATCGCGTAACTGACATGAAATACGAATACCGTAATTATAGTGATGGGTTCCGGCAAGCGTCAGTTGAATACGACAGGGAACTAAGATTGTTCGAATTTCTCGTCATACGACAACCGCTTCAGCGTGTCACAAAGAGCGCGCGGCATTTCGAAAATTATAAAATACGTGGATTTCCAAACCAATTACATCAGTTTTTAATAATTGCTTATGATCGACATTTCTTTGACAGTATGCGTTCTTATAACTCTGCGTTCCGAAATCTATCCGATAACATTGAAGCATATATTTATAATCTGAAGTATGAAAACGCCAGCAAGTTGTCCTACGCCCGCATGCTTACGACGGACAGATTAAGGCAAACGTTTGAAGAGTATTCAACTTTCATTCAAAGAATGCAAGTCGTAGCGACTAATGTGTGGTCCGATTCAGAAGACCTCACAATGTTGACATTCCATATGGTTATAAAAGCCTTACAAGATCCTTTTTTGAAGGCGCTTTATGCTAAAATATATAACTACTACAACGAAGCTAGCTTTTCGGGGAGACGATATATTAAACGCTGTTTCAGGTTTACCAATGACAGTTCATTGCTTTCGATGCTAGTGCGTGGTGATAAATATGGCGTCAGGACACGCAGGAGACGGCATAAATGCGGTGGACCAACTTTAAAGATAAGTTATTACGGAATCTAACATCGTTCAATGACGCTACGGACAAGATTGAATCCTTCCTACAAACGGCACGTTTAGACGGACACTTTTTCAGGTATTTCAATATCTTATTAACAATTGTGCATGATACCATTTTTGCACATATATTACACGCCCTTTTCACGCAACCAACCAATAATCAGCCTCATCCCAATATATTACACACCACGGATGTGCACAGGTGAATGCAAACGTCAATTCATTTCCGTAAAGAATAGCCATTCAAAACTTTATTTGAATTTCTTTCAGCCGCAACTTTCTGGAGCTGAATGTCTACATGCGCGACCTGCGTGTGCTGGATTACGAGCAGCGAGAGGCCTACACGCTCATTGATTTGCTAAGTAAGGTTTATTTATAATATATAATATTTTGTATGAAACTAAGGGTAGAATTAGCTATGTTTTGTCAGATCATTAAACTAGTTCACAATGTTGCTGTTACACACTCCGAGATGGTTACTTCTTTATGCCAAACATATGACGTCTATTGTTATTACTATTATTATGACTATGTTAGATAGATAGCAACACATTAAATTGTACGTAGTTTGATTAGTCATAACGTTTCGCGTGTATTCTGATTTTCTGCTAACAGACAATGTCTGTAAGTGTCACGTTCTCGCCAAGCACGCAGTAGGCATTCAAGCACGCGATTCGATTGTTCAATGATGAAACGTTTTGATTGCTGGACAAGCGAATCGCGTGCTTGACTCCCTACTACATGCTTGGCGCAATAGAGAGTGAAAGTGTGGTCGTTTGCAGACCCTCCCCGTTCGTAGCACTCTCGATCATTTAGGGTTATTTTACGTAACTTGTGTTGTAAAAACTGTTAACATTTACGTCATGACAAACGTCGGTACAAGTACTTCGGTATACCGTCTTCTGCTCTGTGTGTACTTAAAATATGCATTTTTTTAGTGGTACATAATGCCATTAAATCATACCCGTGATGCGGTTCTTTTTATTAACAGAACACTCATGTTACAGTTAAAACAATCCCTCCTCGTGACAACGCACATCGAATTCACCCATGTGAAATACCGCGTGTGACTCGCGTGTGTTACGATGTTTGTAATGTTTACACTATAAACTACCTGTTTTGTTAATGTTGCATGCCGTAGTATCTCCGGATAATTAACATTGTGAACCATAGTGACGTTTGCAACGCTGAATAATAGTTAGGACAACAAAGTTTGAATTTATCATAATCTGAAATGTCACCTATTATGTTCAGCTTCAAAATCAAAATACTTTAATACATTATTTTTGTGAAATGTGGTTAAGTTACTGAGGTTAAAATTAATTAGAAATTTTTTATTTTCAACTGTCAACACTTTGAATTGTCAGAGCTGAGACTTTAGTAAGTAACCCCAAAATGTGTTGTATAAACATGTCACACACTTTTTTCGATTTTTCTTATGAAATAATGTGACATTCTGTAAGTTGGGAACATACAATTGCATTTATTTAATTTGTCACATATCAGAAGTGTGTACTTCAACATCAACTTCTTAAAAGGTTATATGACGTAGCTCCTCCATACAATTACAGTGAAGAAGTATGGAGCGATTGGTGCAAACAAACAGCTGTAACGTTTATTTGTGGCTGACATATTGGTCAGGGCGATGACGCTTGTCCAAAAAGCGGCCAACGTTTTTTTAAATTCGGCGCTGTTTGTTGCTCGTATTCCATTCAAACGAGATGCAGAGTTACGTTTCATGTTCCAGTGATGTGCAGGAAAAACTGATCCAAAGCCGTTGTATATTTTACGGTCGTAGCGGTTCTACAGCAACGAACAAGAGGAGAGGAATCACGCAGATTTTAGATATGCTATCACTGCCATCAATACAAACGTATCACAATATTATACGTTCTGCAGTTTACATATAAACAACTGGCATACGCGAAAATTGCTCAGTCAACTGAGAAAATAGCATTAAGAACGTTAGCAAATGATGCACTGAAATTATGGCGTACTGAGACAATGAAATCTCGAACGAGCAAACGCCGAAGTTGGAAGGCAGTGTATGTAATGGCACGCCAAGCAAAGACTGAGTGACACCACCAGTGGGAGTTGTGAAAACATGTGGGGAATCTAATGCGGTGTCACGTTTCTATCAGATCAGGAGAGAAGAGAATATGGGAGGGACGATGATAGGAGGAAAGTGGACAAGAGAAAAAGCGGCAGGAAACAGGAGAGAAGAAGGCAGGGGGTTAAGATAACCCCGGACAGATTCAAACCGGAGAAGGAGCTACTCTGAAGCAGTGATTGAGGGAGTAATGAGAAGAGAGAGGGTGTTCATGGGCGATTATATTCTGAGAAAGACAGATAAGACACTAAGCGAGCGGGAGGTCGTCGTTGTTTGTCTACCGGGGGCTAGGATAGAGCTTGTGACTGAAAGGGTGGAGAAGGTATTGGGGCTTGGCAAAGGAGGGTCTATACTAGTACACGTAGGGATAAATAATGCAGACAGGCATGGAACGATTTGGATAGTACATAATTACAGACAGTTAGTGAGGAAGCTAAAGACTCACAAGAGTTGAACAGATTATTATCTCAGGAACGTTGTCAGTAAAGGGAGGAAGGGGGGCAACATACAGAAACTGTAAGAGGAAGACGATCAACGCACTAGTTGAGCAGATGTGTGAAGAAGAACTGTCCAAAAAGAAACACTTATTGAAATAAGTAATTAGAACAATTAAGTACAAACAAATGAGGTGGAAATAATATAGACGTACTGGAAATGATGAAGACTACAATATAAAGAAGCATTAAACCTACAGCTGAAATTATAAATTCAAAGACAAACTCCAGAAATGTTAGCTAAAAGGGGCTATCTGGAGTGGATGGGATTCCGTCCAAACAACTATTGGATATTGTAGAACAAATTAGCATACCTCTTGCAAAAATTGTCAACTTGTCACTAGAAGGTTCGAGAAAAAAGTCAGAGAACTATAGACCAGTGAGTTTAACATCGGAAATTTACAAATTATTAGAAAGTCTAATTAAAGAGCACATGGTGGAGTTGTTTGGTTAAACATAATTTGATAACCCATCTCAATATGGGTTTCAAAAAGAGAGGTCATGCTTAACAAATATGTTGTGTGTTTTTAAGATATCACTAAGTGTGTAGACAAGGGATCACCAGTATATATCAACTACTTAGATTTTCTAAAAGCTTTCGACAAAGTGTCACATCAAAGATTACTACTTAAACTAAAGGCAATGGTATAATTAACTGGATAGAAAAATGGCTCATTGACAGAAGAAAACGGGTAGTTGTTGATGGGGAGGCTTCAATCTGATAATCAGTTTTGAGTGAGGTACCACAGGGATCAGAACTAGGACCTATATTATTCTTTTTATATATCAACGATTTGGACGATGATAAAATAAGGAAGTGTTGTAATTTGCGGATGATACAAAGTGTTTAGAAGGATTAAACATTATACACAGCATTCACAAGATGATCTTGACAGGTTCATCAAATAATCTGAAAAGTGGCGAATATCATTAATTTTGGGAAATGTAAATGCCTCCATACCGGAAAAGGGAATGAAGATGTAGAATATACAATGGGGGTACTGTACTAAGTACTACTGTAAAAGAATGGGACTTAGAATTAACCATTAGTGCTGATATGACAGTTTCAGAGCAGTGCGGAATTGCCGCTTCAAAGGGAAATCAAATCCTTGGATTAATTAGGGGAAATATAGCGTTTAAGGAAAAAGAACTAATAGTACCGCTGTACAAAACAATAGTTAGCCCTAATTTAGAATATTGTTTACAAGCGTGGAAGCCATAGCGCAAGAAGGATATATATATATGCCAGAAAGAGTAAAGAGGATAGTGACTAAAATGATACAAAAACTGAGGGATCTTAGTTAAAAAAAACACCTAAAAGATTGTGGTTTAACAACGCTAGATACCAGGAGATTGAGAGGAGATCAGATAAGTGTTCAAACTATTGAATGGTTATGAATCTATTGATATAATATTTTTTTCTGGTGCTAGTAGTGTGAATATGTTTAAAAAGAAAATAGACACATGCCTCAGAAGTGCGGTGTACGTGTAGATAAAAGGGGTGAACTCTCGATAATCCAAAGGGCTTCCTTGTACACCTATACTTACATAGCGCCAACTCTAGTAAGACACTTGTTAAATCTTGCTACGGATCAGCTCGGCCCTTGAAATACGTATACATAGTGTGTGTGCATGCTTGCGTGCGTGCATGTGTGTGATAGTATATGTAAATGCTTAGTTTTCCATTAACTCTGTTAGGGTTAGCCCCAAACATGATTTTCATTTCCAAATATCATACACGATTTGTTATTTTATACAGTGACAAATGTTATCGTAACCGATGCATAACATATTGTTGCTCGTGCTTGTTACAGGTGACATCGGGGGTTCGATGGGGTTGCTCATTGGCGCGAGCGTCATAACACTCTTCGATGCAGTAGACGCCTTCGCGATCGCATTGGCCAATCGGCGGCGTATGAAGAAAACACGACCTCATCGGTCATCACAACAGGAGATGGAAACTGAATTCTGAACTATTTCTCCAAGGACCATTGCAAAAAATGCACAAAGTATAGGTTCTTGTAGTTGAACGGGCGTATGAGTGGGTGGTGGACGTCATCTAGCTTGTTTCAATGTACATTTTACATGTTTGTATATGGAATATGTTCACGCGTGTGCCACTGGTCACGGAACATTACAACACACTATGTCTGTATATCGTTGACTCTTTTGTTGTCGTGGTGTATGTGTATATAAGTCCTAATTATGAATATGTTGTTTAGATATGTTTTGTAGTAGTGTATATGTTGTCCGTAGTCGTGAATTTGAAGGCTTTATTAATTCATGTACTATCATAGACTCGTGTCCATGTGGGTTTAAAGATTTCCTGCCGACTTCGCCCGCTTTATTACATTTGCGTGTCATAAGAACTGTGAGATATATATATATATATATTTATATAGATATATCACGAAAACTGTTGACACTGTTGATCATCAACTGCTGTGTAAAACGTGAGCTTTAAGGCATTAGTGGAAATATGTATAATTGGATCAGTAATTACTCGGATAATCGTAATCAATTTGAAATCATTGATAGTTACATATGAAACAAACAGAACAACAATAAAGTGTATTATTATGTTTGAACTTAAGCTAAAACCAATTATATTTTCTGGTCTAACATGTCATGTATAAAAAATAAAAAAAATAAAAATAAAATGAAGCTAAGAACTTCACCGCAATAATATGTACATGTTATAGTTCGTTATGTTTTGCTATATTTATTATATGGTGTGGATGTATGGTGAAATACGTATTGTACAGTATTTGTGTCTAACTTTACAACCATAGCAACGCTTTTGACTTTGCCTCTTGACGATGTTGGAAGCTATGTACGAGAGAGCGAGTGGAAGAAATGTGATGGAATCGAGGTATCGGACTTGATTCAACTGTGGCAAGGAATTGCACTTATTGTGAAGTTGTTTATTCCATGCTACTGTCGAGATCGTTTCTGATATGTATAGCTATAATACAAGCTACATACCAATGCATGCACATTAATCGTTGATGGCCGCTAAATACATAGGCAATCTTAAACGTCACAGACTATAACGCGCAGCCATACGTTATAATGTAGGCTTTAATTACGTAGACTTAGTTCCTCCTGTTCGCTTCGAGACATCGGGGGACGAGGTTTCGGTGTACCTCTGGTATGGTCATTTGCGTCTTAGTTGGCCTCATTACAGGTCTGTAAATGTCTTACACCGGGTCTTAGTCGGCCTTCCTCTTTTCCTGTTAACACTTTCCGGTACCCACTCCATCGCTACATGTGCAGCTATCTCACTCGGTAGACGTAGTACATACCCAGTTAGTCTCATTCTCCTACACTTGATGATGTCATGCTCTCTCTCCAGACCTGCCCTCCTAATAACTTCTTCAATGGAGATGTATTCTCTCCATAATATGTCCAATATAAACCGATAGCATTCTTCCACGTGACGTAAGCCTACGGCTTACAATATACTGCCTATTAATGCTATACTGGTGGTGGCATAAACCATCCGTCCTAATGTTTTGTGCTGTTTTAAGAAAACAAACTTAAAACTTTTGTAATGCTATATCTATGTGTTAAATAAAATCCGTCAAAGTTGTGCAAACAAACTGTTAGAAAAGTTGTTTTGAATGAAATCATTTCGAAAATAGACCAACGAAATACAAATCAGAAATGGTGTTGCGAAGGCTTAACTGTTTTAATTTAAATGGGATAAAGAGAACATAGATTACGTCCTATCTTGTCTCCGGTGTCAATGAAACCAAATAAAGATAAAGAGAACACAGATCATGGAGATCAAGTGGTTCTGAATGTAATCGTTTTTGACAGGTAAGAAACAATATCAGCATAACATGCGCGATATACTACGAAATATAATCTTACACATAGGAGAGGTATTGAAAACACAGACATTCACCCAGTCCATCAGCACTAGATACAGTCAGTCGTAACACAGTGATGTAACCAGACACCACGTTGCTAGGCGACATGATAACAGGAGAAGCCAGGGCAATAGACGGGGACATGGAAGGAAAGATAATGAAACGGTATCTAAACACGTTTATCGAGAAATGGAGAAATAGCATGGTTCGAAGTAGGTCATGTATTATTATTATTGTAGGATTATTATTGGTATTATTATATAAATGATGAACACGTCTAGTCCGAGTCAAAGATGCAGCTGGTGCTGGTGGTGCTGTAGTCATCTTTGTCATCGTTGTCTTCAATGCTAATCAAGATAAAAACAACTGAGTAGTTAGCCAGCACAACGTCACGTTTGTAAGTAAAATGTACCGTTTAAAAGATCCATGGTAACAACTGTACCACACGTAGTTAATTTAATTAAGAGTGCATAGGCGTAAAAAACGGATAATATGAAGCAATGAGAAATATGGCGTATCTATATAAATATCATCATGATCATTTGTAGTCCGTGCAATATCAACATACAATTAAAATGTATATATCTTTTGAAGATGTATTACTCATATCATTCCATCAACAGATGCCTCGCACCGTCGCCATTTTTTCGCGGAGTTCGTTCCAAGGAATGAAACAAGCAATCTTTGCAGTGTACGTTGAATTATTTGAACGTTACAACGAACGATATATATATATAGTATTTTTATGCAGACACATTGCGTACAGGAAAGTTGCAAAGTACAAGTTATATCTACAAGCAGCCTCCTGACATATGGGAGAAGCGTCTTATCAGAAACAGGCAACAATTACAGAGCGCAGAACCCCATAACATGACGCGTCGCCAAAGCACCGAGAATATAACAACTTTGTGAGTGGCCAGTGGCCAGGGGCCTGCGCTAACGTTATGCAGTTGCAACATATGATGAAAATGGACGTACACTTTAAAGCAGCTGGACATTACCTGTCAAACGTGTGTAATATCTACATATGGGGAGAACATTTCTTTTGCGCGGAAGCGGCGTATCAACACAAGAAGACCAGGTATTTTGACGATGTTTACACAGCGAGAAAGATCCAAACTGCTCGTTGTGCATTACAGGCGAAATATTTCAGTAAGCGTATCAAGTGGAAACCGGAATTAACATCCGTCTGGCTAGCTCAACGCAATTATATCATGTACGCCATTATCACTGTTAATTTCCGTGACTCTCATCTACGCAAACGTTTGATGGATACAAGGAACGCACGTCTGGTTGAAAATTTTCCTAGTGCGGAAGGGTATTGGGGCAAGAGTTCGAGGCGTGGCAAAGCGGGTAAGAATATACTCGGCGTTATTCTTATGCAGTTGAGGGACTTTATTAGAAAGTGCACGAAACACTCTGGTATATGAACTAACGGTTGTCGTCATGCGTTCATTAAAACAAGGTGCGTTAGACGATACCCCGAGTTAAAGAGATACTGCGCAGTCGCGGTATATCCAATCAGTGAGTGTGTTGTGAATATGAGGTAATGACCGTGTGAGAATTCATTGATTGGTTGTGAGGGGCCCCCATTATTTGCTGGCACAGCTTATGGTTTTTTTATTTGTAATATTTTATTCTGGAAGTTTCTCTGTGAAAGACTGTAGGAGTAGCAATCCCACCTTTGGATCGGTTGAGTCGCCGCCGTTGATACTGGAGCTGTAATAGGGGTGGAACGTCGGCTAGAATGTGGTGTATGTTAAGGCGTGAAGAATGATAGGTTTTTGTAATTCGCCAAATCGGTATCTATTCGACCTGGTGAGTGCCGGAGCTGGACTAGGTATAGGCCTGTGTTATAGCGGAGTGGACATTTTTTTCCGCTGAGTAGAAGCGTCGATTGACGCCGCGTTGTTTTTATTGGGGTAAGCGCAGGGCGACGCGCTGTTGTTGTTTGAAGATGGTGGGGCGGCGGCTTTTAACTGGTAGATCTGACCTGTGCTATATACGCGAACTGGTAATGGTATTCTTTTCTTTCTGTGGTCGTGTGTGATGGTTTATGGTCTGGGTTAGTCTGTGGTGTGATTTTATGGCGATAAATCCGATAGGCGAATTTAGCGAGACGAAACATGTGGATTTTTTTTAGTAAAGTAGGTTGCTGTGGCGTTATTGAGAAGTGCATGGACATTCGGCGTGTTTGTTAAACGACTGTAGGGTGTCGATTTTACGGTGAGGGAAAAACCCGGATAATGATGAGCGAATTTAATGAAACAAGTAACGCCTTATTTTTTGCTAATCGACTGTGCGCGAGTGCGCGCGTGCATAAAACCCCGCTAACGTAGAATCGAAAAAAACAATCGACTACACTCATGGCGATGACGTAAACGAGCGCTCGGTTTCGAGGCAGGCTATGCAAAGTGCTAGTAAACGCCTGGAGTAACTACGACGCTCTCGGAGATGGGACGAACTGACACATATTGGTGGAACTTATGCGAAGCGCGAGTAAACGCCGGGAGTAGCTACGACGCTCTCTGATGTGCCAGCCGAATCGAGGCAAATTAAGCGAAGCACGGGTAAACGCCGGGAGTAATTACGACGCTCTCGGAGCTGCCTACCGACCCGCCCGTAGACGAACTGACATGTATTGGTGGAACTTATGCGAAGCGCACGCCGCGGTCTTCTGCTCCGTGTCGGCGGCACCGAGCGCAAGCCGACGCTTCAAACCCCGTCGCAATATTCGCAGCGCCCACAATTCTGTATCGGATCGGTCGACTGCTAGAGCTATCGAGAGGCGGCTTCGGTACCGCGCGCGCCCCGGGAATGCATCTCCGCCGACGCAGGCCGCGCGACGATGTGCCGATGCGAGATTTTTGGTGTGTAATCCGGCTAAGACATGTGCAGTTAGACTACGTGCGATCGGCTGCGACTTCAACTTTTACCCGCGCTTCGATCGATGTTCCAGAATGACAACCGTTGGTGATATCGCGTTGCGGTCTGATGTTCCGTGTCGCCCGTTCATAGAGCGCAAGCCGACAATTCAAATCGCGTCGCGATATTGGAAGCGGCGGCGATTCTGTGGCGGATCGGCCGGGCACGGGCGCGAAGACGGCTATGTCCCACCGGGGCGATAGGCCGCGGTAGCGAACTGGCGCCAGCGCCCGACCGCTAGAGCTATGGAGACGGGGTTTGCGGCGTCGCGCCTGCCCCGACAAGCAGCGTCCGGCGCCATAGATCCCGTGCCGATTTGCCTACCCGAGATTTTTCGGCTTGTAATCCGGCTAAGACATATGCAGTTAGACTACTGACGATCGGCTGCGACTTTCACTTTTACCCGCGCTTTGATCGATGTTCCGCCCTACAATGGCGACATTTGGTGATGCCGCGATGCGGTTTTCTGCTGCGATTCGGCGGCGCAGAGCACAAGCCGACGTTTCGAAACCGCGTCGCGATATTCGCAGCCGGCGGCGATACTTTGGCGGATCTGCCGGACACGGACGCGAAGACGGCTATGTCCCACCGAGGCGATCGACAGCGGGAGCGAACAGGCGCCGGCGCCTGACAGTTAGAGCTATCGAGAGGCGGCTTCGTTGCCGCGCCTGCCTCGGGAAGGGACGCGCGCCGCCGCATGCCGCGCGCCGAAGTGCTGACCGGATATTTTTTGCGTGCATTACGGCTAAGTTAGACTACGGGCGATCGGCTGCGACTTTAACTTTTACCCGCGCTTCGATCGATGTTCTGCCACAAAATGGCGACCGTTGGTGGTATCGCGATGCGGTCTTAAACTCGATGCTGACTATCTTTCATAATTGACAGGACTTAAGTCCTACTCGTTTTCGCATAAAAAGACTGAAAAATTCGGCATTCCCGTATGGGTGCATATTCGAGTTTTAACTTTTTCACGAGTTCGGTGTGAGGGGCCCCCTCCACAACGGGCCCTCTCCACAACCGGCAACGGGACCCACTCCACAGCCACCTCAACCGGCAATGGGTCCCCCTCTAGCAACAGGTGGTGTTAGACCGTTGTAGAGTAGGGGGTCCCTCACACTGAACTCGTGAACATTTAAGTCCCGAATATGCGACTATACAGGAATGCCGAATTTTTCAGACTTTTCTATCGAAAACGAGTAGGAAAAATCGAAAGATGTACAGCATAGACAAGTTATAAAAATGTCTAAGTCATTGCAACTACGAAACATTTCTAAGTTCTGGCAACTATGAAAAATGTCTACGTCCTGCCAATGATGAAAGCTAGTTGGCATCGAGTTTTGTCCAAACTCCTTCGCTAGTATTGTCTAGACGTGTTTGGAAAACATACCACTAAATCAATCCTACTACCCAAGAGGTGGCGTCGAGGTTTTCCCAGACATGTCTGGACTTGTTTTTGCACCGACGATTGCACAATACCGTCGTGCAGAAAAATGTCTTGAAAAATTGTAAGACCTGACATTGAAAAATATCCTAAGTTACGACAGGAATATAATATATATGTCGGATAGTTGGATTGATTTAGCGGTATGTTTTACAAACACGTCCAGACTCGGCTAGCTAAAGAGTATGGGCAAAAACTCGACGACACATTTCGCGTAATATGAGAAGCTTCGGGATTGGCTTAGCGGTATGTTTTCCAAACACGTCCACACAATGGTCTAGTCGTAACTTAGATTATTTTCAAATGGCGACTATTCTTGAATATTTTTCAAGAATAGTTTTTGTGTTATAACTTTCCAGTTACTAAATAGGTAGTGCTTGTAAACGGGGGGGGGGGTAACTAAAATTATCTTGAGGCGTCTATAATATATACATTTTGTGATCAAGGACGGCATAGTAAGCTAAAAATCTATAAACTGGAATAGAGTTTCAACGTTTTATTAACTACACGATAATAGGTACAAAATACAACAACTAATTGTTCTTAATACATGTAAAGTATTAAAGCTCTTCTTCTAGGCACTTCTCAATAACGCCACAACAACCCACTTACCTAAACAAAATTCCACATATCTCGTCTGGTTAAACTCACCGATCGATTTATCGCCATAAAATCACACCACAGTCTCGCCCAGACCGTAAACCATCACACAATGCCACACAAAAATAAGAATACCATTGCCAATTCGCAATTATAGCATATGTCAGATCTACTAGTTAAAAGGCACCGCCCAAGCAAAAACAACGACGACCGTCGCTTAGCCTAAAAAACAACGCGTCGATCGACTGTTCTACTCAGCGGGAAAACAAATTCCACTCCGCTATAACATGTGGCTATGCGTAGACCATCTCCCGCTCACACCACGTCGAATAGATGCCAGTTCGGCGAATTCCTAAAACCTCTGATTCAGCACGCCTTACTATACACCGCATCCTAAGCCTACGATGCAAACCCCCCCCCTCTCTCTCTCTGTCTCTCTCTGTCTCTGTCTCTGTCTCTGTCTGTCTGTCTTTCTGTCTGTCTCTCTCTCTCTGTCTCTCTCTCTCTCTGTCTCTCTCTCCCTCTCTCTCTCTCTCTCTCTCTCTCTCTCTCTCTCTCAGACACAAAACGGCGGGAGTCCACACAACCAATCAACACATTCTCACACGGTCATTACCTCATATTCACAACACACTCACTGATTGGATCATCTGACGGAAGAAGCTTTACGAAAAAAAACCACACATCCATTACACAGCAACTCGGAAAAATTACCCTATCCAGCAACTCGGAAAAATTACCCTATCCAACACACACACCGTACTATCTCACAACACACTAAGAGCATAGGGTACAACCAGGCAACAAACGAATCGTCTAAACGTCATACAATCCGCACAAATATGGAATCGCCTTGGTTAAAAGATAGGAGATATGACATCACTTTACACAATTTTGTTGTCAGCCTCTTACCACACTACTCACTTTGACTTCCTATTGCGCCAAGCACGCAGCAGGGATTCAAGCACGCGACTCGATTGTCCAATAATGAAAAGTTTTGTTTGTTGGACCAGCAAATCTCGTGCTTGATTCCCTATTGCGTGTTTGGCGCAATACAGAATGAAAGTCTGGTCGTTTGCAGACCCTCCCAGTTCGTAGCACTGTTGATCATTTTGGGATATTTTACGTAAATTGTGTTAGGAAAACATTTACGTCATAACAAACGTCGGTACAAGTACTTCAATGAACCGTCTTCTGTTCACTTGAGTACTTAAAATAATCTGCATTTTTCTAGTGCTAATTAATGCCATAAAATCAAAGCCGTGATGCAGTTTTTTTTATAAACAGAACGCTCGTGTTACTTTTAAAAACAATACCTCCTCGTTACAACGCACATCAAATTCACCCATGTGAAATACCGCGTGTGACACGCCTGTGTTACGATGTTTGTAATGTTTACACTGTAAACTTCATTTTTTGTTAATGTTACATGACGTAGTATCTCCTAATAATTAACATTGTGAATTATATTATTATAGGTACGTTTGCCACTCTGAATAATAGTTAGGACACCACAGTTTGAAATTATCATACTTTGAATTGTCAGCTATAATGTTCAACGTCAAAATCAAAATACTTTAAATGTATATCACGTAGTACCTGATGGAGATTATTTTGGTGAAATGAGGTTAAGTTATTCAGGTTAAATTTAGTTAGAAAATTTGTATTTGCAACTGTCACACTTTCAATTGTCACAGCTCAGACATATCAAAAGTATCCTAAATATTTGTTGTATTAGACATGTTGCAACCTGACGACTTTTATTATTACATAATATGACATTCTGTATGTTGGGAACATTCAATTATATTTTCTAAATATGTCACACTTCAGAAGTGTAAACTTCAACATCTACTTCTTAAAATGGTTATATGACATAGCTCTTCCATAAAACTATAATGAAGAAGTATGGAGCGATTGGTCCAAACAAACAGCGGCCAACGTTTATTTGTGGCTAACATATTGGTCAGGGCGATGATGCTCGTCCAAAAAGCGGCCAACCTTTTTGAATTCAGCGCTGTTTGTCGGTCGTATTCCTTTCAAACGACCCGCGGAGTTACATTTTATGTCGAGTGATGTGCAGGAAAAACTGTTTCAAAGCCACGTCGTGTCTTTTACGGCCGTAACAATTCTACACCAACGAAGAAGCGGCGATTAATCATGTAGATTTAGTTAATTACTTTGATCTCTGGCTCTGCTATAACTCCCAGCAATACAAAACGTATATCACAATATACACTTTGCAGTATATATCAAAACAACTAGCATAAACGAAAATTGCTTAATCAGCTAACAAAATAGCATTAGGAACGTTAGCAAATGATTCACTGAAAGTATTAGACGAATTGCCATTTTTGGAACCTGGAAATGGTTGTTAGTGTAAGGTTTATTTGCTGAATCATGTAGGTTATGGGTCCTTCAACTCAAATCAGCGGGATGGCAACGCGCCAACCTTGGGCAACTTGTGGGAGCCTGGCAAATCCAAGATGGCTGCCGTGAACCTAGGTTAAATTTTAAAATGTGTTACATCTTCACTGGAGCATGCTAGGAACATGATTTTTGTGTCTATACACATGTATTGGCATATGAGGAATGCAATGTTACTATTTTCAATGATGTCCGACTATGTTCACATAACAAAAATTCAAAATGGCCGCCATTTTTCACCGAAAATACACAAAAATTGAGCATAACTTTTGATTGGTTTATGCTAGATATATGATTTTGGTGTCCATCCCGATGTTTTGCCTGATCAGGAATTCAATGGAACCATTTCCAATGATGCCCAACTATGAACACCAGACCAACATTCAAAATGATCGTAATTTTTACCCAAAATAGCTAAAATCGACCATGACTTGATTGGATGATGCTAGAAACATGATTTTGTGATGCACAAGAAACACACAAAAGCTATACAAAATGGCATGCAGTAATCACTAATGAACCTGTATCACATGCACAACATCTAAAAGTACAACATTCAAAGTTCAAAGTAAGAAGTACTCAATTATAAATTTGCTGAAACACAATGAAACACAATTTGAAAGCACACGCCCTCCTCTCTTCCAACCATCGTCACATCGTTGCCCAAATTGAATGTAGAGAACCCTGATGAGGGCATTTTTATTTGCCTTGCTCTTCGTGATGGCATCGCGGCATGGGAGCTTGCTGGATATTGTGATGTTGTAGTCAACAGCCCCTTCATCTGCACGCCGGATTCGTTCATGGTCCTTTGCTGACGGGTCATCATAGTCCATTTGCCCATATGCCCATATGCTAAAACATGGCATAGACGCCAAAATCGTGCATCTGACAAATGTTCGGTAACATTGGCGACCTGATATGACAAAACATAGGGATGAACACCAAAATCATGTCTCTAGCATAAACAAATCAAAAGTTATGCTCGATTTTGGCTATTTTCGGTGAAAATGGCGGCCGTTTTGATTTTTTGTCATGTGAACATAGTCGGACATCATTGGAAATGGTTCCATTGAATACATCTTATACCAAAACATGTGTACATACACCGAAATCGTGTTCCTAGCATGCTCCAGTGAAGATGTAACACATTTTCTAATTTAAGCCAGGTTCACTGCAGCCATCTTGGATTTGCCATGCTCCCACAAGTTGCCCAAGCATGGCGCGTTGCCATCCCGCTGATTTGAGTTGAGGGACCCATAACTTATTCAGGAAAAAACCTTATACTACCAATCAATTCCGGGTTCCATACTGAACATAGTAGAGCGGCATCTCGACTATATGGCGTATTGAGACAAAGTAATCTCGATCGAGCAAGCGCCGAAGTTGGAACGCAATGTGTGCAATAGCACGCAAAGCAAAGAATAAGTGGCGCCACCAATCGGAGTTGCGAAAACATGTGGTTAATCTACTGCGATATCATATAATGTATCAGATCAGCTCGGCCCGTGAAATAAAGATATGTGTGTGTGTGCGTGCGTGTGTGTGTGTGTGTGTCTGTGTGTGTGTGCGTGCGTGCGTGCGTGCGTGCGTGCGTGCGTGTGTGTGTGTGTGTGTTTGTTTGTTATTGTATATGCAAATGCTTAGTTTTTTAGGGTTAGCCCCAAAACATGACTTTCATTTCCAAATATCATAGAATATTTTGGTATTTTATAGAGAGGCAAATTTGGTAGTACACGAAGCATAATATAATTGTTGCTCGTGCAATTTACAGGTGACATCGGGGGTTCGATGGGGTTGCTCATTGGCGCGAGCGTCATAACCCTCTTCGAAGCAGTAGACGCCTTCGCGATCGCACTGGCTAGTCGGCGGCGTAAGAAGAAAAGACGATCTCAGCGGTCAACAAAACAGGAGACGGAGACTGAAATCTGAACTATTTATCAATGGACCGTTGCAAAGAACGTGTAAAATGACGGTTAGTAGTGGTAAGCGGTTCGCCATCAACGGAAGTGACCTAAGATCAAAGGCTTTTTCGTTTTTTATAAGTAGAATTCCTACGTTTTTTACAAGTATGAGCAAGCAACGTCAAAAAGTGATTGATGGGGGTCATGAGAAAGAGGGTGTCGCCATCTACTGAATAAAGAGGAAATAAATAGGGTGAATGACGAGCTCTAGTGACTAATCAGGTACTAATTACGCCTTAATTAGGGGTAATTAATTAATTAATTAATTAAGTACTAATTAGTAACAAATGAGTAGCGCAATTATCGGAGGAGAACGTTAGCAACGACAAAAAAATAGTAAATAGAGACCAATTAGTATTCATTACGTGCACGGGAGGTGGGAAAGATTTTAGAGTGAAGTGACACCCCTGGAGATCAGCGAGTTTAAAATAATGACGCGCGGGAAGGTTCTAGAACCTTCTAGAAGCTTCTAGAACGGTGCGGTGGTGGAGGTGGGGCCGCGCGGTTTAGATTACGCCTGGTGGCCTGGTTTTCACGTCTCACTGGCAAATGGTGGTGTCGAATGTCAGGCTGTAGGATTTTATGTGCATTGGTTTGACGGATAAATGTTTTTCGAGGCGCTCGCTTGTAATAAGCTTCTGGCACCGATGTGTCAGTGCTGGCTGCGGCACGGAAGGCCGGATTTTTCGTGGTGCGCGTTTGTAATAAGGCTCTGGCGCTGATGTGGATATGCCTGTCAGTGCTAGCTGCGGCACCGCTGATGGATACGCGTGCAATTGCGGTGCAATATCGGAGCTGTCAGATTGGCCTGTGCGCGTATTAATATAGGTGGAATTATTCGTGTGTTATTGCAGTTGGCGGTCGGCGCTGTCAGATTGGTCTGTGTGTGCGCGTATTTAGCTTGTGGTGTTCGCTGGCTTTATCGTGTGTGAGTTGGAAACACAGTTGGTGGGCGCCGATACGCGTGGAATATCGTTATAGCAGCTGGGGGCCGGCGCTGTCAGATTGGCCTGTGCGCGTGTATTAAGCTTGTGGCTTGGGCGTTGTTGCAACGACGAATAGGTGGAAAATATAGGCGGAATTATTCGTGTGTGATTTGGAATGCTGGTGGATGTGAAAGGAAACACGGAAACAATAAACGGTGAGAAATAAATTGTATTGGTACAATAAAATTTCATTTATCATGGCGGAGGGCCAAAGCCGTGTCGGCCCGGGGGTTGTGGCGGAAAGGCTAAATGCACGGAAGAAAAATATAGGCGGAATTATTCGTGTGTGATTTGGAATGCTGGTGGAGTGGGTCAAATGTGAAAGGAAACACGGAAACAATAAACGGTGAGAAATAAATTGTATTGGTACAATAAAATTTCATTTATCATGGCGGAGGGCCAAAGCCGTGTCGGCCCGGGGGTTGTGGCGGAAAGGCTAAATGCACGGAAAGATGTGCTGGGATGGGTGGGGCAAATGAGGGGGGTAGAATTTCAGGGGGTGGAAAAATATCCGCAAATGAGAATGGTTGTGCGAAAGTGTCTGGGAAGGGGTTGCCGGCCGCAATAACTTCTAAATCAGTGTAGCCGGGGTAGAAGTCATCGTCGAAGTTCTCTTCGAACTCTTCGAGTGAATCGTCACTGTCTTGTTCGGGTGGTGGTGGTGGCCGTCGTTGCGGCTCAACGGCCAATAGGGGCTGGTGACGGCATCGGGCTGAGGTGAACGTGATCGGGCGGGTGGAAGGTGCAACATTGTGCAGTATAGTGCCCCGGCCGATATCATAGCGTCGATGCACCAGGCTCCGATCTATCACGTAGAGGTGTCTGCAGGGGAATGAGGAAAAGTTTAATTAGTGATACTGGCGCGCGGGGGTTCATCTGTGGCGAAGGAAACAGTGTTAAGGGCTGTGATGCGGTCGGCGACGCCCAAGGTACAATGTCCCAGGTCGATCGGCGCGCGACCCTCTATCTATCATAAGCAGATCGGCTGGGGTTAAATTTATTCTATGCGATCTATGAATAAAGCCGTTTCGGTGCGAGGGCCTCGCAAGGGTTTGTCCGCGTCCTATATGTAGGGTATCGAAGCCGGCGATGTTTCGTCTGCAAGTATGAAAAAAAGTATTAAAGTAACGGTGCGTCTCTGTTTAGGTTAGGGCCTGTAAAAAAAACATTAAGTCGGTAGCGGGGCGTTTGTAAATAGTGGGGCGCTATAGCCTTTATCGAAAGTCTGCAAAATAAAGGTAAATTAAAAAAAAAGTGCTATTATCGTTAAACGTACCTTGTGCCGGGGCGGCTTTGTGGTGGGGGTAGACGCATAGAGGCAGGCGGTGGAATAGCACTATCTCCGGCGGCTTGTGGAGGCGCAATCACGTCGACTTGGGGCGGCGTATTCACGTCGACTTGGGGCGTACCGAGTCCGGCGTTTTGGGGAGGCGGATCGCTGAAAAAATAGTGAACGTTATAAAAGAAAGGTTATAAAAGAAAGTGAGCGATGAAAAGTCAGTGTTAGGTGAGTTAGCAATGAAAGTCAGTGTTAGGTGAGTTAGCAAAACGTACCTGTTTTGCGCCTGATGAGAATTGGCCGCATAATTACCAACTTGTTCGGTTGGCTCCATAGTGAGAAATGAATTGCGCAGTTGTTGAGCCGCTGTTTTGCGCGCGGCACCTAGACACGTACGCCATAGCCTTACATAAGGAGCTGACGTCACTGTTTATATAAAGCGCTTATGTAACTGTTTGTAAGTCTTTAAAACGACCGTTAAATGTGAAATGTGAGCAAACTAAGCGGCCTATAATAGTCAGTGGGGTCTAGAGAATCTTATGGTGACTTTATATTAGGAAATAAAAGTGGCATTCTGTTAGTGCACTAGACTGACCGAGAGATTTTTTTCAGTTTTAGTAACCTTGTAAGAGTCGGCCGCTTTGCGGCTCGCGTGCGTTTGTGCACGGGGGCCGCGTGCGGGCCGCGTGCAACGCGCTTATATAGGGACCGGGCGGAGAACGTCTAAATATTGTCGCTGTCGTGTTGCTACCGTTGCCGTTTTGTTGTTGTTGCAGAGCGTTGTTGATCATGTCCCCGCCTGTCGCGCACGGAGAGGCGCCGCCAAAGAGAGGCAGCAAGCTGAGGGAGGTGCCAACGGTGGCGTCTGGTGGCAAAGCGAAGCCGGCGTCGGAGGCCAGCGCGAAGGCGCTTCCGACGGCCGACGGGGCGCCTACTTTCGAGGCCGTGGTGAGTGCGTCCGAAGTGTCGTTGAAGGAGTTCGTGCTGGCGTGCGATGGCACGTATAAGATTGTTACCCCCTAACAATCGTTGGGGTGGCTTGGAAAAGCAAATGCACGTACATGGGCTGTGGCATTTGCAAGCGCAAAGTGAGAGGCCTAGAAAGTGGTGGCCGGGTGTGCGCTGTACACGGCATACAGGCAACGGCGAAGACGTATTTTTCGGTGCGCGTTTTGGTGGAAGACGAAAAGGACGCCGACACGGAGGCCAGCATTTGGATCACCCTGTTCGACGAAGCTATTTCGGCGATAGGCGATTACAATGCCGACCATGTGTCAGCCCTGTTGCCCGACCAGTTGCGCAGTAGCTTTGTGGCGAGCCTGGTTGGCACCGTCTTGGAGTTGACCGTGCACAAGGTCGTGTGGGGTGGCATACTGGATACGTATACGGTCCGTGAGGCGCGGGTCGTGACGAAGAAGGGGAGCGAGACCGTTTGAATGATGACTAACGTTTGGCTAGTGTTCTGTAGACCTAATTGCTGCTTTGGTTATTCTTCTGTAGGACGCTGTAATTGCTGCTGCGTTGCGCGGCCTTATCGACGCTGCTGACGAGTGCGCACCCCCTGCCGAGAAGTGCGCTAAGAAGGAAACGACGCCACGCCTTGCCGACGACCCTCCACCGCTGGGGAGAGCCGAAGAAGCGCTATCGTACTGGCCGGCAGCGGACGGCGCGCAGCCCATGCCACCGCACGACCTGGTGAGCGACGCCGGGACGCCCACGTACGTTGCATTAACCCCGGTGGTGGTGGTAGTGGGTCCAGACGAGGCAGCCGCTGTGCCAATAGCCCCGGCGGCGACAGCGGACGCCGCCGCGACCGTGCTATCGTCACCACTGCCGCTGGCCGTGCTGTCCGTCTCGTCGGAAGACTTCATACCGTGGGCCCGTAACAATCGCCCTGTGGTCGTGGGCACACTTCAGGCCGACTCGGAGTGGAGCGTTCTGCATTCGTACGCCGGTCGTCAGCGATGCATGATGTCCACGTTTGCTGAGCTAGTCGGTGAGCGCGTGATGGACACAGCGCGCCAAGAATGTGGTGAGTGCCCCCCGGAGGAGGGGTGCCCCTTCGTGCACATGTGCGGCTACAGGGGGAGGAAGCCGAGCCGGCGGTACAACATTCTGTACGAAAACGTGGCGGCCCTGAATGTGTGCTTTTTTTCGGCGTCACTCGACAGCTTTCTACAGCAGACGTTGTTGCTTCCTGCTATTCGTATACTCTCGGTACTGGAGGATCGTTGCGTGCGTGGCGATCGCGCCTCGGAGGGCGCGCTCCTGCGCCAGGTAGCCGACTGGCTCATGGGGACGGATTGGACGGCGCCGTTCGACCGTGCTCTGTTGGAGGTCGCCGTACAGTATTACCTGATGAAAAGGGCATGCCTCGACGTCTGAACGCTATGAACAGTGCATTTCGCTATGGCATAAAGCCGCTGATGAACATTAGCAGGAAAATTGAATGATGGCATAAGCGCCCCGCCGCCCATTTTGCTATAGGCCGTTGTTAGAGCCTTATTATTTACTCTGCTGTGGCATAAAGCCTCTTTACTGTTTACAGTCTGAACATTGCATTTCGCTATGGCATATTAGTAGGTGATGAACATTAGCAGGAAATTGAATGGTCGCTGTGCAGTATTACCAGCGGCCTATAGTGTGGCGCTCCTAAAGCGTTATTATTTACTCCGCTGTGGCATAAGCGCCCCGCCGAACACTTAGTAGCGATGAACATTTTGCTATAGGCCGTTGTTAGAGCCTTATTATTTACTCTGCTGTGGCATAAAGCCTTACTGTCGTGATGTAGTACGAGACTGCTTAATAAAACGTATGAAAATCAATTCCCGCCTTCTGTTGTTACCAGCCAAAAAAAAAACCGCACGTCATTCAATGCCTGTCCAATGGCGCCCACAAAACACTCCGGGCGCCACTGACGGCCGAAATTTCTATAAAAAAAAACACTTTGCCGTGGGGACGGCCGAAATTTCTACTACAAACCGTCGTATTCAGGCGCCCCTGACGGGCGAAATTGCTACTACAAAACGTAAATAAACACTCCGGGGGCCACTGACGGCCGAGATTTCTATAAAAAAAAAACACTTTGCCGTGGGGACGGCCGAAATTTCTACTACAAACCGTCGTATTCGGGCGCCCCTGACGGGCGAAATTGCTACTACAAAACGTAAATAAAAAACTTAGGCGACACTACAAAAATTTCTACTACAAAAACGTTGCCGCTGACAGCCGCAATTTCGACTACAAAACTTTGCCGTCGTATTCGGGCGTCAAAACGTAAACAAAAACTAGGCCGCCACTGACAGTATCCCTCGACGCTGCCCACCTGTCGGTGTCGCCACCTGATGCAAAACGTGAACAAAAACTTTGTCCGCTGGGCGCCCCTGCCAAACGCATCCCGCGGCGCTGCCACCTGTCTGTGTCGCCACCTGACGGAGCAGAGAACACCGCTTAGAAAAGCCCCCCTAGCGGGGTTTAGGGTGGCCTTATAAAGGGCGTCTACACGCCCCTCCGTCGTAGTTAATAGGGCGCCGCCTAGACCGACGATGCACGTGTGTCCGAAATGCGATCGATCGTTCGTCCGTCTTTTTAATTTGTCGCAGCATCTAAAAACATGCGGCAGCGATGTATGCCCGAAATGCAATCAAGCGTTCGCGCGGCCCCTCAATATGTTGCGGCATCTGCGACTGTGCGGAGACGCCGCTGAGGGGCCCCCAAATCGACCGGTCGAGGGGGGCGCCGACGACGACCTACAGAGCGTCGTGCGCGACTACTGGGCGAGCATCCGTACGTCTGTGGAGCGCGGACCCGTTCAATCTAGGTATAATTTCCATTTGACCGGTCACGGGACTACGAGCGCGCACGACGCCCAACTACGACTGATGTTCGAGGCGCAGACTCGTGCCTTTAAAATAAACTTTTCGTACGGGTTTATTCTGCGCCACAGGGAGACGGGCCGACTACGTTACTACCATTCTTCGTGTAACTGTTGCGGCCGCTATCTCGAGTCGCCCGTCCTCGTTTCCGACGCCGCGTCATTCGAACGCTTCCTCGAGGCCACCCGACAGCCCGACGTTCTGCAGTACGTGATTGCGCAGCGCCCCGACTCGGGCTGGATCGCCGAGTTGGTAACGAACGTTACGTATTTTCTCAACGCCATCATCCACCATCCTATCGGATGCGCCCGTCAGCAGCCCCTTCCCGCCTACCTGCGCCACAACGCGGGCCTCGTCAGCCTAGTGAACGATCGCTACGGGCATTCGTATGCCGACAACTTGTGCCTCTTCCGCTGTCTGGCGCTGCATCGGGGCGCCGACTTTCGCGCTGACGATTTGACGGCCGCCGCCTTAAGGCTCTACGCCGACTACGGCGACCAACCCTACTGCGCGTTCGCCGGCGTCCCGCTGAACGAACTCGACCGGGTGGAGGCGGCCTTCGAAACGAATGTGACCGTGTATCGGCTGTCGGCGGCGGAGGACGCCACCGCCGAAGTGGTCCGCCGCTCCCTCCATCGCTACCCGGCCACCATGAGCGTCAATCTATTCGGAACGCACTATTCCTTCATAGCCGACGTGTCGCTGTTCTGTCGTTCGTATCGATGCGGCAAGTGCGGCGATGCGCTGTGGCGCACCGCCAGTCGGCTGCGGTGTCACGAGGCGACGTGCGAGGGCGGCGTTCGCCACGTCTTTCCCGGCGGCGTCTACCATCCGACGCCGTCCGTGTTTCAGCAGCTGGAGGACGAGGGCGTCTACGTGGACGAACGCCTGCGCTACTATCCGTACAGGGCGACGTACGATTTTGAGTGCTACTTCGACGATCACGATCTGCCGGCGGACAGCCCCAAATGCCGGTGGATAGCGCGACACGAGCTACTCAGCGTGAGCGTCGCCTCGAACGTCCCCGGACACGAGTCGGCGCGCTGCTTCGTGACGTCCGGCGATTCGGGCGACCTCGCGAAGCGCCTGATCGACGCCCTGGAGGCCATGAGCGAGGCGGCGTGCGCGGCACTGCGGCCGTCGTTCGACGCGACCTTCGAGGCGATCGACGCGCTCGACGCCGAATGGCGGGCGCACGCAACGGTGGCGGAGCTCGATAAGAGCCCGTACACGGCGCTCGGCGACCGTCTGTGGCAGCACCTGCGCCGCCTCCCCGTCCTCGGCTTCAATTCGGGAAAGTACGACTTGAACGTCGTTAAGAAATATCTGACGCCCCTGTTCATGACCGACGCCGCGCAGGACATCTCGTCGGCGTTCACGATCAAGCGTCAGAACAATTTCATGTGCCTGACGACGGCGACGCTCAAGTTCCTGGACATCACCAACTACCTGGCCCCCGGCGTCAGCTACGACCGGTTTCTGAAGGCCTACGGCTGCGAGGCGACGAAGGGGCACTTCCCCTACGAGTACCTCGACGACCCGCGTAAACTGGCCGAGACCCGGCTGCCACCGCGCGAGGCCTTCTACAGCCGCCTGAAGCGCGAAGGCATCTCGGCCGCCGACTACGAGGGTTGCGCGCGGGTATGGCGCGACGAGGGGATGACGACGCTGCGGGACTACCTCGTGTGGTATAACAATAGGGACGTGGTGCCGTTCCTGGAGGCCCTTGACAAGCAGTTCGCCTTCTATCGGCAGCGCCGCATCGACATGTTCAAGGACGCCATCAGCGTGCCGGGCCTGACGCTGCTGTATCTCTTCAACGATCTACCGTCGTCGCTCCACTTCACGCTCTTCAACGAGTCGAACAAGGACCTGCACCGGCTCCTACAGTCGCAGATCGTCGGTGGCCCCTCTATCATTTTCGCGCGCTATCACGAGGCCGGCGTGACCGCCCTTCGGGGCGAAGAGTACGGCGAGTCGGCGCGCCCCTGTCGCTCTATTGTGGGCTTCGACGCAAACGGCCTCTATCTATGGGCGATCACGCAGGAGATGCCGACGGGGTGGTACACGCGCCGGCGCGCGGACAACGCCTTTCGACCGGAGCGCGTACACCGCTACGGCCGCCTGGCCGTCGAGTGGCTGACGTGGGAGGCGGGACGGACGGGGGCCCACATACGTCACCAGCTCAACGGGCGCGAGAAGCGCGTCGGCAAGTACCGGGTCGACGGCTGGTGTGGCGCGACGCGGACGGCGTACCAGTTCCAAGGGTGCTTCTTCCACGGCTGTCCGTGCACGGGGAGGGAGACGAACGCGGTGAACGGTAAGCCGATGAGCCAACTGTACGCCGAGACGGCCGCCGTCACGGCCTACCTTCGCCGCTTCGTCGCCGTCGTCGAGATGTGGGAGTGCCAGTGGCGCGCGACGCGACCGCCGCCGACCGCCGACACCGCGGAGCTGGACCGGCGACGGCGCCGTGACGCGGTCGACGATCCTGAAGGCCGTGCTCGACGGCACGCTGTTCGGCCTCGTCGAGTGCGACATCGCCGTGCCGACGGCGCTGCGCGACACCTTCGCCGAGATGCAGCCGATCTTCAAGAACGCCTACATCGAGCGCGACGATCTCAGCCCGTTCATGCGTCGCTACGCCGAAACGCACGACCTCCTCGTCCGGCCTCAGCGCACGCTCGTGGGGAGCTTCTTCGGCGTCAAGATTCTACTCGCGACGCCGCTACTGCGGTGGTATCTGCGGCACGGCCTCGTCGTCGAGCGCGTCTACCAGATCGTCGAGTACGAGCCGGTCGCGTGCTTTCGCCACTTCGGCGACACGGTCTCCGCCGCGCGACGCGCGGGCGACGACGACCCCGACAAGGCCATCATCGCCGACACGTTTAAACTGCTCGGCAACAGTTCATACGGGAAGACGATCACGCGCGTCGACCTGCACCGCAACATCAAGTTCTGCACGGCCGCCGGCGCCTCGACGCTGATCAATAATCGTCGCTTCCGTCAGCTCGACGTCGTCGTCCCCGACGGCCTCTACGAGGTGGCGCTGAACAAGCGAACCGTCCGGTACGCGCTGCCCAACCAGATCGGCTACTTCGTCTATCAGTACGCCAAACTGCGCATGCTGGAGTTTTATTACGACTTCATCGCCGCCTACATTCCGCGTCCCCTGTTCCAGTACTGCGCGATGGACACGGACTCGGCGTATTTGAGCCTCGCGGGGCGCCAACTCGACGAGCTCGTGGCGGCGGCCAAGCGCGAACACTACTTTCGACACCGCGGCGAGTGGTTCCCGGCGGAACACTGCGACGCGCACGCGGAGGCGTACTTGCGGTGCCGGCTCGCCGGCCGAGCGTGGGACGCGCCCGCCGAGTGTTGCGCGCGTCGGCGCCGGTACGACAAGCGAACGCCGGGACTCTTCAAAGAGGAATGGTCCGGCCGCGGAATCGTCGCGCTCTGCAGCAAGACGTATTACTGTTTCGGCGGCGACGACGGCGACAAGTACAGTACGAAGGGGCTGAGCAAGCGTCAGAACGACGTCGACAAGGACGCCTTCCTCGACGTGCTGCGCCACCAAAGGAGCGGCGGCGGCCGGAACCGCGGCTTCCAAGTGAAGGAGTCGTCCGTGCTGACGTACGTTCAGGAGCGCGCGGCGCTGAGCTACTTCTACGCCAAACGGCGCGTGCTCGACGACGGCGTCACCACGGCACCGATACTCGTATAACGAGGGACCTCCCTCCCTAGGGGTAGGGACCCCTACCTAGGGACCCCTACCTAGGGGTAGGGACCTAGGGGTCTATGTATGTATGTATGTATGCGAATAAAAATGCGAACACTCGGTACAGTTTTCAGCGTTTTATTTAACTTCGGTAATAGCAAGCGATAGCGCAACAATACAACCTCACTACTTCGGTCTTGCCTGCCTAGCGCGGCGAGGAGCCCGCGACCGGCGGGTCCGACAAAGTCGGTTCGGATTCTCGGTCGTCTAATAATAACAACAAGCGATAATAGGCAGCGTTCAATGAGGCTTTAGCCAGTCGAATACGAGACAGTCGTTGGCCACCCTATCGGGGCCGAACAGGCACTGGAAGCCGCTTAGCGGCATTCCGCGGCACCGTAAGAGCAGGTAGGTGACGCAATATTGTCCGCACACGTTAGATACGCCGCTCTGCAGTCGCTTGTCGTTGTGCGTCCACGAGTCGCAGTTGCGGTTCAGGAAGGCGCGGAAGTCGGCGTGCAGCGGCGGACGGCCGTACGAATCGAAGTACTCGCCTCGCCGATCGGCCCCACGTAGACGGCCACCCAGTGCTCGCCCGGTTCGTCGCCGTCGTCGGTGTTGCACACGAACGCCGTCGGGTAGGCGGTGAGCCGCCGCCCCGGCAGCTCGTCTTTGGGCACGACGCCGACGACGATGTTTTTAGTGTACGCGTCGATCGCCAGGCGACGCATCAGCTGAAACGTGTCCATCTCAGAAGTCGTACACGACGTTCCGGTTCTTGTCGATTTCGAGCACCGTCTCGAACTCCCCGTACACGACGACGTTCACCGTCCGGGCGAGCGCGTGCACAAAGTGGATCTCGGCGCGCAGGTTCCCCGTACGCACGACGTTGAAGTGTTCGCCGTCGCAGCAGTCGGGCGACAGGTCGAAGCCGAATATGGTGTAGCCGCTGCCGAACTCGCCGCGCGTCACATCGAACCCCTCGTCCTCGTACGCCTTCCCCGTCGCGGCGAACAGGTTCATATAGCTTCGGATGTAGCGTCGATGCGCGAAGTCCGGCTGCAGCGGCTTGCTCGGCACCTGGCGTCCGTCGACGTAGAGGGCGAAGAAGTTTATGTCGTTGTGCTTCGCGTTGAACGGGTTTTTATCGTAGGCCCCGTTGTAGGCGTCGTTGTCGATCAGGCACATGAACACGCGTCGCGGGAGCGTCCCCAGATAGACGTTCTCGTGCGTGTGCGACGCGGTACCCTGCGGTATCGAGAACACCTTGCAGTCGACGCGGCGCATCGGATACTTGGCCGTCCCGTGCGTCAGCGCCTTGATGTGACCGAGCTGGACGGCCGGATTCAACTTGATCTTGCGCGCCTGCAGGTAGGCCTCCAGCAGAACGATTTTGAACCCCGGATCGACGACGTCGCCCATGAGCGCGAAGGCGTCCTTGCTGCGCACCAGTCGCATCTTCAGGTCGACGCCGTTCACCAGGCACCGGTTCTGCATGAGCACGTCGACGTGCAGGCGCCCTATCATGTCGAACTCGCGGCTTTCGTGTACGAAATCGTGCCGATGCGCGAACCCGCCGTTGTTGTTGTTGGTTGCCTCCATGCGCCCGGCGGTGTCCTTGCACCACAGGTCGGCCTCGAGCTGCGACTTTTTGGCGTCGGGTCCGTAACTGAGCAGTGTCTCGATGTAGGCCCGAAACGGGTACGTATTCGACGACGGCGTCACGAGCGTGCCGTTCAGCGTCACGTCGACCTGACTGAACATCGAATGCAGGAAATTGTTGACGGGCGCCACGACGCTGTCGTTCGCGAGCGCGGTCCCGTCCCCTTCACCACCTTGGCGCGCACGTACAGTCTAACGGACGACAGGTCCAGATAGTCGTCTCCGGATCCCGGAATGAGAAACTCGAGGGGGCCGCCAGCGTCGAGGGCCGTCAGCGGCTGGTGATCGATCCACTGGCCGCTCTCGATGCTCGTCTGCGTTGTCGGCACACTGAACAGGTCCAGTTCGGACTTTACGCCCTCGCACGACTGCCGATGCACGAACGCCATCCTACTACGTCTGCTTCGTTCGACGGCGCCTCCCCTTACTGTCCGGTGCCGCCTTGCCGGTCGGACTTATGTAGCTACTACTACGCGGGAAATACGTCGTCGCTCGGCCTCTTTCGACGGCGCCTCTTCTTGCTGGCCGTCGCCGACTTGCCGGGCGGCTTTATGCGTCGTCGTCGCTTTTTCGGCGACGACGTCCTGCGCCACGCGCACGCCCGTCTTGAGCGCGCGCTTACCCAGCGCCATAGCCCCTCTCTTGATAAGCGGCATGGCACTTCGAAACAGGCTGCCAAAGAGATTACCCAGTCCGTGGCCTCGCTGCGCTCGGGCGCCTACGAACACCGGCAGGCCACCGCCGACCTGCCGCGTGTAGTAGTCCTCGTACACGTTTCGCGTCATCGTCAGAACAGTTTCGACTTGCGGCGTCGGACGTGAAGCGTCGTCACGACTTTTCCGTTCTCAAATGGTATCGACTGACCGAGGTCGTCTCTTATATCTATCTCAATCGAATCGAATTGGCGCCGCAGGAGCGGCGCGTATTGGACGCGGTCGAAGATGTTCGATACGATGCTGCCGTTCGAACCGTGGACGGGGACGGCTCGAATGAGGGGGGCAAATACGTCGCCGACGATGCGCGTCTCCACGATGTCCGTGTACACGAACAGGGTGTCGATGCCGCCGCTCAGGTCCACCGGATGGTCCGCCTCGCACTCGAACAGGTACCCCGGGGGCAGGTCGCTGCCGTCCGCGGGCGTCCCGTAACTCGCGATATAGTCCGACTCGAAGCCTAGTATCTGTTTCAGGCGCCCGTCCCGCGGCATGTTAATTTCGACGCCCGGCGATAGAAGCAACGTCATCCGATTAGTGATGGCGCTGTACACTAGTCGCACCTTGACCGTGTCGGTGCACAGTTTCGTCAACGCCTCGTTGATTTTGCGCACCAGCTTTTTGGCGTTGTTGTAAAAGCCGTGCGGAATGTTGGCCTGCCGGGCAATTTTTCCCCCGTCCTCGGTGGTGAAAAAGCCCACCTCCCCCCTCTCGCACGCCACGAAGAAGTAGGTGTCCACCGGCCTCACATTGTACCAGCTATGCGTATACTGTAGCGACACCAGCCCGCATTCCCACTCGCCCAACAGGTCGACGCGCTGCGGCAAATTCGTCGTGTAGTGCGTCAACGTGTTTTTGGGGTGCGCCTTCATAGACGCGTTGCTCGGCAACGTGACGTAAAAGTCAGACGTCGACGCCATCGCGCCTCCTCATAGACGGACTCGGCAGTAGGTAGCCGAGGCAACTACTCAGCAGCGCCGTCCACAGATTGGAGTCGCCCGTGCCGCGCGTTAGATTGTATATACTGACGACGATCACCGTGTACAGGACGACGATCTGGCACAGGAAGACGATCTCGGCCTTAGGGCATTCGTTGCCGCAGAGACGCCAAGGAACGCTCGTGACGGAGGAGGCGTCGACGGCATCGGGCGCACCCACAGAGACGCATGAGGCGTCGGCGGGTGTAGCGACAAATGCGCCTGAGTCGACGGCGGTGGGCGGCTTCTGCATTGGCTGCTACTGCTGCTGCTGCTGTCGTCTCGTCCGTACACATCGCGCTACTGCCGTCCGACGCTACGGCGTCGTTCCTTTATCCGCGCAGGCACACCATAGAGCGAGTTCGTCGACGGGCGTGGGGGCGACGGTGGTGGTGTTGATGGTGCGCCTCCCTTCGCCTCGGCAGTCTACTAATACAGCACTGTCCCCTTACAAAAAAAAACGAAAAGCCGTTGCACAGCCCCGCCTCGTGCAGACGCCAGCACCCCGCGTGGCGCATCCAACGCATCGTCGTCATCATCAGCCCTTATAATCCACGAGCTCCTTGGCGTCGATCCAGCTATTGAACGAGGCCGGATAGCCGAACCATTTGACGAGCACCTCTTCGCCCTTACCGCGTCGTCGACGACGTCTCTGTAGAACGGCTTCCACCCGATATAGTTTGTCCTTCGCAACGATCACTTTTTGTAGCTCCAGCCCATAGAAGGTGCCGTCCAGTATCGCGCCGGCGTCGTCCATCAGTCGGTAAACAGGAGGGTCGGTCGGGTGCAAATCTACGACGGTGAAGAGCTCTTCGCTCCAGTTAGGCATGTACCCCTTCTTGAAGACGCCCTTCGCCTTGCTGATGCGTACGCGATCCCCCGCTCGCAGTTTCGGCTTGCTTTTGTTTTTTTGACACCCTCCGCCACCGTACAGACGCTGCCACACGCTCTCCTGATTCGACGCGTCGACGCTCGCCGGCGTCCTACCGATGCTTCGATGATAGGCGTTGTTGTACGACCGCACGAAGTCCTGCAACGGCTCCACGAACCTCAGCGTCTGATGCTTCGTGAAGTACCGCCACATGCGCGTCTTCAGCGTACGATTGAATCGCTCCACGACGCTCGCCTTCGTCTCCTCGTTGTGCGTCACGAAATGGTGGACGCCGCGCGCCTTCAAAAGCGTCTGAAGGGGCCTGTTCAGAAACTCCGTCCCCTTGTCGGTCTGCAGGACGTGCGGTGGCGCCGGCGATGCCAGCAGCCCCTCGAAGGCCGCGACGAGCGCCGGACCGGATTTGCGCTTCAACGGAACGCACGACGCCCGCTTCGAGAAGACGTCGATGACCGTCAGTAGGAACGCTATGCCGTCGTTGTGCTTTTTCAGTTTAGCCACGTCGACGAGATCGGCTTGCCACTGCTGATTTCGGCCGCCCACGATAACGCGACGTCGCTTAAATCGGCGCCTAACCGGCTTGTGAAGCGTATAGGCGTCCTGCGCCGCCAGCCACCGCCCGACGGCCGGCTTGGGCACCGCGGCCGACCGGCGCAACGCATCGACGCCGCCATAACTGCCTGCCCGTTTCGGGTCGAAGTAGGCGCGCTTCAGTAGGCCGTCGCGTTGTTGGCGCTCTCGTTGCGCACCACGAGTCCGCCGGCCGTCTCGTTGCGCACCACGAGTCCGCCGGGACACCATGGGGCGCGCGGCGGCGGCGACGACGATACGGCGAACAAGAGGACGGCGACGATGACCGCCGCAATTACGACTGCTACGACGACAACGAGTACTGATCTTCGGACGGGCGGCATCCTCTACGGGACACGCTAAAAGCTGGACCACGGCGTACGCTCAACGGACCGCGTGCGCCCCTTTCGCTTCTGCTCGCGCTCGACGGACCGAGTGCGCCCCTTTCGCTTCTGCTCGCGCTGTATATACGCCCGACGCTGGGGGTTGCCGACGAATTCCATAGGGACGTTCAGCCGCCTTATATGGTCGCCGAACGCTTCCCAGCCAACCGGCGCGGGGGCCCTCTTACGCGTTCGCATGAGATCGTTCACGAGATCTACCATATTACTTCCGGCAATAGGCGTACCGGCGTACACGAGCTCCGCTCGATCGTTCCAGCGAATCAGCGGGTCGGCCCTCAGTCGGGCCAACAGGAGGCGGGCCTTTTCTTTCAGCACTTTCGGTACGCTCTTCACGGCCTCGCTCTCCATCTCCCCCGGCAATTGATCGGACGTAGGTGGTGGCGGCGGCGGCGGCGACGGCGGCTGATCGGACGACGACTCGTTCTTCACTACGGACACGCGCATCGGCTGCTGCGCGCGAGACGCCTCCATGGCGTTGTAACGACTCAGCAGTTGATTGTACGCCACCACCTTTTCGCCTTCGGATAAATCGGCACGCTCGAGAACGGCTTTCATATCGCCGTCCAGGCTACTCATCACACGCGACGTGGTCGTGGTCGGTTGCGATAGTAACGGCAGTAGACGCTCCACCAACCGGGGGTCTACCAGCGCCATCTTCTTCGCGTGCTGCATCAACCGAAAGCCTGCCTGAGGAGGGGCAGAAAGGTGCTCGCCAACGGCGCCAGCAGCGCCGTCAGAAACGCGCCCGAACCCGTCTGCAGGACGGCCCTCTTCCGTTTGATGGGTACTTTTTTCGACGCTAACTTGCGCAAATTGTTCCTGAACTTTGTCAGCACTTTTCGGTTGTTAGGCGTCAATTTCACGTTCCCTCGCAGGATGTTATACGCGCAGTCGGCCAGACTGCAGATGAGGTCGGCGTCCGCGTGAGTGATTACCGCCTTTCTCAGATTCGTATTCCCCTTGTAGCGGCGCAACAGCTGCAGGGCAAGGATGTGCCTCTTCACGCGCTCTGTCATCCTGTCGAATGACGGCGGCCGCGGCGCGCCCCGCCTTTTTTATAGTCTCGTCGGCACATAGACGTACTGAACGGGGTCGTCGGGGAAAATTTCCGTACGCAGGCGCATGGTTTCCGGCGTTTCCTGTTTCAGATCCACCAGGAGGTAACCGTAGGCGGCCGACGTGGCATCCTTGTACGCCTCCACCATGTAGTTGACACTGCCCGGATACATCTGCTTCGCCAGGTGGCCTACTTGCCCCGCGTCCCGGGGACTCTTGAAGAGGACCATATACTGCGCGTTTAAACTGATTGTGCGATTTTCTTTCCCTTTCGGAAAGAGATTCTGCAAAAGCTGTACGACGGACGCGTTGCAGTGGTGACTTTTTTTAGTAAACAAAGTCGTGATGCTACTATCGGTCTCCGACATAAGGTCATCGAGCACTAGAAGCGTCCTCGTTTTGGCGTCCAGAAGCGACGGATCCGGCAAACCGTCTACAAATTCCACGCCGGCCATAGAGTCGTAAGCGGTCTGCCACTGGCCGTAACACCACAGAATTTTCTCCGGTGGCGGCGAAATCATACACGAAGCAAACTTTAACAGACGTACAACGAAAGTAGTCTTCCCACACCCCGTAGGGCCGGACACTATACACGTAAAAGGGTGCTTCCACTTTCCGTCCATAGCGACATCTGGTGCGCTGACACCGTCACAATCGCCTATACGCACCACCATCGACGCTTTTCAGTCACTAGGGGTACCTTTTAGCTATTGCTAGTGCTACCCTCTAGTGAATGCGCTACTCATAGCCACCCTAATTAGTACCTGATTAGTCACTAGAGGTTGATCCTAATTAGTACCTGATTAGTCACTAGAGCTCGTCATTCACCCTATTTATTTCCTCTTTATTCAGTAGATGGCGACACCCTCTTTCTCATGACCCCCATCAATCACTTTTTGACGTTGCTTGCTCATACTTGTAAAAAACGTAGGAATTCTACTTATAAAAAACGAAAAAGCCTTTGATCTTAGGTCACTTCCGTTGATGGCGAACCGCTTACCACTACTACGGTTCATGTAGTTGGACGGGCGTATGAGTGGGTGGTGGATGCCATCTAGCTTGTTTCCATATACACTTTGTCTAGTTGTATATAGAATGTGTTCACGCGTGTGCCACTGGTCACGGAACATTACAACGCACGAGGTCTGTAGGCTCTATGCAGCCCGGAGTAGTAATTTTCTGCAAACATTGTGTTCATACATCGTTGACTGTTTAGATGTCGCTGTGTATGTGTACGTGTATGTGTATGTGTATGTATATGTGTACCTGTATGTGTATATGAATCCTAGCTGTGAATATGTTTCAGACATGTTTTCTTGCAGTAGTGTATATGTTGTCCGTGGTGGTGAATACCTCTCGATTTGAAGGCTGTACGAATTCCTGTAATATCCTAGACGCGTGTCAATATGGGTTTAGACATTCCGTGCCAACTAGCAGCGCTCAGTTTGATTTACTTGATGACATCACTAATGCGCTAGAACATAAAAACTGTGCAATTGTATTTATTTATGCATATCACGGCAGCATTTTATACTGTTGATCATCGACTCCTCTGTAAAACTTGAGCTTTATGGCATTAGTGGAAATATGTATAGTTGGATCAGTAGTTACTTGTATAATCGTAACCAATTTGAAATCATTTACGGTTACAGTTCAAACACACATAACTACAAGTGGAGTTCCTCAGGGTTCTTTACTTGAACCGAAACTGTTTTTCAGTATATAATTGATATATCAAATGTTCCTAAGCTTGTCAAATGTGACTTAATTGCTAAATAAAAACGAACATCGTCTGTTCAGCCAATGGTATAAAACACTTTGACAATACTGTATTCAACGATATGTATATATTGCAGTTGTAATTCCAAATCAACACATTGTGTTTGAACTTAATATAAACCCAATTATATTTTCTGGTCGAAAATGTCAAATATATAAAAAATAAAAAATATATGAAAATGAAAAATAGATTTACAGTCAAGTAAAGTCTACACTCTCAACAAGTTTAATATCGTGAACAGATGAAGTTAAGTATTTGACTGCCATAATATGTACATGTTATATTTAATTCTGCTTTCCCACATTTATTCTATGGTGTGGAAGTATGGTGAAATACGTATTGTACAATTTGTTTTTAAATTTGCAACAATAGCAACGTGTGTATCGTTTACGAACTCGACATGATATAAACAGATCCTAGAAATTGTCGACATAAGAGTAGCATGACGTTGTATTTTTTCTTCAAAGTTTCTCTTCTCATACTGTTTACTGATATGCTTTGTACATTTTATGTAAACACTTGATTTGTTTGAATAAACGCTTTTGACTTTGTCTTTTGACGATGTTGGAAGCTACGCACGAGAGAGCGAGTGGAAGAACTGTGATGGAAACGAGGTATCGGACGAGTTTCAGCTGTGATAAGGAAGTGCACTTATTCTGTAGTAGTTTATTCCATACTACAGCCGAGATAGTTTCTTGTATGTATAACTACAATGTCATCTACATATCAATGCATACAAATTAATCGCTGACGGTCGCTAATCGCTAAATGCATACGCAAACCTAAACGTCACAAATTACAGCGCACTGCCATACGTTATAACGTAGGCATTACTTACTTAGACTTAGTTCCTCCTGTTCCTGTTGGGACATCGAGCGACGAGGTTTCGATGTTACTCTGGTATGGTTATTTGCGACTTCGTTGGCCTCATTCCAGGTGATTCCCATTTCTGCCAAGTCGTCTATAAATGTCTTGCAGTAGGTCTTAGTAGGCCTTCCTCTTTTCCTCTTACCACCGTCCGGTACCCACCCCATCGCTACATGCGGATATCTCCCCCTCGGTAGACGTAGTACATGCCCAGCTACTCTCGTTGTCTACACTTGACAATATGATACAGTCTCTCCAGACCTGCCTTCCTCCTCGCTCTTCCGTTGGTGATATGTTCTCTCCATGAAATGTACAATATGAACCGAAGGCATTCTTCAACGTCACGTAAACCTACAATTTACAATATATTGCCTGTCAGTGTTATACTGGTGGGGGTAAAAATCGTGCGTTCTAATGTGTTATACTGTGTTAACAAAAACTGTTCACTTTTTCATACAATATCTATGTTTTAAATCTATAATACCAAGTCCGTCAAATTTGTGCAAACAAACTGGTTTCGAAAACTTTCGAAAATAGACAGACGAAATCCAAATCAGAAATGTTGTTGCAAAAGCTTTAATGTTTTAATTTAAATGGGATAAAGAGAAAGCAGATCAAGGATATCGTGTAATTCTGCATGTAATCGTTTTTGATAGGTAAGAAACAACATCAGCATAACATACGCGATGTACTACGATATATTGTAAAGGATGCTACCTTCGTACGTCCGGTTTCAGATAGGCATAGCAGATTTGAAAGTTTGCGTCTTTATCGAAATATTTTTGCTAATCTTAAATAATTTTATTGAATTAAAATAACTATTCTCATATCTTTAAACTCAATCGATGAAATCTAATTGTTACGTAGTTATATAACTAATTATTTGTTCAAACGTTTCTTCGCGATTATGTTAAAATGTCATAATAACTATATTAATGCTAAGTACAGCAAATGTTACAAACACACACACACACACACACACACACACACACACACACACACACACACACGCACGCACGCACGCACGCACACACACACACATCATGGTTAATGTGTTGACACAATAGTATTGGTTATACACACATGCTCGCGTGCACACGCGCGCACACAAATACATGACACTTCATTTTCCCAATGCGGTTGAACTAAACCGCTGATTGAACGTAGTTTCGCTCCCCGCCCCCTCGCTGTCGGCCAATGGTAATAGCGCATGGGCGTGGCCATAGCACTACCGAGTACGAAAAAGAAACTCGCCCGCTTAGCTGTCTATGTTAGACTGGTTGTAATAAGCGCAATATGAATTGCAATTAGGGATGTGTGTCTACTAGTAAACCGAGCGTATCATTTAAATTAAAAACTGACGTTTATAATCTTGCGTATCCATTTAGCTCCCTGGCGTTTCGATCCGTCTGTTGACGATGTTGTTGGCTTATCGATTCTGAGATTGACTACCCCTTTTGTATTCAGGCCCGTAGCCGGCTATACACAACGGGGGTTCACATTTTTCCAATACAGACTCCAGGGGGCGCCACGCGCTCGTGTGGGGTTATAGTTTTCACAATGCAAAGGGCGCCACATATTCACGTGGTAGTTCACCCCATAATGCAGATGGTCGGGTTACTAGCTGAAAGGACAATACAATGGATTGTGAAGTTCGTGGACCGTGTGGTTTCAACTTATATTCAAATACCACATTAGCATCACCAGGAGGCCATTAGCGAGTATGTTTCGGGGGGTGGGGGAGTGGGATTCATATATATGGTCTGTGGAAATTTGTCCCATTTTGTTGCTGATTAAACATAATTTATACCCAATTTTATTCATAAAAGCCAACAAGAAATTATATTACATTATTACACAACTGATTTATTTTATTAGAATCACTTCACCGTATGTGCGGTTTTGAATATATATATTCAAAACCGCATAGATATATATATGTATATATGTATATATATATATACACACACACACATAATAATATCATAAACGAGGCACTGAGGAATGTGAGTGTGTCTAAGTTTTGTTAGAGTAAACACTTAGTGTTACAATTTGTTGATATTAACAATGTGGTTTTCAGTCAATTAATACATTATATATGTAACGATTATTTCACACTTTCTTGCCGATATTAGGCCCCCTTTCTGAGACCTATAACTAGGCAACCAGCGACAACAGGATTTCGGCAGCCACAACTAAGGCCACGAAATTCACGGTTTTTTCACCAGCACGCGCATTTTAAAAAGGTGCCGTTAAACTTTATTTATTAATGTTCAAATAAAATTGATTTGTGTCAAGCTAGATGATTTTATCTAAAGGTTTGTCTTTTGTACGAAATACACTCGTTAGATAATTTAATTTGTTGATTGTTGAAAATAGCCCTTTGATACTCGGTAGAGAGCTCAATCAGCATACGAAAACAGCACCAATCATTTACATTTTAAAAGAATTCTGAAGATAAGCCAATACTAATTTTATATGGCCCAATACACTGTATCTGTTCTCGTATTTGGTCTTTAATCAGTGTTAAGTCATTGCCACCCCTTTCACCTACTAGCATTTAACATGATACTTATAAGAGCCATTGTCACTATGTAGTGAAATGTCGATATCAAATTGAATCACTCACATAAATCCTTTAGTATAACTGTGTTTGTTTTGTCTGACTACAATATGGAGTCATGTTTTTTAGAGTAAAATTGGCTTCTTTTGTATTTGTTATCCCTTTAACACCTGTATAAATCAGGCTGCCCTGGCATGCTGGTTAATGTTTGAACAACATCCAGCAGGTTTTAGGAGAGGGTTCACGCTTTTGAGAAACGGGGAATAATCTTAACACAAACTGAGAGGTTCTTCTTAAAGATTAAATTTGAGGGGCTTTCATATTTTGGAGAAAGGGGGTTCACAAAAAGAGGGTTCACGGGGTTCTGGCTACGGGTCTGTTATTTATGCGCTTCTAAGCTTGGTTTCCGAGGATTGACGCGCAATAGAACATAACTTATTATTATTACCAGTACAAAAAACAGCTATAGGTGGCTTGAAAATAGGCCTAGTAGGTATGATGTGCTGTTGTGTCCTGCATTGGTATCGCATCAACAAGGTTTTATTATACCTATGTGTTACGAAACAATACATATATTCAACGAGCATACACTGGGTGTAGGCGTAATAGACAGATGGGTATATTTCACAAAACGAACGAACGTTTTAGAGGGAATGTCCAGGCCACCTCTACGAAGGGTTATAGGGGACGGGACGTTTCACAAAGGTTTAAATTTAGCGTGACATACTTCAAGGATGTTCCCTTACCCGGACCCTATTATCTACACTCGTGATTTTCATTTCACCAACGACAATAACTTCGTTATCAACGCCATCAATCCGAACACCGTAAATAGCACCTCACATTCCATATAAATTTGTATGCGATATTTTACTGAAAATTACGATTATTGCTGTCTCATTAGTGTTGCCTATTTCTTCACAAACGGTATGGATGGATATACCTACAAAGATTAAATACCAAATATAATCTCTAAAAAGGATAACTTCTGACTCCTGCTTTAGAACGTTCACCCCCGCAGCAACTGTAATACACATTAGATGCATTAGTCGCTGGTTCGAACAGCGTTAACGTCATTTTATCACATACCGCTTGCGAGTGAGACGAACTTAGTGCTGGAAAATGAGGGAATTATGCCCTTTTGCATAAAAGTAAGACACTTTGCTCATCTATCTATACATCAAGGGAACCAGTTTAAAGATTGGAGGCATTCCAGATTTTACTGCGTTCAGAAATGGCGGCCATTTTAAACAATGAAAGCCATATTCAATTTCCGCATATCTTATCAACACCTTTACATAGAGCAATAATATTTGTGTCTATATGAAGGTTTTAGGAGTCAAAAATTTCAAATTTGTTACATTAGGACTTCTCCTACATTCGCATCCGCCATTTTAAAAGATGGTGGTCGACAATTCAAATGTAACAATGTCTTAATAAGTGCGAAACGTAGAACCATATAGTTTACGTTTTTGAATAGTTTGGAGGATAGCGTTTAAAAAAAAATACACCTTTCCTTCGTATGCAGGCCTTTATCCGACATTCCCATATGTCAAGAAATAATTAACACAGAGCCACAATGTTGATGTCAAAATGTATGTTTTTTACATGTGATGGTTTCAAATACATTGCTCTCTCTCTCTCTCTCTCTCTCTCTCTCTCTCTCTCTCATTCTCTCTCTCTCTCTCTCTCTCTCATTCTCTCTCTCTCTCTCTCTTTCTCTCTCTCTGCACTTGATAGATCTAGTTCTCTCATTCCCTTTGGTTTAGCACCACTTTCCTGTCTGTAACTAGCTTTCCTTTCTTGTCTTTGATCACTGCCATCCTCATCCCTCTCACGGGCCATCTTATAGATCATCTCCTTTCCGTTATCCTCGTCAACCTTTCTATACAACCCCTCTTCCATCTCTCTCTTTGCCTTATCCACAGCACTCCTAGTTGCCTTCTTTTTCTGTCCTTACAGTTGCTGTATTGCTATATCAGGTTGTCCACCATTCCAATCTCTCCACATGTCCAGTCCACATGTCCAGTCCACTGTCATAACTAAAAATTGAAACTCACTTTCATTATTTCGGCCGCCGTCAGCAGTTTTGATCAACAACTGGTTTTGTTCTTCCTCTGCTTGCCAGGTGGTGTGGCAAGCAGGCCATCCCATACTTGATGTACTCTGTATCCCCTCATCTCAGTTCATATTTGGTCTTGTTTTGATCAAGAGCTTTGTTCTTCCTATGCTTGCCAGATGGTGTGGCAAACAGACCATCCCATACTCTTGTTTTGCTATTACACCGTTGTTTCTATCGGCATGATCTGTTGTAGCCGATTGATGTTCAATGGTTGTTGACCCTTTTCTGTCGAGTGACTGAGTGGAGAGAGAGGAAACAATTTATTCAGATCAAACATGAACATAATAATACATTTACGTTCCCCTTCATTAACTAACACTGCTGTCATAAAAATAGTATATTCAAGATTAAGATAAAACTTAAGGTATGTATTACACGGTAAAAAACAGTTAATTACGAATACTAAATAAGTAAACATACCGATAACAGCTAACTAACACTTGACAGATAACATCATTAGCTCTATCTCACACTAACGTTATCACAACCAATTAATACTAACTGAGATTTGCACCGGCAAAACGTAATTTTTTTAGGAGAACGATAGTTCTCACCCGCACAAATCAATCATTCACGGAGCGATTTATCGCTCGCTGAGCATCATGTGGCTCCCTCTAACGGCTAGGTTTGCATCATTTCTAACGACAGTCAGACTTCCAAGGATCGTAGATTTTGATCCCAAAGTGTTAGACAGTCAGATTTGCATGATTAGGTGAATCAGTCAGAATGCACATTTCTCGGGAGCTCAGTGTGATATATTAGTTAAAACCCCATTACTATTGCCACATACACCGACCGTACATTAATGTTGGTCAGTTTCGCCGTACGCTAAAAGTCGCCGAAATCTCACACTAGCAGCCTATATTTACCATTGAAACAAAACCGATGCGCGGTAACCGATTTGCCACCCTACACTGTTATTTGGCACTATGGTAATGTTTGGCACACAAGAGTATTTGGTGATATGTTGTGATACTTTTTATTTTTGTTTTTCACATGCATATGATACAACTGACATGGGTTTGTTTCCCGCTGGCAGGGTGTGGCAGGGGCGGCAGAGGGGTGGGAGACGGGCCGGTGAGCAGGGGTAGGTGGAGCGGAATATTGGCCCATCGTCTGACGTCAACTGGGAGCAGGTAGACGAGAAAGACGTCCACATGACAATGTGGGTTCCCAACTACGCCGTCACTCACTGCGCCAGCGTAACATGCAATTCTGGATCGTCCACAGGAAGCACCACTGCAGGTAACACTACACCTGGGGCATCCAGGAACTGAACTCTAGACTTGTGTGTTCTAGGAACTGTGACCATGTGTAAACTGTAGACTTTGATCTAGGAACTGAACTGTAGACTTATGTATTCCAGGAACTGTGGCCAGGTGTGAACTGTACACTTGTGTGTTCCAGGAACTGAACTCTACAATTGTGTCTTCCAGGATCTGCGGCTAGGTATAAATTGCAGTAGTGTCCTGTCGACCGGCGAGTGTCCAAACTGTGACCGTTGGTTGCAGGATGAGAGGCGCCCCTGGTGACAGATGTCGACGTCCATCCAGTGTAGTCTGTGCGTTGTTGTACGTGCTCTTGATGGTGCTTAGAACGCAAGGGTCGGGGGCGTGTCTGTCGATCTGTCACGTGGGTCTGTCGGAACTTATGCAGGGTTTACATCCCAGAATATCTGCGCTGCGAAATGGTTGCAAGGGAAGTAGTATTTGTTTTAATCTCGAACTATTTGGAGTTGGGAGGAATGAAATTGATCAAACCTAAGATTGCTGTCGGTAGATTTAACATGTCAAAAATGTATAAACCTGTTGAGGAATTGCCATTGACATTGCGTGTAACACAATCATTGTGTGATAGCTTCTTCTTAAAGGAAGGAAATGCGCGTTGAATCTCTAAACAATTGCAGCTCTAAGGATAATGTTTAGTTTTAAAATCATCTATGGTTTGATGAAATTGGTGTATTTTGTTTCTCTTTCCTGATACAACCCATCCTAAAAGTCAGGAATTCCCTTCTGAGCACAATTGAACCACCAACAAATGGCTCAGAACGCATCCTATACCTCCGTCTGTTTACTGAATCAGGCAAAGTGAACTTGCTGGGTGTATATATGCGGCTACACTCTGTTCCCCACCGGAAGTCAAAGACCTGTTCAACGAACAAATCGACTCTATCATCAACGACATTCCCCACTCTGAACATCTGTTCTTGTTGGGGGATTTCAATGCTAGGGTCGGTGACGACCACAATTCATGGTCAACCTGTCCTGGTCACTACGGCACTGGGAAAATTAATGAAAACGGACAGCGACTACTCCAGATGTGCTCTTATCACAACCTCTGCATCACCAACACATTCTTCCAAGCTAAGCCCCGCAGAGAGTCTCATGGAAACATCCGCGATCCCATCGCTGGCACCAGTTGGACCTAGTCGTTACCAGGCGGACTTCTTTAACAATGTGCTCATCACTCGCAGCTTTCACAGTGCGGACTGCGACACTGACTACGCCCTGGTACACAGCAAGGTTAAAGTCAGGCCATAGAAGATACAGGATTCCAACGGTGCCTATACCTCAGATCAATCACTGACTGAAAGGTACCTAAATTCCATTGAACAGGCTCTGCATCGCACACCAGGAGGAGGAATGGAAGCCAAATGGTCACATATCAGAGACAGCATCTACAAAGCCGCTTAGACAACTTTCGGCAAACAGAGAAAACGCAGCGCATACTGGTTTGAGACCCACATATCCGATATGGAGCCCGCCATTGAAGCGAAACGCACCGCACTATTGAACTACAAGAAGAACCCCAACGCAGCCACACTTGCTACTCTCAGAACAACAAGATCTACAACGCACAGGACAACTAGGAAAAGCGCCAATGACTATTGGCAAACTCTGTGCAACAGTATTCTGTTGTCATTCGATACTGGCGACATCAGAGGGATGTACGAGGGAATAAAGACAGCTGTTGGACCTACCACAAAGAAATCTGCCCCGCTGAAGAGCAAAACAGGAGAAACCAGATGCAGGAGAAATGCCGCGAATAACAAGTACCACTCAATATAGCCTTCATCGATCTGATCAAGGCTTTTGATTTTGTTAGTGGAAGGGGCATTTTCAAACTCATTGAAAAGATCGGTTGCCTGCCAAAACTGATGAAAATGGTCATAGCCTTCCACGACAACATGGAAGCCACAGTACGTTATAAAGGAGCAACTTGGAAAGCTTTCTCCATCAAGAGGGGGGTTAAACATGACTGCGTGCTTGCACCGACCCTATTCGGCATCTTCTTCTCAATGGAGCTATCGCACGCTTTCAGAACCTCTGAAGATGGAATCTACATTCACACCAGACCAGACGGCAAGCTCGTCAGTCTGGCCCGTCTGAAAGCAAAGTTTAGGTTAACCATCAACATTAAGAAGACGAACATCATGGGCCAGGATGTTCTCAATGCTCCATCCATCAACATCAATGAGCATACCTTAGAAGTTGTCCAAGACTTCACCTGCCTGGGCTCAACTATCACCAGCAACCTTTCCATTGATGCTGACATCAACAAATGTATAGGTAAAGCTTCTTCTGCAGTGTTCAGGCTGACCACGAGGGTATGGAAAAACGGCGCATTCACACTGAACAGCAGTGTTCACGTGTACAAAGCCTATGTCGTCAGCATCCTGTTGTACGGCAGTTAGACACGGACAGCATACACAAGGCAGGAGCGTCGTCTCAACACATTTCACTCACTTTGCCACAGGCGCATTCTTGGAGTGAAATGACAGGATCGCATCCCAAATGCAGAAGTGCTCAAGCAGGCAAACACTTCCAGCATGTATGCTCTCCTCAGCAAGCGTGGCTTGCGATGGCTTGGCCACGTATGTGGCATGGAGGATGGTAGAATCCCTAAAGACATCCTCTAAAGTGAGCTTGAAGTTGGATCCAGACCCACCGGCCGATCGTTGCTTCGCTTCAAGGATATGTGTCGACGCGATGCAGCATCGACGCAACATCATGGGAGACAGCTACCATAGATCGCAGTACATGGCGCGCAACAGTGCACGATGGGATGAAAACCAGCGAGAAAAAGCGGAACGCAACCTGGATGGAGAAGACACGACAACGATCGTGGGAACGGCGCACTAGTTTTGTTACCGAACTACGTCTGCAGAGACTGTGCAAGGGACTGTCACTCAAGGATTGGCCTGCATAGTCACAGCAGACGCTGCCCACCAGTCATTGACTCTTCAGGCGCAGAACCTATTGTCCTTTGGGACAGGGAGGCCTACTACTACTACTCCTACGAGTTGTTGTATTTAGCATGTATTTCACCAAATATACAAATATTAAATAATACAAGAATAAACCGGTCCATGGTTGACATCATTGGGACAGTGCAGTGTATGACCCGCGACAACAAACCAAGTGTTATGTCACATAGGCGTATTCTGCACACGAGCAAAACATAGCTGTCTACGTCACGTCAAGTCACTTCTATGATTTTGTCAGATGCATACCTCATAATCTCATCTTTCAATGTCGTTCATTTTCAGCTACAAATAAGCCAAAAGTGATACATTAAAGTGGCTTTCAGAAAAATACTAATACGCAATATCAGTATACAAGAGCAAACACTTGTTCGACCCTCCAACCCTGTGGCTATGTCTCAACCTGCCATGTCCCACCTATTGTGGGGGGGCATCTTTCCTGTGGTCCCACTTCCATAATTGTCCCCCTTTCTGATTTGCGGTCCAAATGTATACTGTCTGTACTCGTGTCCGTTTTGTTTGTGCTATAAAAAAAGTGAATATTTTATATAGCAACAAACATTTTGTTTTATAATAGCTTCTTTGTTGCTGAAACAACATGATACAAAAACGTTGACCCGTTATAAAAGGTCTGCGGGTACGCAAAATTCCTAAATTCCCCCAGGCCCCCTCGATCCGCCTATGACACTAACAGATTGACCATAAGTATGCTAAGAAACCGAACATAATAATATGTACAATGTCTAACCTAAGGGCAATGTAAGTAGAAAAACCTGAGACAGGTTGCGGTAACATCTGAGATTTGAAACGTACAAGGTCCCCCCACAATAAATGGGTGTGACAGGAGGGACACTGTCCATCCCCCGGCAGGAGCTGATCCTAACTGTCAGCAAGGAAGGCATGAGCCAGACACAGGGTGTGACTACACAAGTCCATTCATTTACAGTCCTTTGTGAAAACGAGCACTTTCTTATATATAATCTACACTGCTCCTTTGCTAATGTAACTTCATGTCCTCTGGTCCTTCAATCTTTCTTAACTGAAATATATTTCTATCAATATTTTCATAACCATTCAATATTTTAACACTTCTATCTGATCTCCTCTCAATCTCCTGGTCTCTAGTGTTGTTAAATCACATTCTATTAGGCGTTTTTTATAATTAAGATCCCTCAGTTTTGTTATCATTTTAGTTGCTCTCCTCTGTACTCTTTCTAACATATCTATGTCCTTGCGATATGGCCTCCACAATATTATAAATGAGGTCTAACTATTGTTTTGTACAGCGGTATTATTAGTTATTTTTACTTATACGGTATATTTCGCCTACTTAATCCAATAATTTGATTTCCCCTTGAAGCTGCAATTCCGCTCTGCTCTGAAACCTTCATATCAGCACTTATGGTTAACCCTAAGTCTTTTTCTATTACAGTAGTACTCGTTCCCATGTTCTGTGTTTAGGCATTTGCATTTCACAAAATTGAACAGCATTTGCCACTTTTCAAACCATTTGATCAACCTGTCAAGATCGTCTTGTAATGTTTTTTTATTTCCATCACTTTTAATCCTTTTAAACACTTTTGCATCATCCACAGATTTCAAATTCTTGCTTGTTATATCATCGATCAAATCGTTGATATGTATTAAGAATAATATAGTTCCTAGTACTGATCCCTGTGGTACCTCACTCAATACTGATTTCCAGTTTGAAGCCTACCCGTTGACTTATGTCAATCAGCCATTTTTTTATCCAGTTAATTATACCATTTCCTATACAATGGGCCTTTAGTTTAAGTAGTAATCTTTGATGTGGCACTTTGTCGAAGGCTTTTTAAAAATCTAAGTAGATGATATCTACTGGTGATCCTTCGTCTACCCAATTAGTGATATCTTCCAAAAAACATGACATATTTGTTAAGCATGACCTCGCTTTTAGAAACCCATTTTGAGATGGGTTTAACAAGTTATGTTTAACAAGAAAATCCACCATGTGATCATTAATTAACCTTTCTAATAATTTGCTAATCACTGATGTTAAGCTCACTGGTCTGTAGTTCTCTGACTTGTTTCTTGAACCTTTTTTTAAATAACTGTATAATGTTTGCTTCTATCCATTCTAAAGGAACCACTTCTAATGACAAATTGAAAAATGTTACAAGTTGTACGCTAATTTGTTCTACAATTTCCAATAGTAGTTTGGGCGGAATCCCATTCACTCCAGGTGATTTATTATCCTTCATAGCCCTTATTTTCTTAGCTACCATTTCCGGGGTTACGAGTAAGCCGGGGTTACAATTAAATGTCCTAAATAATCTGAATCTGCCACCTTGAACTTAGCCTCTGGTACTGGCAGTGAACTAATATCTTCCCTGGTAAACACTGAACTAAAATACTCATTCAGGTCTTCTGCCATTAAGAATACTTCTGATATTATAGTTCCAGCACTATCTTCTAGAGAACCGACCTTATCCTGATCTGTCTGCTTGCTTCGAACATTCGCATAAACAATTTTTTGCTGACATGTTTTATTTTACATGCTAGTTTTTATTGATAGCTTCCGTTTGAATTTCGAATTTCAGCTGTAGCTTGGTTAAGTGCTTCGTTATAAATGTTGTACTTTTCAATACTTCCAGTACGTCTATATGAGTTCCACATCATTTGTTTGTACTTAATTTTTGTAATGGCTTCTTTCGATAAGTGTCTCTTTTTGGACCGTTTCCCTTGTTTTTTTCAAGGAAACAAATTTACCGATGATGCAATAAATCTCACTCTTTAAGATATTCCAGCATTCTGTTGCTGTCTTATTCTTGAGTATGTTATTTCAGTTCTTTGCTAAATATTTCCTCATGTTCTTATAGCTTCCTTTGTGGAAATTTCTCCTGTACTGCTTTTTACTATTCCTTTCTGATTTTACTTTGATGGTAAAATGTATATGGTTGTGATCATTACTCGCCAGTGACTCGCATATATTGACTTACTTACTGACTTATCCTCTTCGTGCCTCTGTCTTGGGCTTTCCTTTTCTGTCTGTGCCCCAGGTCAGCCCGGCAGTCTTTAGTTCTTCGTCAATTGTTCGTCGCCAAGTTGTTTTCGGTCTGCCTCTTTTCTAATTTCCTTCTGGCGTCAATGCTGTCTTTGCTGGAATGTAGCTGCTCATCCTGTAGACATGACCGAGCCATGTCGACCTTCTCTTTTTTTAGGCTGAGGCAGATATGTTCTTGATTTTATTGCTTGGTGGAGTCTTGTGTTGGAAATGGTATCGGGCCAGTATACTTCATTATCTTCCTTATGCAGGTGTTGTGGAAGCTGGAGAGTCTATTGGTGTCTTGCTGTGTCATGCGCCAGCACTCTGAGCCGTACACGAGTACAGAGAGGACATTGCTCTTGTAGATTCTTAGTTTTGTTTTTCTGGAGTATACTGAGGATTTTCATAGCCGTTGTAGATTTGCAAATGCTGACCTGGCTTTTTCTAATCGTGTTTTGATGTCTTCTTCTGCACCTCTTTGGAGACTGATGATGCTGCCCAGGTAGGTGAACTTGTTCACATATTCGAGTGCATGATTGTTAATCATGATAGGTTGCTGTATCAGGTTGCTGTTTGTCAATATATATTTTTTTTTTGCATTAATTGAAAGACCAATGGAACTGGCTTTTTGTTCTAAGTTACTTATTTTCTTTTGTACTTGATCTCGAGTGTGAGAAGGCAGAGCAAGATCATCTGCATATATTAGATCTTCTAGTGAAGAGCACAGGTTCCATCTGATGCCAGTCCGCTGTTGGTTGATCATGTTTTTTGTAGTCCAATCGATGGCTAGGGTGAAAAGAAATGAATAAATGACACATCCTTGGCGCACACCGGATTTCACAATTTTTTTTTTTTTGAGTGTCCGACATTGCAGAAGAAATTCCTGTAGAAGATCTGGATGTGTTTTACCAGCTTTTCTGGAATTCCAAAGGCTCTCTCTGTCCACACTGTCGAATGCTTTTTTCAAAATCTACAAAATTGACATATATGTTACTCTGCCATTCGTTGCATTGTTCAAGAATGTTCCGCACAGTGAAGATGTGTTCTTTTGTTCCTCTCCCTTTTCTGAAGCCTGCTTGTTCTGGACTGAGACGCTTGTCTACTGTTGTTTTCATTCGTGTCAAGATGATCTTAGATAACATTTTTTTTGTAATGGAGAGTAGAGTAATTCCCCTCCAATTGCTTCAGTCTGCTAAATTTCCCTTCTTTGGTAACTTGATTATTCTCCCATGAGACCAGTAATCTGGCAGTTATTGTTTTTCCCATATGTTGATGAAGAGAGGGTGTAGTATATCGGCTGCCGTTTCTGCGTCTGTCTTGAAAACTGCACATTCCTTCGTTGGTGGGGTCACTTCTAATTCCAGGTCTCTTTCTGCAGGCTGGATGTCTGCTGGTTGTTGTGGGTCTGTTCTGTTAAGTATTTCATTGAAGTGTTCTATCCATCTTCTTTCTTGTTCCTCTTCATTGGTCAGCAACCGTCTGTCTTTGTTCATGACTGGGGATTGACCTTGTAGTTGGTGTTTCCACAAATATGTTTAGTTATCGTGTACTGCAAGCGGCTGTTTCAGCTTTGTTTGCAAGTTCTTCTAAATGCTTTCTTTTGTCACTTCTAGCTGACTTTTTAACAAGTTTGTTCACCTCAATGTATTGTATACGTAACCTTTATTTTAGTCTTTCAGATGTGGTTTGTCCAATTACGATTTTCAGTTGCTTTCTCTCTTGTATGCGCTCCCTTGTTTCCGCACTAATCCACTCATTGTGCTGTCGGGTTTTAATGCTCAGTGTCTCTTTGCTGGTTTGATACTATGCTTTCTTGATGATTTCCCACTTATCTTTTACTTGATCAGATGCATCTGTTTCTTCTTCCAACACTTCAAATCTTTTGTAGCTTAACAGTGAAAACTCTATCTTGTGTTGTATTCTTTAACAGGTGTACAATAAATTGTTCTTGGCCTGTCTGTTTACAGAAGCTTGTTTTTCTGAGCTTCAGCTTGACTGTTTCCTGAAGTAGATGATGATTACTGCCAACATCGGCACCTCTTCTAACACAGACATCTTGTGATGATCGTCGCCATTTGTTGTTGATCATAATTTGGTCGATTTGGTTTTGGTCTCTTGCATTTGGGGAAATCCAGGTCAGTTTGTTGAGTTCCTCCTATCACCATACTGTCCATGCCACAAAAGTCACATAGCATTTCACCATTCTCATTTATGGTACCACATCCTTGATTGCCCATGATTCGTTCTCTTCCGATATTGGGATCCAACCTTTGCATTGAGGTCGCCTATGATGATCAAAACGTCGTGTGCAGTCAGTCTCTCCTTCTCGGTTTGCAACATGCTACAGAAGGCTTCTTTCTCATCCGGTTCTGCGTCCTTGGTTGGTGGGTAACATTGGATAATTGTAAGTTTGCTGTGCTTGCCAAATAACCTGGTTCTCAGTAGTCTAGCACTGACTGGTTTCCATTCTATGAATGTCTTTTCAATTCCTTTCTTGAGTATTAGCGCCCTTCCTGCAATATGGCGGTTGTCGTCTCTGCCAGAGAACAACATTGTCTCTCCTATCGCGGTGATATGTCTCCCAAAACCTGTCCATCTGGCCTCACTGATTCCAAGGATGTGTAACTTGTATGATTTCATCTCACTTATAATTTGTGCTGTTTTTGCAGTACCGAACATTGTCCTGACATTCCAGGTCCCAATCTGGAGTTTGCATCCAGTAGGCTTGTCTTCGCGCTACTAGCGTCCTTGCGGCTTTCACTAGCATCGGTCATATCGGTTTGGTGCTTCAAGCCTCTTTGGTGGCTGGGATCTGTTGATTTTCTTTTATAAGTTTCTGTAACAAACTGTTTTTTTTACGAGGTACGGTTGTTAATACTACGCTCAACCCCCAACCTGTAGGGCCAGGAGATCGATCTTAGTCTAACCTCTACCCCTTACCCAATCCGGTATGTACAATTAAGACTCCCATCAGCATAGCTCGCAAGGTCACGGAAGCACGCAAGCTACCCCACCACTAGAAGGTAACGATCTCGCAGGGGAGACATATCTTGACATTGTCAGCTAATTAATTATGTCAGGACAAAACTATGTCTAACACATTCTCACCCCTGGTTGGTTCTAGCACATGTTGAGAAAGGAAACTATCTTGTACTAAAACTAAATACTGGGTAACGAGGACATGTGGTCCTCACTACCCATACTCTGAAGAGATTTCCATTGTATATGCCCTTACAATCCCCCATAATAACACAGTCCCGTTTGTTCCCTTCACTTATAGCGTTTGGTACTTTTTCATTCTCTTCTGTGCTTATATTTGGACTTCGATAAACTGAGTCACCATTAATGTTGAGTTTCCTGTAACTATGTTACACCAAATAGTTTCTTTGCAATCTGCTTCTCTTTCTAATTTTATTTCATAAGCCTGGATAGATTCTTTACTATATAAAATAACTCCACCTCCCCTTCTTCCTATTCTATATTTCCTAAACATTACATATCCTGTCAGTTCCAATTCGGCATCTGATATATCGGTGGTGGCTCATGATTCGGTTATACCAAATATGTGAGGGTCAATACCTTCTTCCTTAATGTTTAGTTAATTTCTTGCATTTAAACAAACACATTTATATTCTGCTTCAGAACAGTTTTCCAGACTGTTCTTTGTTGATTTATATGTGCTGTCTTTATCTATGCCTCAAGTTTCAGGGTTATCTGTGAGTCCCCCCTGCGAATCTAGTTTAAATAGATGCAACCTGTCCCACTGTCAACAGATCGAAGCAGATTCTCTGAGACTACTGCTGCCCGCTTTCCACTTAGATGGAGACCATCTCTCATGTACATATCTTCCCTCCCAACAAAGTATCCCCATCCATCTGTGAACTCAACCCCCTCTTCTTCACACATCTGCTCAACTAGTGCGTTGATCGCCATCCTCTTGCAGTTTCTATATTTTGCCCCCCTTCCTCCCATTACTGGCAACATCTGAGAGAGTAATTTGTTCAACTCTTGTCTTCTTTAGCCTCCTCACTAACTGTCTATACTTCTGTACAATCCCAGTTGTTCCCTCCTTGTCTGCATTATTTGTCCTTACATGTACTAGTACAGACCCCCCTTGTCATGCCCCAATACCTTATCTATCCTTTCAGTCACATGCTCTATCCTAGCCCCCGGTAAACAAACAACGACGTCCTCCCCCTCGCTTAATGTCGTATCTGTCCTTCTCAGAATAGAGTCGTCCTGAATACCCTCTCACATTTCGTTGCCCCCCCCCAATCACTGCTTCAGAGTAGCTCCTTCTCCGGTTTTCATCTGTCTGGTTGTTGTCTTCCCCCCTGCTGTCTTCTCTCCTGTCTCTTCCGATCTATTCTTTCCTGTCGCTTTTTTTCTTGCCATCTTTCCTCCTGTCATCGTCCTTTTTATCGACTTCTCTTCTATCACATTTGCTCTCATTTCCTTTCCTCCCTTCACCTCTCCTCCCATCACATTTTCTTCTCTCCTCTCCCATCCCATTTTCCCTCCCTCCTTCTCTACGGTCACTTCCTCCCCTGTCACCTTCACGCTTGTCACGTTTTCTGTCGTCGATTTTCCAATTTCTTCTCCTACAATCACCTTCCTTCCTGTCAGTCTCCTTTCCTCAGTCTTATTGCCACTACGACTTTCTGTCGTCTCTCTCCATTCCACCTGTCTCCTTGTTGATTTTCATATCCATCCTATTCACAATATCTATCTGCCTAACTATCTTCTTCTGCAAACACTCCACCTTCTGACATCCCATGCACTGAAAGGTAAATTCCTCCCATGACTTCTCACAGCCGGACAGTGCAAAATCCACCCAGTTGTGGCAGTGATCACAAACCAAGTGTCGCTTTGCCTTTACTTGCGCTTGCATGGCGCCATATAAATATCATAATTTATTTGATATCTTAGCTAACTTAGTCTTTATAAAGACTGTTTCCTGTGTACTACAGCATACTTTATATTACATAACATTTTAATTACACAGCTGACTATCTATTCTATCACGAACGCTAACGTTATCGGTAGTGACCAAATTTAAATACAATCAATTACGTCACGCTAGACTGCTCTATTTATTTATGTTATTCCGCGTCCTGACGAATACGTGGGACACTTGCTACATAAACAAACTGGAGTTCGCCCTACTATCGCCCTTGGTTAGTTTTAACAACAATGCTACCTAATCAAAGTATCTACCAGGTACTGGCTTACACACGTACTATATTATGTAAGTAGTTTATGATGTTTGTTACTTTATATCATATATATTCTACCACGTAATCAAGTTTGTTAAATCTTGTTTACAACTTATCGAAGGCTAAGTTACCCTTTTACGACTCACTAGACTAAAGTGTACTAAACTATTTTAATTAACTAACTTTAAGCACAACTGTTACTTACTGTGTGTCTAGTGTTGCTTTATGAATAATATTAAGGTAAGAATAATACTTATCAATCAATATATCCACTTGTTTTTTTTTTGTTCCCCAAGAATTCACCATGACCTCTATCCGCCAATGTTCCCGCCAAAGGGTATCACTTCCAGGAGGATAGCGACGGTTCAAATTTGCATATGCATTTAAGTCAAGTAAGTCAACCCACCTAGATGGGGCAGTAGCAGACAGTGCAGACTCTACACCGGCCAGCTGTGGTCACTCCCTCCTCTTGTGTCGTGGCCACTGTCTTACTGTCCACAGGCCCGGAGGGACAGGAGCTGGTATTCTTGCTTTTGTTTACAGCTGCAAGTTGAAAACAATGTATCCCACCATTTCCATGTGTGCTTATCCACAGTAGTGTAAATTGGCATTCTTCGCACTGGTCTATAGATAAAATAACTGGTACCCATGCGAAGGAAGCATAGTCACTCAGGTAGCACAACCTGTTGCATTAATATAGCATTATTACGCTGTATTTTTGAGAATTTAACTGACTACCAGTACTATACAAATGTACATCACTACACCGTGCCGATTCATTCTGATGGTACAACATGCTTCTTGGTGCTTTTTGAACGGTCACTGTTGTCTCCAAAATGCAATTTTATCCAAAACATAATGTAATAATGTACATCAGTGCAACAGATGGCGCTACCAGTTCGATTTCAGTATAGCCTATCGCTGAGTGACTCTGCTTCCTTATTCCAATGCTTTGTTGGTAGTTTATTTCTGATTTGTAAGTGTTCGCACAGTTGTAATAGTTTTGGTTTTGATCAGTGTGTCTTTGTACAGCTGTATGTTTGTTTATAAGTGTGCCTCGCATTCTGTGTGTTGTCTATGTTCCAGGCAGCTATGGAGTGTGCGTTAGACTATGCGGGAAAAAGAGAAGCATTTGGAGGCCCCATTGCCAAATTACAAGGTATTCAGGTTAGCAAGATAATCACTGCAGTGTCAAAATGTTATGTGATTAGTTGTTGTCAGAGTGGTTACTAAAATCAGATATAGATGAATCATATTAATAAATGCTCAAATATGTAGTGTGTTAATCGTTCAAGTAATAATTATCTGAAAATAGTTTGTTGAAAGAGTGCACACGTCTGTTAAAAACATAAACAGATTTATGGTGATCATTACATCGAGCAACTTGTGAAAGTGTGAACAGACATATGCTGTAGTATATAGAGCTGGACAACTTTTGCCCGTTTTTGCCCGACCTTTTGACCTGATGTAGTCAAAAATAATTTCATGATAACTCGGCATGTTGTGGTTGATTCTAGATATGTCAAATTTTGTGTGAAATGAGACTTTGTGGGAAATAAGACAAGCAGACAAACAAAACTGTTGCAAAGAGTTGACATGACCATCACGTGACCTGTTTGTCTCAATAAGTTACATCACGCCAAGCTGAACGCGTTTGAACATTCAGTCGTATATTTTGTTGAAATATTTTGTTGAAATGTTTTTCTTTACGACAAAGACGTAAGGCGAAGATATTTAAGCAAGAAATATGTGTGGAATTATTTGATCTAATAGATGCCATGCAGCATTAGTACTGTAGTGCGCATACTGTAGATGTAATATGTGTAAACATTGTTGGGAAGGCAGCTATGGGTACATGTGTAATTTTTTGGTGACGTAGGCAAACCGCGTCATATGGGATCAGTCCATTATTGTGACGTAGGCATACCGCATCATATGGGATAAGTATATTATATTGTGTACTAGAAGCATTCGAATAGTTTTGTACCTGATACATTTGCATGTATGAAAACTGTGGTAGAAGTAACTTGAAAAAGAAGGTCGTGAGACGGTGTGTCATTGGTCTGGGTGGTTTCAGATGAAGTTGGCAGACACGGAAGTGATGCTGGAGAGTGCTCGCTTACTCACAAGGAACGCAGCCATGCTAAATGACCAGGGCATGCCATATCCGAAGGTAGAGACTAGCGACAGTCTTGTCTTTACCAGCCAATGTTCACTTTCTTCCATGTGCTCCGCTCCACTGAACTGAATATACACATGTCTATTCTGCACACGAGCCAAAAATAGTTTTCTAGGTCATGTTCAATAAATGTTGTGATTTTAACAGAAATTAATATTTTATAATCTCATTTTTCAAAGTCCAGTTTATTTTTATAAATTGGATTCACTTTGGCAATTTTGAGTTTTTCGGAAAAGATACCCGTAAATAACATTATGTGTAATTGTTCGTGCTTTTTCGCCGTGGGGTACCGAATACGTCCGTTTTATTATTAGCAGTAACAACAATAGGTAACTATTGTTGACATATTGCCTAAGCTAGCCTACGACTATGCGCTTGCCTTGCCCTGGGTTAGCCTTAGCAGTCAGAGTAAGCAATTACTAAACGTTTCATTATACATTATTTTGTGGTGTGTTGGATTATTTATCAGTTACCGTCCAAAGTGATCGCTGCACAACATATTAAAATAACATTTGGAAGAATTCATCTACGGCATTGTCTTTGATATGAGTGTTTGCTCTTACTTCACTCTCACTGATTTGAACTTGTCAATCGTCTTCGAAACTCGGTCTCGGCCACGTCGTGACAGCCCGGCTGATTAGACTGTACTACTGTACAGACAATATCCGACGTTTTCACTCATCGTTTTCCCATCTTGTTCCTTGTTCTTCACATTGCACGTTAACTGTGAAATAATTGAGCGTTATTCTTCATTTAACACGGCTCACAAGTTAATTACTATGTATCCACGTGAGTAGTATAGAGGAACTGTTCGCCCTCGTGCACGCCACCTTTGGTGACCTTTGGGCAAAACTTTACTAATAAAAAACGTTTTAATTACCCCTAAACGTTTTCGGGAACCTACTTATAACAAAAGATCAAAGGCATTTTTGACACTAAACGTTTTCGGGAACCTACTTATAAAAAACGTGATGGATTACCCCCTCTAAGTACATTTGAGCTGCCACCTAGCGGTGAGTGTAGAGATCCTATTGTTTGTCCCCTAGTGATCAACGGCGTACCTAGCGCGTGCTGACCTAAGCAGATTGTCCCCTAGCGATCAACACCGTACTTAGCGCGTACTGACCTAAGCAGATTGTCCCCTAGCGATCAACGTCGTACCTGCTGAGTAGAATGTACACAAGCACGGACCGTAGAGTAGACCTCTCAAAGTGCCTCTCAAAGTGCCTCTCAAAGTAGCCTGATTGTGTGGCTATATAGCCGTGATAAAACCACTGCATAAACGTTGGCGACGGTTTAGCTCTCCTAGGAGAGCATTCGACTAGGGATCGAAAGATTTCGGGTTCGAATCCAGTCGCCGCTTTTTAGATTTGCGATGCGCCATCTAGTGGCGGCGGCGACGGCATATAAGCGGTGACGGTAGCGGATTACCGGTAGTCGGTATGTCGTCGTCGTCGCCTATAAGGTTTGGTGGATCGTGCTCGTTCTTGTCAAATATGTATTCGTGTCGATTGTCGGCGTTCGGTCGGGGCTTCCGATCCGTCGAGCAGGCCTATCAGTATAGGAAAGCAATGTTCAACGACGACGTGGAATGCGCCAAGCGTATCAAAAGAACGCGATCGCCTTATGTAGCGAAACGACGCGGTTAAGAAATTCGAAAAAAGAGAACGGGAACCGAATAGCGCACCGTAAGGGTGGCGTGTATGAAGGCGTTGTTGAGGAGCAAGTTTGACGCGTCGACCGAGTTGAAGGCCGCCCTGTTGGCCACCGGGGACGTCCAATTGGTGGAATGGGTACCGAGTAGGGAGGGTTTCTGGGGTACCGGAATCGGGGGCGTTGCGGGGGAGAACATGCTCGGTAAACTGTTGATGGAGGTGCGCGCCACTTATAAAGACGCGTAAAAAGCGTTCGCTCAGTCGTTGAAAATGAGCCGACCGTCGTTGAAGCATCCTTTTACATGTATAGTAGCCGGTCCTACGGGGTGCGGTAAGACGACGTTCGTCGACCGTCTGATACGTCACGACGCTATGATCGATCCGCCGCCGGAGAAAATCCTGTGGTGCTACGGGCAGTGGCAGACCGGCTACGCGTCTATGTCTTCGAAAATAGAGTACGTAGACGGCCTGCCGGATCCGAAACGTTTAGACGGTAAAGCGAGGACGCTTCTAGTACTCGACGACCTGATGGAGGAGACTGATAGCCGGGTGACGGTACTATTTACTAAAAAAGTCATCATTGTAATACGTCGGTCGTACAACTGCGGCAGAACATGTTTCCGAAAGGAAAAGAAAACCGTACAATCAGCCTGAGCGCCCAATACATAGTGTTATTCAAGAGTCCCAGAGACGCCGGTCAAGTAGGTCACCTAGCGAAACAGATGTGCCCGGGAAAGGTCAGCTACATGATAGAGGCTTTCAATGACGCGACGTCGTCGGCGTACGGCTATCTCTTCGTGGACCTGAAACAGGAAACGGCAGAGGACATGCGCCTGCGTGCGTGCATATTTCCGGATGATCGCCTTCAGTACGTGTACGTACGGAAGGGTGGCGGCGGCGGCGGCGGCGGCGGCGGTGGCATCCTATAAGAAGAGAGGGACGTCGGCGCGAACGTTTATTAGTCGCTATGACGGGGCGCGCGGTGGTAGCGAAGCGACGACCGAAGGTGGCGGAACCGACGAACCGAGTGAAGAGACACATTTTTGCCATGCAGCTGTTGGAGAGACATAGGCGGAACATCGATCTGCGAAAAGCCGTGATCGGCCACCCGGACGCCGGACTCATTAGTAATCTGTGCGATTGCGCGAACAACATTCTGAAAGGGAACGTGAAGTTGTCGCCGAAACAGAACAGCGTGTTGGCAAAATACAGGAATCACCTGCGTAAACTCGCCGACAAACAAGTTGCGATTAAGCAGAAGCGAGTCGTCTTGCAAAAGGGTGCGGGTGGTTTTCTGACGGCCCTGCTAGCGCCGTTAGCGAGCACCGTTCTCCTCCCGCTGCTCAGACAGGTGATCGGCAGCGGGTGATTGATGCAGTACGCGAAGAAGATGGCGTTGGTCGACCCGCGATTGGTGGAAAGCCTCCTGCCACGTATCGATCAGCCGCCGAGCACGCCCCGATCACGTGTGCTGAGTAGCCTTGTCAGCGACATGAAGGACATTCTAGGACGATCGGATTTATCCGAACGCGAAAAGGTGGCGTCGTACAATCAACTGCTGAGCCGGTACAACACGATAGAAGCGGCTCGAGCGGCGCAACCGGTACGCGTGTCGGTGGTCAACGGCAGCAGCAGCGAGACGCCTGCGGTGACGGCAGCGGCGGCGACGGTGGCGCCACCATCGTCGGAGGACGAAGAGCGCGAAATCATAGCCAGCATGCCGAAAACGCTGAAAGGGAAGACGGGTCTGCTTATCGCAAAAATGAAAGCCGATCCGTTGTGTCGATGGAACGATCGCGGCGAATTCGTTTACGACGGTAAAACGATCGCGGGGAGTAACATGGTCGATCTAGTGAACGATCTCATGCGAACGAGATCGAAGACGACAGCACCCGTAGGATGGCGAGAGTTCGGATTGCGCATGAAGGGTATGAATATCCCCATGGAATTCGTGGGCAACCCACGCTATCGGACATACATGGAGCGACGACAGAAGCGGCTACTAGAAGAGGCGTCGATGACGCCGGCGACTAGTTCATCAGCGACACCGGAGTGGAGACGACGGATGCGACGCGAGACTAAACGGAGACAACGATCCCCTTCGTTGGGCGTCGTGGCGTGGGACACGTTGTGATGCCGTCACGACGATCGATAACGGCCATCGTCGTCGGCTTCACCATCGTGCTTATCGCTCTCTATAAGAGTATAATAATCATCGTACATTTATCGTCGTCGTCGTCGTCGTTGCCATGGTGTCCGGGTGGGGTCGTCGTCGGCCAAAACGAAAGCCTCGTCAGCAACGAAACGACGACGACGTCGACGAACTGAATTGCGTCTACTTCGATCCTAAACGGGTAGGAAGTTTCTGAGGTGTCGACGCGTTGCACCGGGCGTCGAAGATCCGACGTCCGGCCGTCGAGAGGTGGCTAGCGTCAGAGGACGCCTATACCCAACACAAACCGGTTAAACGACATTTCAAACGACGTCGCGTCATCGTGGGCGGACGAAACCAGCAGTGGCAAGCCGATCTGGTCGACTTGACTAGACTGAAAACGCACAACGACGGTATAACATTCCTATTGAAGGTCATCGACGTGTTTTCGAAGTGGGCATGGTGCGTTCCGTTGAAGAGTAAGTCCGGCCCGTCGCTCGTCGCGGCCTTCGAGCGCCTACTGAGTGGCGGCGAGACGCCGAACGCGCTGCAGACCGATAAGGGGAGCGAGTTTCTGAACCGACCCCTGCAAACGACCCTAAAGAAGCGCGGCGTTCATCATTTCGTGACGCATAACGAGGAGACTAAATCGAGCGTCGTGGAACGGTTTAATCGGACTTTGAAGACGCTTATGTGGCGCTATTTCACGAAACACGAGACGCTGCGCTACGAAGAAGCGTTACCGGATTTCGTGCGATCGTACAACAACGCCTACCACCGAAGCATCGGTAGGACGCCGGCGAGTGTCGACGCGACGAATCAGGAGGCCGTATGGCAACGATTGTACGGCAGCAACGTCGGCTGTGGCCAACGGCGAAAACCGAAACTGCGCGAGGGAGATCGCGTACGTATCAGCAAGACGAGGGGTCAATTCAAAAAAGGATACATGGCTAACTGGAGCGAGGAGCTCTTCACCGTCGTAGAGGTGCACCCGTCCGAACCGCCCGTTTAACGCCTGAAGGACGACGCCGGGACGCCGGTAGAGGGCGCCTTCTACGAACCGGAACTACAAAGCGTAGTCGTTCCAAAGGAAAAACTGTATCGCGTGGAGGCGGTTCTACAGCGTCGTCGTCGCGGCGGAGGTTCGGAGGCGCTCGTAAAATGGAGCGGTTATCCGGCCTCCTTCAACAGCTGGATCGATGCCGAGTCGCTCGTGGACCTATAAAGACTACTAGTGAGGCGGCCGCACCGGAGATTAGAATGACTCGTTGGATTCGCCACACGGGGTGCTGGCGACTGCACGAGGCGGGGTTATGCAACGGATCTTCGTTCTTGCCGTATAAAGGTCCCTGCTGTATCAACAGACCGCAGTGGCGCGACGATGATCGGCGGCGACGAAACTACCTCAAGTGGCAATCATCGAACGAATTCCGGCGCCGAGCACGCGGACTTCGTCGACGAGCACGCGGACTCCATCGACGCTACCACCACAACCACCGCCGAACCCGTTCCATGGCAAATCTGCGGCAACGAATGCCCTAAGGCCGAAATCGTATTCCTCTGTCAGGTCGTCGTCCTGTACTTCGTCATCGCCGTTAGTATATACAATCTGACGAAAGATCAAGGCGACTCCAACCTGTGGACGGCGCTGTTGAGCAGCTGTCTCGGTTATTTGCTCCCGAGTCCGTCTATGAGCGGTCGACGACGACCCGGCGGCGACGATGGCGGTCTCGTCTGACTTTTACCTGACGCTACCGAGCAACGCGTCTATGAAGCACCACCCCAAAAATACGTCAACGCACTACATCACGACGTTGCCGCGACGTTTCGACCTGTCGGGGAATGGGAATGCGGACTGGTGATGATACAGTATCCGCACACGTGGTACAACGTGAGAGAGAAGGACGCCTACTTCCTCCTAACTTGCGCGACGGGCGATCCGGGTATTTTCACGTACGTAGACGAAATCGGCGACACCATCCTGCTATACCATCAGGGCACGATTGCTCACGGTTTCTACAACAGTTTTTACACGTTGATGCAGCAGACCAACGAGGCACTAATGAAATTGTACACCGATAAGGTCAAGGCGCGTCTAGAGTTCAGCGACGTCTCTAACCGAATGACGCTGCATATGTCGCCGGGTGTCGAATTTATTATACATCATACGAGCCGTCTAAAGGACGTACTAGGTTTCCATAGCAACATGATCACGAGTTCCCCGATGAGTGGCTCCGCGCCGGCAGTCGTCATCGACACCATGCCCGTCGCGTACACGTACGCGTACGAAGGTCACAATACGGTGGATATGAAGGCGGGCGTCGAAACCCTGTACGTGTACACGGATCTCGTGGAGCCACGCGTCGTCGGTGACGTGTACGCGCCACTCCTTCGCAACATCGCCGTCAACGGTAAGAACGGCAATATTATTTCGGTAACGTTCGACCGCGTCCAATACGTGAAGCTGCTGCGTCATCAATTCGATGAGATCGAGGTCGATATAAGAGACGATCTCGGTCAACCGATACCATTCGAGCAGGGAAAGCTAGTGACGACGCTTCACGTCAGACGCCGTAAATCGAAATTGTTTTAAATTGCCGGCGACGTAGAACCCGTACGAGGACTACTACGTTCGACAGGTCGGCGGTCAGCTGCCGGTCTTCGTCGGTGGTCGGGGGCAACGAGGTCACGATCTGGGCAATCTCTTCGGGAGTCTGTTTCGAAGCGCCATGCCGCTTATCAAGAGAGGCGCGTTGGCGTTGGGAAAACGTGCGCTCAACACCGGCGTGCGCTTCACCGGTGGCAATCTGAAAAAGTCGATAAAACGATGCGCGAAGGAGGCAGGCGCCGATCTTCTCGACGGCCTATTGAATTCGCCGTCGCAGCCACCGACGAAGAAGAAGAGGAAAAAAACGCAGCAGCGCCGGCGCGACGCCGCCATAAAGAGACCGCGCCTTGCGGCGACGGCCGTCAGTAGGCGGAAGAGACGGCGTCGAACGGACGACATATTCGACGAGTAATGATGGCGTTCGTGAATGGAGCATCGTGCGAGGGCGTGAAGGCCGAACTGGACCTGTTCAGCGGACCGGTGACGCAGACGAGCGTCGAGAGCTGTCAGTGGACCGTCTACCATCCGCTGACGGCTCTCGACGCCGGCGGCCCTATCGAGTTCCTCTTCCCGGGTTCGGGCAACGACTATACGGACCTGGCGAGCCTTCAAGTGTACGTGCGCTTCAAAGTGTTTCAGGGGGACGGTACCAATCTGGCGGCCGGCGCCAACGTGGCCGCGGTCAATAATTTATTGCATTCGATGTTCAGTGAAATCGACTTGTCGCTGAACGGCACCCTCGTGACGCCGTCGACCAATACGTACGCGTACCGGGCCTACCTCGAGACTCTGCTGAGTTACGGTAGCGACGCGAAACGGTCGCATGTCACGGGCTCGTTGTGATACAAAGACACCGCCGGACACATGGACGCGCTCGGGAACAACAACGACGGGTTCGAGGCACGGCGCGTCATGACGGCCGATAGCAACGAGGTGGAGATGATGGGACGCGTGCACGACGACGCGTTTATGCTAAAAGGCACATGCCGAACGGCGTCGACACGATAGTACGCATGGTGCGCTCAAGCCGTACCGGGGTGGCGCATCGTGCTGCAGTCGATTCGCCTGCACGTGCGGAAAGTGAAGTTGAACCCGGACGTCCAGATGGGACATATCAAAGCGTGGACGTAGGGAACGGCTAAGTTTCCGATGCGCCGCATCGACTGCAAATCGTTCTCGATAACGGCGGGTACGCTATCGCACACGCACGAGAACTTGTACATGGGTGCGATTCCGAAACGCATCTTCCTGATGATGATCGATAACGTCGCCTACAACGGAGACTACAATACAAATTCGTTCGACGCGCGACACAACGACATAAACTTCCTCACGCTCGTCGTCGACGGACGTCAGGTGCCGAGCAAGCCGCTGCAGCCGGACTTTCCGCACAATCGGTACATCCGGAGCTACATAAATCTCTTCGAGGCCACCGGAAAGGCGTACGAGGACGAGGGGAACGACGTATCGCGCACGGACTTCGGTGCCGGCTACACCATCTTCGGTTTCGACCTGACGCCCGACTGTTGCGACAGGGATCATTTCAACGTCGTGCGTCAGGGGACCGAGGACGCCGAAATGCACTTCGGGACGGCGCTACCCCGTCCGGTGAACGTCGTCGTGTACGCGGAATTCGAGACGGTGCTGGAGATCGACAGGAACCGGAACGTCGTGTACGACTGGTAACTATGGATACGTTTCAAAAGATGCGTCGCCTGGAACACGATACGTACGCTAAACGTATTGTCGTCGGCATCGTGCCTAAAGATGCGCTACTTACCACCACCACCGCCACCGTTTACCCGACGGCCTTCGTGTGCAACACCGACGACGGCGGCGAGCCGGGGCAGCACTGGGTGGCCGTCTACGTGGACGCCGACAAGCGGCTGCAGAGCGTCGTCTCTAACGTGTGCGGACAATATTGCGTCGCCTACCTCCTCCTCCGATGTCGCGGTATGCCGTTGACGACGTTCCAGAGCCTACTCGGCACCGATCGGGTGGCCAATGACTGTCTCGTATTCGATTGGCTAAAACCATTACAACATTAACAACGCTTTCGCTTTTACGTGTATAGTAGTATTAAAAAAACGATGATTGTGCACAATTGTTTTTTATTATTACCCTACCTACATACATACACCTACACATACATACAGAAACTACCCCTAGGGTGGGGCATTCCTTAGGTTAGACGGGTTAGACGAGTCCTTCTTAGGTTAGTTATACGAGTTAGACGAGTATCGGCGCCGTGGTGACGCCGTCGTCGATCACGCGACGTTTAGCGTAGAAGTAGCTCAACGCCGCGCGCTCTTAAACGTACGTCAACACGGACGAGTCTTTCACCTGGAAACCGCGGTTCCAGCCGACGCCGTTGCGTCGGTCGCGCAGTACGGCGAGGAAGGTGTGCTCGTCGATGTCGTTCTGTAGCTTGCTCAGTCCCTTCGTGCTGTACTTCGGACCGTTGTCGCCGCCGAAGCAATAGTAGGTCTTGCTGCACAGCGTTACGATTCCGTCGCCGCGCCACTCTTCTTTGAAGAGACCCGGCGTTCGACGATCGAACAGGCGCCGGCGCGCGCTGCAGGCCGGCGCGTCCTCCGCCCACGCTAGTCCGGCGACGCGGCGTCGTACGTACGCGTCCACGTGCGCGTCGCAGCATTCGACCGGAAACCAGAGCGATCGATTCCGGAAGTAGTGTTCGCGACGTTCTTCCGGCACCAGCGCGTCGACGTCGTGCCCCGCGAGGGCGATGGACGCCGAGTCCTTGTCCATAGCGCAGTACTGGAAGAGCGGGCGGGGGAAGTAGGTGTCCACGAAATCGAAATTGAATTCGAGCATCCTCAATTTCGCGTACTGTAAGACGAAATAGCCGATATGTATCGGCAGGCCGTAGACGACTTTGCGCTTATTCAGCGCCACCTCGTACAGCGCGTCGTCGACGACGACGTCGAGATGCCGGAAGCGACGGTTGTTGACGAGCATCGAGGCGCCGACCGACGTGGCGTACTTGATTTCCCGGTGCCGATCGCCGCGCGTAATCGTTTTCCCGTACGAACTATTGCCGATAAGTTTAAAGGTATCGGCGATGATCGATTTGTCGGATCGATGTCGCCCTCGCGTCGCGCCGACGAGACCGTGTCGCCGAAGCGGCGAAAGCACGCGATCGGCACGTATTCGATGACCTGTTAGACGCGCTCGACGACGAGACCGTGCGCCATATACCAGCGTAGGAGGGGCGTCGCGAGCACCATCACGGCGCCAAAGTAGCTACCGACGAGCGTCCGTTGAGGTCGGGTGAGCAGATCGTGCGACTCGGCGTAGCGGCGCATGAACGGGCTGAGATCGTCGCGCGTGATATCGACGTTCTTGAACACGGGCTGCATTTCAGGGAACTTGGCGCGAAGCGCTTCCGGCACGGCGATATCGCACTGCACGAGGCCGAACAGAGAGCCGTCGCGCACCTCCTCCAGTATCGTCGAGCGCGTAATGGGGGCGGCGGCCGGAGGTTGCCATCGTGACGCGTCGGGCGGCGTCGGCGCCGCGGGTGGTCGCACGGCGCGCCACTGGCACTCCCACATTTCGACGACGTCGTCGACGAAACGACGCAGGTAGGTGGTCACGGCGATTGTCGCGGCGTACAGCGTCGTCATCGGTTGACCGTTGACGGCGTTCGTTGTCACGTGCGCCTAGCACGTCGGGCAGCCGTGAAAATAGCAGACGTGAAATTGGTACGCCGTTCGCGTGGCGGCGCACCAGTCGTCGACTCGGTACTTTCCGATGCGCTTCTCGCGTCCGTTCAACTGGTGACATATACGCGCGTCGGTTTGCGCCTCCACCCACGTCAACCACTCCACGGCCATACCACCGTAGCGGTGCACGAGTTCCGGTCGAAAGGCGTTCTCCGCGCGCCGACGCGTGTACCATCCCGTCGGCATCTCCTGCATTATTGCCCACAGATAGAGGCCGTTCGCACCGAAACCGACTATCGAACGACACGGCGCGTCGCTTCGAATAGCCGTCACGCCGGCCTCGTGGTGGCGAGCGAAGATGATCGACGGGCCGCCGACGATCTGCGACTGCAGCAGACGGTGCAGGTCTATGTTGGGTTCGTTGAACAGCGAGAAATGGATCGACGTAGGAAGGTCGTTGAACAGGTACAACAACGTCAACCCCGGTACGCTGATGGCGTCCTTGAACATGTCGATACGTCGGAGCCGATAGAAGGCGAACTGCCGATCGACGGCCTCGAGAAACGGCGCCACGTCTCGATTGTTATACCACATCACAAAATCGCGCATCGTCGTCATGTGCTCATCACGCCACGCCGTCGCGCAGATCTCGTACGCCTCCGCGGAGATTCCCTCGCGTTTCAGGCGGCTGTAGAAAGCCTCGCGCGGCGGCAGGACGGTTTCGTCCAGGCGCGTCAACGCGTCGATATGTTCGTACGGAAAGTACCCCTTCGTCGCCGAGCAGCCGTACGCTTTCAAAAAGCGATCGTAGCTAACGCCGGGCGCGAGGTAATTAGTTATATCGAGGAACTTCAACGTCGACGTCGTCAGGCACATGTAATTGTTCTGTCGTTTAATGGTAAACGCCGACGACGTTTGCTGCGCGTCGCCGGTTATGAGCAGGGGGGTCAAGTACTTCTTGACGACATTCAGATCGTACTTACCGGAATTGAATCCCAGTACGGGCATTTGACGAAGGTGCGTCCACAGGCGGTCGGCGAGTGCGGCGTACGGTGACGCATCGTCGTCGTCGTTGTTGCACCGTCGCCGTCAGTCGGCGTCGAGCGCGTCGAGTGCCTCGAAGGTCGCGTCGTAGCGGGGGCGTAGAGCCGCGCACGCCGCCGCGCTCACGGCTTCCAGGTCGTCGATGAGGCGACGCGCGAGTTCGGCCGAATCGCCGGTCGTGACGTAACACCGCGCCGTTTCGTGGCCGGGCACGTTCGACGCGACGCTCACGCTGAGCAGTTCGTGTCGCGCTATCCACCGGCATTTGTTGGTATCCGTCGGCAGATCGTTATCGGCGAAATAGCATTCAAAATCGAACGTCGCGCGGTACGGGTAGTAGCGCAGGTCGTCGTCGCCGACGTCGACGCCTTCGTCGTCGAGTCGCTGAAATACGGACGGCGTCGGCCGGTAGATACCGCCGGGGAACACGTGACGAACACCACCTTCGCACGTCGCTTCGTGACGTCGTAACGCCCACGTGCTCCGCCAGAGGGCGTTGCCACATTTTCCACACTTGTACGATTTCGTGTACGCGCGCAGGTCGATTATGTACGAGAAGTGCGTCTCGTACAGGTTGACGTTCAAGGTCGTGGGGTGCACTTCGAGCGAGCGACGGACTAGTTCGGCGGCACCATTCGTCGCCGACAGTCGATAGACGGCGACGTTGATGCCGAAAACCGTCTCCACGCGTTCCAGTTCGTTCAGGCGGATACCGTTCGAGGTCGTCGTGCGCGTGGCGCGACAATACTGCGCGTGCAGTCGTTTAGCGACTTTCGTTAAACGGGTCGTATCGATTTCGCGTCGTCGACCACCACCTTGCAGGTGGAGGCCGATGCACCGGAAGAGGCATAGATGATCGTCGTAGGGCGTGCCTCGACGATCTTTCGTCAACGACACGATGACCCTGTTGGCGCTCACGTAGGTGGGAACCGACGCGCCAACGCACCCGATAGGATGGGCGATGATGGCGTTCACGAAGTATGTGGCATTCGTTACGAGCTCGACGACCCACCCCGAGTTGGGACGCTGCGCGATGGCGTACTGCAGTACGTCGGTCGTGCGCACGGCGTCGAGAAAACGTTCGAACGAACGGCTATCGGTAAAGAGGGCGGGCGTTTCGAGGAGGCGACCGCAACAGATACAGGAAGAATGAAAATATCGGTACCGACCCGACACCTTGTGGCGCAATACGAAACCGCAGCTTACGTTAATTTTAAACGCATTCTTTTGTTCGCGAAACATTGCCCTCAAACGCGATTCGAGCACCCGCGTACTCGTACAGGCGGTCATGCGATAGTTGTAACGGGACTGCACGGCACCGCGCGCTACCGACGTCTCTATACTGCGCCGGTGCTCGTCCACGACACGCTGTAGACCGTCGGGTTACGCCGCCCTAGCGGCTGCCACCACCGGTTCATTACTACTACTACCAGGCGGTGGCGCCGTCTGACGGCCGCACCGCTCCTTCAGGTGTCGTAGCATGGCGGCACGCGTAGTGTACGTCGCGCCACATTTTGGGCACTCTCGTCGTTTTACGCATAGTGCGTCGTTGCCGCATCTTTTCGAGCTCTTCGCGTGTCGCTCTAACGTCGACTGTTTCGCGAAATAACCCCCGCATTTCGGACATTGCCATCTAGTAGGAAGAGAAGGAGGCGGCATTCTCTACTGACTGACTCACTGCTGCTACTTTTTCGAACACTTATAACAGTGGTGGCTATGGTGGTGGTGGTGGTGACTGTGCCCTAGCGAGGAATGTTTAGGTAACTCGGAGTGCATTGTGGGTAAAAAGTGGTGGTTACGCCCTAGCGGAAGGAATGTTTTAGGTAACTGCGTTGTTTTGGGTAAGGTAACTCGGAGTGCATTGTGGGAAACAAGTGGTGGTGGTGACTACGCCCTAGCGGAAGGAATGTTTTAGGTAATAAGGGGGCGGTGTCCTAGCGGTGATTTTTGTAAATCGGACGTTTTGTGTAATGTGTGTAACTCGGAAACGGAAAGTACATTTTCAACGTTTTATTAAGTACAACATTCAAAAACAGCGTTCAATGCCTTTGTTACTAAAGCAAAGCAAGCATTGTTCGTTATTTAATCGAAGTTTAGCAAAGCAAGCATTGTTCGTTCTTTATTCAAGTCCACTCCTGCGCTGAACGTACGTATGGAAGGCCGACTCCAGCTGAACGCGGCTCATGTAGTCGTGCCAGTTCGTTCCTAGTAGCCAGTCCGAAACGAACTGGACCAGATACAATTCCCCCGCACGACCCGTTTGCGGCTGTTGACCAGTTGTCAAAATTTGCACGAGACGCGTGAAGCACGGAATAAGGAACCGACGCAGAAACGTTCCCAACACGGCCTTGAAGTGTCGCGTTACGATGCACCCCGTGTTGTCGAAGCGCTGTATGTAGACACGGTTCGGCCGTCCCGCACGATAGCCGACCATATGTACATACGGGCAGCCCTCATTGGGCTCGCATACGCCGCAATTATCGCGCGCCCGCTCCAGTATCATCTCACCGAGGGTCTCGGCGAGGAGGGCCATTGCGAGCCGCTCATAACGGCAGACCAACTGGGCCCTGCTCGGCACGACGATTTGACGTTGCGACACATCCTCCGATAGATTCCAACACGGAGCGCACGTTGGCCCCATCGTCCCCAGTGACGAGTACAGGCTTTCGTTATACGTCGGTGGTGGCGCACGAGTCGCTTCGCAGTGTCGACGCTCAGCTGTATCCGATACACCGAGCGCCTCCTCAATGATGGCGCCCAACACGTTAGCGTCACGCACTCCGCTTCCTCCCTACAGCACAAAGCATGTCCTACTCTTTACGTTCGGTGACCACCGTCAGCAACGCGTCTATGAAATCTCGCATACATTCACGTTTGGTGCGTTGCAGCAGCACATCCTACAACACATTATTATGATTAGTCCGCCTGATTGTGACCTTCCTTCTCGGCCTCCTCCTCCTCCCTCTTTATAGCTCCCTCCACTTCACGTTCCAACAGCGTTCTTACGAACGAGGCAACATCATCGTACCTCGCACGCATCCTTTCGTTGGTATCTAACATATTCTGCAGTACGCGGCGCACCTCCTACAGCATATAAACACAACTGTTAGTTACGGAATGCTACAAAATAAGTTCGCTTCGTAAGCTAGCCAAAACGCCCTTATGTAATTATCTGCCGTCTCGCTTAGTAGTTGCGCGGCCTCCTCAGTTATTTCACGACTACGACGCCTTCTCATTCGTTGTTGCACGTTCGCATGCGTCAGCAAATCTACCACTATCGGGCACTCTTCCTACAAACAACACAACACATTAGGCGTCGTTGTATCTCTTCAGTGTGCGCACAGTATACGATGGCTCCCCGTTCCAAGTCGTCTTACGCACACTGATCTCCACTTCCGTGCCGGTTAACTCCAGCACGGTATCGCGGAGTGTCTCCTCGCTCAACTCCACCAAGTAGTCGTCGTGATACTCGACGAGATTAGACATATGTATGTCAAACAAAGTAATCCAAAGCTCGTCTTCTTCATCCTCACCATCCCTCACCATCACACGCAACGCGAAGAAATATTTCGGCACAAACACCTCACCGTGCGTTCGACATACCATTCGTCCGCCAAAACAACTAGCATAAACGAAAATTGCTTAATCAGCTAACAAAATAGCATTAGGAACGTTAGCAAATGATTCACTGAAAGTATTAGACGAATTGCCATTTTTGGAACCTGGAAATGGTTGTTAGTGTAAGGTTTATTTGCTGAATCATGTAGGTTATGGGTCCTTCAACTCAAATCAGCGGGATGGCAACGCGCCAACCTTGGGCAACTTGTGGGAGCCTGGCAAATCCAAGATGGCTGCCGTGAACCTAGGTTAAATTTTAAAATGTGTTACATCTTCACTGGAGCATGCTAGGAACATGATTTTTGTGTCTATACACATGTCTTGGCATATGAGGAATGCAATGTTACTATTTTCAATGATGTCCGACTATGTTCACATAACAAAAATTCAAAATGGCCGCCATTTTTCACCGAAAATACACAAAAATTGAGCATAACTTTTGATTGGTTTATGCTAGATATATGATTTTGGTGTCCATTCCGATGTTTTGCCTGATCAGGAATTCAATGGAACCATTTCCAATGATGGCCGACTATGAACACCAGACCAACATTCAAAATGATCGTAATTTTTACCCAAAATAGCTAAAATCGACCATGACTTGATTGGATGATGCTAGAAACATGATTTTGTGATGCACAAGAAACACACAAAAGCTATACAAAATGGCATGCAGTAATCACTAATGAACCTGTATCACATGCACAACATCTAAAAGTACAACATTCAAAGTTCAAAGTAAGAAGTACTCAATTATAAATTTGCTGAAACACAATGAAACACAATTTGAGAACATTTTTTGTAATGACAGGTTTCATTTGGACATTAACAAAATTAATCAATTAAAAACCAACAGCATATGAAAGGGACGCCATTCACATTACATTCTCATAGAAAAGTTTAGTCTCGCCATTCTCTCTCATCCTCCTCTTCTATTTCCTCTGTACTGTCACCTTCTTCCTCATTATCATATCTAGCGTCATTCTCACGCTCATCATGTTTGGTGAACGGGTTGAGGCACATGGCTTCACCAACACAGAAGCAGTACGGTGTGCGGAACAATCCTAGAGAATGACAGCTGCAAGTTTTCCCTAGAGCTTTACACTGACAGTTGATGAAGTCCATAAGGGTGGGGGATGCTGGTCCTCTTGCGATGCATGGAGTTGGCACACCCCCTGCACCAGTGACAAACTCCCATCCATAATCAGCGATATAAACCACGGACAGAGTCTGCTGATGTACTGATTTCCTGAGCGTGACTTGGTAGTGAGCTCGCAGGATGTGGTAAGCCAGATTAGCGTCTGTCGGAGGAAGAGTCTTGATACATACAGCTTCCCCTCTGGTCTTTTTGGAGTAGAGCACATACATAGCAGAGGCCATGCTTGTGCCTTCAACAACACCATAGAGAGAGCAGATGTATTTCCGTCCAGTCTCCATCAACTGTTCGAGAGTAGCACCCTACTCAGTGAAGACAGTGTAGAGGCTAGAGTGGTCAACAGACTTCGATACCTTTAGCGCCATTGCTTTGCCATGAGCAAATGGATAGGATACAATATCGCAGCCTGACAGCGTATGCATACCAAGCAGTTGGAGGGATTTCGGACGAAGGAGTACAGAACTTTCATTGGTGTAGAGGACAGCCCCACTCCGTCGATCTAGCTGCACACGGGCTGTCAGCTGCGTACTCCACACCCAGGAGATAAGCAGAACAAATACGTCAGTGTCATCGCTGATCACTCGTGCAGTTGTCTTACCATCCATTACAGCCGCTAGATGATAACTAATGATAATCGTAATATATGTTTCATCATGGCTGCACACGCCCTCCTCTCTTCCAACCATCGTCACATCGTTGCCCAAATTGAATGTAGAGAACCCTGATGAGGGCATTTTTATTTGCCTTGCTCTTCGTGATGGCATCGCGGCATGGGAGCTTGCTGGATATTGTGATGTTGTAGTCAACAGCCCCTTCATCTGCACGCTGGATTCGTTCATGGTCCTTTGCTGACGGGTCATCATAGTCCATTTGCCCATATGCCCATATGCTAAAACATGGCATAGACGCCAAAATCGTGCATCTGACAAATGTTCGGTAACATTGGCGACCTGATATGACAAAACATAGGGATGAACACCAAAATCATGTCTCTAGCATAAACAAATCAAAAGTTATGCTCGATTTTGGCTATTTTCGGTGAAAATGGCGGCCGTTTTGATTTTTTGTCATGTGAACATAGTCGGACATCATTGGAAATGGTTCCATTGAATACATCTTATACCAAAACATGTGTACATACACCGAAATCGTGTTCCTAGCATGCTCCAGTGAAGATGTAACACATTTTCTAATTTAAGCCAGGTTCACTGCAGCCATCTTGGATTTGCCATGCTCCCACAAGTTGCCCAAGCATGGCGCGTTGCCATCCCGCTGATTTGAGTTGAGGGACCCATAACCTATTCAGGAAAAAACCTTATACTACCAATCAATTCCGGGTTCCATACTGAACATAGTAGAGCGGCATCTCGACTATATGGCGTATTGAGACAAAGTAATCTCGATCGAGCAAGCGCCGAAGTTGGAACGCAATGTGTGCAATAGCACGCAAAGCAAAGAATAAGTGGCGCCACCAATCGGAGTTGCGAAAACATGTGGTTAATCTACTGCGATATCATATAATGTATCAGATCAGCTCGGCCCGTGAAATAAAGATATGTGTGTGTGTGCGTGCGTGTGTGTGTGTGTGTGTGTCTGTGTGTGTGTGCGTGCGTGCGTGCGTGCGTGCGTGCGTGCGTGCGTGCGTGCGTGTGTGTGTGTGTGTGTGTTTGTTTGTTATTGTATATGCAAATGCTTAGTTTTTTAGGGTTAGCCCCAAAACATGACTTTCATTTCCAAATATCATAGAATATTTTGGTATTTTATAGAGAGGCAAATTTGGTAGTACACGAAGCATAATATAATTGTTGCTCGTGCAATTTACAGGTGACATCGGGGGTTCGATGGGGTTGCTCATTGGCGCGAGCGTCATAACCCTCTTCGAAGCAGTAGACGCCTTCGCGATCGCACTGGCTAGTCGGCGGCGTAAGAAGAAAAGACGATCTCAGCGGTCAACAAAACAGGAGACGGAGACTGAAATCTGAACTATTTATCAATGGACCGTTGCAAAGAACGTGTAAAATGACGGTTCATGTAGTTGGACGGGCGTATGAGTGGGTGGTGGATGCCATCTAGCTTGTTTCCATATACACTTTGCCTATTTGTATATAGAATGTGTTCACGCGTGTGCCACTGGTCACGGAACATTACAACGCACGAGGTCTGTAGGCTCTATGCAGCCCGGAGTAGTAATTTTCTGCAAACATTGTGTTCATACATCGTTGACTGTTTAGATGTCGCTGTGTATGTGTACGTGTATGTGTATGTGTATGTATATGTGTACCTGTATGTGTATATGAATCCTAGCTGTGAATATGTTTCAGACATGTTTTCTTGCAGTAGTGTATATGTTGTCCGTGGTGGTGAATACCTCTCGATTTGAAGGCTGTACGAATTCCTGTAATATCCTAGACGCGTGTCAATATGGGTTTAGACATTCCGTGCCAACTAGCAGCGCTCAGTTTGATTTACTTGATGACATCACCAATGCGCTAGAACATAAAAACTGTGCAATTGTATTTATTTATGCATATCACGGCAGCATTTTATACTGTTGATCATCGACTCCTCTGTAAAACTTGAGCTTTATGGCATTAGTGGAAATATGTATAGTTGGATCAGTAGTTACTTGTATAATCGTAACCAATTTGAAATCATTTACGGTTACAGTTCAAACACACATAACTACAAGTGGAGTTCCTCAGGGTTCTTTACTTGAACCGAAACTGTTTTTCAGTATATAATTGATATATCAAATGTTCCTAAGCTTGTCAAATGTGACTTAATTGCTAAATAAAAACGAACATCGTCTGTTCAGCCAATGGTATAAAACACTTTGACAATACTGTATTCAACGATATGTATATATTGCAGTTGTAATTCCAAATCAACACATTGTGTTTGAACTTAATATAAACCCAATTATATTTTCTGGTCGAAAATGTCAAATATATAAAAAATAAAAAATATATGAAAATGAAAAATAGATTTACAGTCAAGTAAAGTCTACACTCTCAACAAGTTTAATATCTTGAACAGATGAAGTTAAGTATTTGACTGCCATAATATGTACATGTTATATTTAATTCTGCTTTGCCACATTTATTCTATGGTGTGGAAGTATGGTGAAATACGTATTGTACAATTTGTTTTTAAATTTGCAACAATAGCAACGTGTGTATCGTTTACGAACTCGACATGATATAAACAGATCCTAGAAATTGTCGACATAAGAGTAGCATGACTTTGTATTTTTTCTTCAAAGTTTCTCTTCTCATACTGTTTACTGATATGCTTTGTACATTTTATGTAAACACTTGATTTGTTTGAATAAACGCTTTTGACTTTGTCTTTTGACGATGTTGGAAGCTACGCACGAGAGAGCGAGTGGAAGAACTGTGATGGAAACGAGGTATCGGACGAGTTTCAGCTGTGATAAGGAAGTGCACTTATTCTGTAGTAGTTTATTCCATACTACAGCCGAGATAATTTCTTGTATGTATAACTACAATGTCATCTACATATCAATGCATACAAATTAATCGCTGACGGTCGCTAATCGCTAAATGCATACGCAAACCTAAACGTCACAAATTACAGCGCACTGCCATACGTTATAACGTAGGCATTACTTACTTAGACTTAGTTCCTCCTGTTCCTGTTGGGACATCGAGCGACGAGGTTTCGATGTTACTCTGGTATGGTTATTTGCGACTTCGTTGGCCTCATTCCAGGTGATTCCCATTTCTGCCAAGTCGTCTATAAATGTCTTGCAGTAGGTCTTAGTAGGCCTTCCTCTTTTCCTCTTACCACCGTCCGGTACCCACCCCATCGCTACATGCGGATATCTCCCCCTCGGTAGACGTAGTACATGCCCAGCTACTCTCGTTGTCTACACTTGACAATAATATGATACAGTCTCTCCAGACCTGCCCTCCTCCTCGCTCTTCCGTTGGTGATATGTTCTCTCCAAGAAATGTACAATATGAACCGAAGGCATTCTTCAACGTCACGTAAACCTACAATTTACAATATATTGCCTGTCAGTGTTATACTGGTGGGGGTAAAAATCGTGCGTTCTAATGTGTTATACTGTGTTAACAAAAACTGTTCACTTTTTCATACAATATCTATGTTTTAAATCTATAATACCAAGTCCGTCAATAATAACGTAGGCATTACTTACTTAGGCATTACTTACTTAGACTTAGTTCCTCCTGTTCCTGTTGGGACATCGAGCGACGAGGTTTCGATGTTACTCTGGTATGGTTATTTGCGACTTCGTTGGCCTCATTCCAGGTGATTCCCATTTCTGCCAAGTCGTCTATAAATGTCTTGCAGTAGGTCTTAGTAGGCCTTCCTCTTTTCCTCTTACCACCGTCCGGTACCCACCCCATCGCTACATGCGGATATCTCCCCCTCGGTAGACGTAGTACATGCCCAGCTACTCTCGTTGTCTACACTTGACAATATGATACAGTCTCTCCAGACCTGCCCTCCTCCTCGCTGTTCCGTTGGTGATATGTTCTCTCCATGAAATGTACAATATGAACCGAAGGCATTCTTCAACGTCACGTAAACCTACAATTTACAATATATTGCCTGTCAGTGTTATACTGGTGGGGGTATAAATCGTGCGTTCTAATGTGTTATACTGTGTTAACAAAAACTGTTCACTTTTTCATACAATATCTATGTTTTAAATCTATAATACCAAGTCCGTCAAATTTGTGCAAACAAACTGGTTTCGAAAACTTTCGAAAATAGACAGACGAAATCCAAATCAGAAATGTTGTTGCAAAAGCTTTAATGTTTTAATTTAAATGGGATAAAGAGAAAGCAGATCAAGGATATCGTGTAATTCTGCATGTAATCGTTTTTGATAGGTAAGAAACAACATCAGCATAACATACGCGATGTACTACGATATATTGTAAAGGATGCTACCTTCGTACGTCCGGTTTCAGATAGGCATAGCAGATTTGAAAGTTTGCGTCTTTATCGAAATATTTTTGCTAATCTTAAATAATTTTATTGAATTAAAATAAATGTTCTCATATCTTTAAACTCAATCGATGAAATCTAATTGTTACGTAGTTATATAACTAATTATTTGTTCAAACGTTTCTTCGCGATTATGTTAAAATGTCATAATAACTATATTAATGCTAAGTACAGCAAATGTTACAAACACACACACACACACACACACACACACACACACACACACACACTCACACACACACACACACACACACACACACACACGCACGCACGCACGCACGCACACACACACACATCATGGTTAATGTGTTGACACAATAGTATTGGTTATACACACATGCTCGCGTGCACACGCGCGCACACAAATACATGACACTTCATTTTCCCAATGCGGTTGAACTAAACCGCTGATTGAACGTAGTTTCGCTCCCCGCCCCCTCGCTGTCGGCCAATGGTAATAGCGCATGGGCGTGGCCATAACACTACCGAGTACGAAAAAGAAACTCGCCCGCTTAGCTGTCTATGTTAGACTGGTTGTAATAAGCGCAATATGAATTGCAATTAGGGATGTGTGTCTACTAGTAAACCGAGCGTATCATTTAAATTAAAAACTGACGTTTATAATCTTGCGTATCCATTTAGCTCCCTGGCGTTTCGATCCGTCTGTTGACGATGTTGTTGGCTTATCGATTCTGAGATTGACTACCCCTTTTGTATTCAGGCCCGTAGCCGGCTATACACAACGGGGGTTCACATTTTTCCAATACAGACTCCAGGGGGCGCCACGCGCTCGTGTGGGGTTATAGTTTTCACAATGCAAAGGGCGCCACATATTCACGTGGTAGTTCACCCCATAATGCAGATGGTCGGGTTACTAGCTGAAAGGACAATACAATGGATTGTGAAGTTCGTGGACCGTGTGGTTTCAACTTATATTCAAATACCACATTAGCATCACCAGGAGGCCATTAGCGAGTATGTTTCGGGGGGTGGGGGAGTGGGATTCATATATATGGTCTGTGGAAATTTGTCCCATTTTGTTGCTGATTAAACATAATTTATACCCAATTTTATTCATAAAAGCCAACAAGAAATTATATTACATTATTACACAACTGATTTATTTTATTAGAATCACTTCACCATATGTGCGGTTTTGAATATATATATATATATATATGTATATATATATATATTCAAAACCGCATATATATATATATATATGTATATATGTATATATATATATATACACACACACACATAATAATATCATAAACGAGGCACTGAGGAATGTGAGTGTGTCTAAGTTTTGTTAGAGTAAACACTTAGTGTTACAATTTGTTGATATTAACAATGTGGTTTTCAGTCAATTAATACATTATATATGTAACGATTATTTCACACTTTCTTGCCGATATTAGGCCCCCTTTCTGAGACCTATAACTAGGCAACCAGCGACAACAGGATTTCGGCAGCCACAACTAAGGCCACGAAATTCACGGTTTTTTCACCAGCACGCGCATTTTAAAAAGGTGCCGTTAAACTTTATTTATTAATGTTCAAATAAAATTGATTTGTGTCAAGCTAGATGATTTTATCTAAAGGTTTGTCTTTTGTACGAAATACACTCGTTAGATAATTTAATTTGTTGATTGTTGAAAATAGCCCTTTGATACTCGGTAGATAGCTCAATCAGCATACGAAAACAGCACCAATCATTTACATTTTAAAAGAATTCTGAAGATAAGCCAATACTAATTTTATATGGCCCAATACACTGTATCTGTTCTCGTATTTGGTCTTTAATCAGTGTTATGTCATTGCCACCCCTTTCACCTACTAGCATTTAACATGATACTTATAAGAGCCATTGTCACTATGTAGTGAAATGTCGATATCAAATTGAATCACTCACATAAATCCTTTAGTATAACTGTGTTTGTTTTGTCTGCATCAGTCACCTCTGACTGACTACAATATGGAGTCATGTTTTTTAGAGTAAAATTGGCTTCTTTTGTATTTGTTATCCCTTTAACACCTGTATAAATCAGGCTGCCCTGGCATGCTGGTTAATGTTTGAACAACATCCAGCAGGTTTTAGGAGAGGGTTCACGCTTTTGAGAAACGGGAAATAATCTTAACACAAACTGAGAGGTTCTTCTTAAAGATTAAATTTGAGGGGCTTTCATATTTTGGAGAAAGGGGGTTCACAAAAAGAGGGTTCACGGGGTTCTGGCTACGGGTCTGTTATTTATGCGCTTCTAAGCTTGGTTTCCGAGGATTGACGCGCAATAGAACATAACTTATTATTATTACCAGTACAAAAAACAGCTATAGGTGGCTTGAAAATAGGCCTAGTAGGTATGATGTGCTGTTGTGTCCTGCATTGGTATCGCATCAACAAGGTTTTATTATACCTATGTGTTACGAAACAATACATATATTCAACGAGCATACACTGGGTGTAGGCGTAATAGACAGATGGGTATATTTCACAAAACGAACGAACGTTTTAGAGGGAATGTCCAGGCCACCTCTACGAAGGGTTATAGGGGACGGGACGTTTCACAAAGGTTTAAATTTAGCGTGACATACTTCAAGGATGTTCCCTTACCCGGACCCTATTATCTACACTCGTGATTTTCATTTCACCAACGACAATAACTTCGTTATCAACGCCATCAATCCGAACACCGTAAATAGCACCTCACATTCCATATAAATTTGTATGCGATATTTTACTGAAAATTACGATTATTGCTGTCTCATTAGTGTTGCCTATTTCTTCACAAACGGTATGGATGGATATACCTACAAAGATTAAATACCAAATATAATCTCTAAAAAGGATAACTTCTGACTCCTGCTTTAGAACGTTCACCCCCGCAGCAACTGTAATACACATTAGATGCATTAGTCGCTGGTTCGAACAGCGTTAACGTCATTTTATCACATACCGCTTGCGAGTGAGACGAACTTAGTGCTGGAAAATGAGGGAATTATGCCCTTTTGCATAAAAGTAAGACACTTTGCTCATATATCTATACATCAAGGGAACCAGTTTAAAGATTGGAGGCATTCCAGATTTTACTGCGTTCAGAAATGGCGGCCATTTTAAACAATGAAAGCCATATTCAATTTCCGCATATCTTATCAATGCCTTTACATAGAGCAATAATATTTGTGTCTATATGTAGGTTTTAGGAGTCAAAAATTTCAAATTTGTTACATTAGGACTTCTCCTACATTCGCATCCGCCATTTTAAAAGATGGTGGTCGACAATTCAAATGTAACAATGTCTTAATAAGTGCGAAACGTAGAACCATATAGTTAACGTTTTTGAATAGTTTGGAGGATAGCGATTAAAAAAAATACACCTTTCCTTCGTATGCAGGCCTTTATCCGACATTCCCATATGTCAAGAAATACATAACACAGAGCCACAATGTTGATGTCAAAATGTATGTTTTTTACATGTGATGGTTTCAAATACATTGCTCTCTCTCTCTCTCTCTCTCTCTCTCTCTCTCTCTCTCTCTCTCTCTCTCTCTCTCTCTCTCTCTCTCTCTCTCTCTCTCTCTCATTCTCTCTCTCTCTCTCTTTCTCTCTCTCTGCACTTGATAGATCTAGTTCTCTCATTCCCTTTGGTTTAGCACCACTTTCCTGTCTGTAACTAGCTTTCCTTTCTTGTCTTTGATCACTGCCATCCTCATCCCTCTCACGGGCCATCTTATAGATCATCTCCTTTCCGTTATCCTCGTCAACCTTTCTATACAACCCCTCTTCCATCTCTCTCTTTGCCTTATCCACAGCACTCCTAGTTGCCTTCTTTTTCTGTCCTTACAGTTGCTGTATTGCTATATCAGGTTGTCCACCATTCCAATCTCTCCACATGTCCAGTCCACTGTCATAACTAAAAATTGAAACTCACTTTCATTATTTCGGCCGCCGTCAGCAGTTTTGATCAACAACTGGTTTTGTTCTTCCTCTGCTTGCCAGGTGGTGTGGCAAGCAGGCCATCCCATACTTGATGTACTCTGTATCCCCTCATCTCAGTTCATATTTGGTCTTGTTTTGATCAAGAGCTTTGTTCTTCCTATGCTTGCCAGATGGTGTGGCAAACAGACCATCCCATACTCTTGTTTTGCTATTACACCGTTGTTTCTATCGGCATGATCTGTTGTAGCCGATTGATGTTCAATGGTTGTTGACCCTTTTCTGTCGAGTGACTGAGTGGAGAGAGAGGAAACAATTTATTCAGATCAAACATGAACATAATAATACATTTACGTTACCCTTCATTAACTAACACTGCTGTCATAAAAATAGTATATTCAAGATTAAGATAAAACTTAAGGTATGTATTACACGGTAAAAAACAGTTAATTACGAATACTAAATAAGTAAACATACCGATAACAGCTAACTAACACTTGACAGATAACATCATTAGCTCTATCTCACACTAACGTTATCACAACCAATTAATACTAACTGAGATTTGCACCGGCAAAGCGTAATTTTTTTAGGAGAACGATAGTTCTCACTCGCACAAATCAATCATTCACGGAGCGATTTATCGCTCGCTGAGCATCATATGGCTCCCTCTAACGGCTAGGTTTGCATCATTTCTAACGACAGTCAGACTTCCAAGGATCGTAGATTTTGATCCCAAAGTGTTAGACAGTCAGATTTGCATGATTAGGTGAATCAGTCAGAATGGACATTTCTCGGGAGCTCAGTGTGATATATTAGTTAAAACCCCATTACTACTGCCACATACACCGACCGTACATTAATGTTGGTCAGTTTCGCCGTACGCTAAAAGTCGCCGAATCTCACACTAGCAGCCTATATTTACCATTGAAACAAAACCGAGACGCGGTAACCGATTTGCCACCCTATACTGTTATTTGGCACTATGGTAATGTTTGGCACACAAGAGTATTTGGTGATATGTTGTGATACTTTTTATTTTTGTTTTCACATGCATATGATACAACTGACATGGGTTTGTTTCCCGCTGGCAGGGTGTGGCAGGGGCGGCAGAGGGGTGGGAGACGGGCCGGGGAGCAGGGGTAGGTGGAGCGGAATATTGGCCCATCGTCTTACGTCAACTGGGAGCAGGTAGACGAGAGAGACGTCCACATGACAATGTGGGTTCCCGACTACGCCGTCACTCACTGCGCCAGCGTAACATGCAATTCTGGATCGTCCACAGGAAGCACCACTGCAGGTAACACTACACCTGGGGCATCCAGGAACTGAACTCTAGACTTGTGTGTTCTAGGAACTGCGACCATGTGTAAACTGTAGACTTTGATCTAGGAACTGAACTGTAGACTTATGTATTCCAGGAACTGTGACCAGGTGTGAACTGTAGACTTGTGTGTTCCAGGAACTGAACTCTACAATTGTGTCTTCCAGGATCTGCGGCTAGGTATAAATTGCAGATTTATTTTTTCGAGGAACTGTGGCCAGGTGTGAACTGTAGACTTGTGTGTTCCAGGACATGTGGCTAGGTGTGAACTGTAGACTTGTGTGTTCGAGAAAATGTGGCCAGGTGTGAACTGCAGACTTGTGTGTTTCGGGAAATGTGGTCAGGTGTAAACTGTAGACTTGTGTATTCCAGGAATTGAACTGTAGACTTGTGTGTTCCAGGAACTGTGGCCAGGTGTTCTGCGCCGATTGTACCAATTTCTACACGCCCGTGCCCCAGCAACACCTAACAACAGATGAAGTCCAATGGTCACAGTTTTCTGCTGGACGGTGCCGCGTCCACTGTAGACTGTGTAGGTGACACCGTGACGACCGTTTACCTCTCCGCAGACTGTCACTGCACGTTATTGCGAGCCCCTGGCCTGACCACAGACTACCCGGTAGTGGACGGTGTCCTGTCGACCGGCGAGTGTCCAAACTGTGACCGTTGGTTGCAGGATGAGAGGCGCCCCTGGTGACAGATGTCGACGTCCATCCAGCGTAGTCTGTGCGTTGTTGTACGTGCTCTTGATGGTGCTTAGAACGAAAGGGTCGGGGGCGTGTCTGTCGATCTGTCACGTGGGTCTGTCGGATCTTATGCAGGGTTTACATCCCAGAATATCTGCGCTGCGAAATGGTTGCAAGGGAAATAGTATTTGTTTTAATCTCGAACTATTTGGAGTTGGGAGGAATGAAATTGATCAAACCTAAGATTGCTGTCAGTAGATTTAACATTTCAAAAACGTATAAACCTGTTAAGGAATTGCCATTGACATTGCGTCTAACACAATCATTGTGTGATAGCTTCTTCTTAAAAAGGAAGGAAATGCGTGTTGAATCTCTAAACAATTGCAGCTCTAAGAATAATGTTTCGTTTTAAAATCATCTATGGTTTGATGAAATTGGTGTATTTTGTTTCTCTTTCCTGATACAACCCATCCTAAAAGTCAGGAATTCCCTTCTGAGCACAATTGAACCACTAACAAATGGCTCAGAACGTATCCTATCCCTCCGTCTGTTTACTGAATCAGGCAAAGTGAACTTGCTTAGTGTACATATGCGGCTACGCTCTGTTCCCCACCGGAAGTCAAAGACCTGTTCAACGAACAACTCCACTCTATCATCAACGACATTCCCCACTCTGAACATCTGTTCTTGTTGGAATATTTCAATTCATGGTCAACCTGTCTTGGTCACTACGGCACTGGGAAAATGAATGAAAACGGACAGCGACTACTCCAGATGTACTCTTATTACAACCTCTGCATCACCAACACATTCTTCCAAGCTAAGCCCCGCAGAGAGTCTCATGGAAACATCCGCGATCCCATCGCTGGCACCAGTTGGACCTAGTCGTTACCAGGCGGACTTCTTTAACAATGTGCTCATCACTTTTGCGGACTGCGACACTGACCACGTCCTTGTATGCAGCAAGGTTAAAGTCAGGCCAAAGAAGATACAGGATTCCAACGGTGCCTATACCTCAGATCCATCACTGACTGAAAGGTACATAAATTCCATTGAACAGGCTCTGCATCGCACACCAGGAGGAGGAATGGAAGCCAAATGGTCACACATCAGAGACAGCATCTACAAAGCCGTTTTGACAACTTTCGGCAAACAGAGAAAACGCAGCGCATACTGGTTTGAGACCCACATATCCGACATGAAGCCCGCCATTGAAGCGAAACGCACCGCACTATTGAACTACAAGAAGAACCCAAACGCAGCCTCACTTGCTACTCTCAGAACAACAAGATCTACAACGCACAGGACAACTAGGAAAAGCGCCAATGACTATTGGCAAACTATGTGCAACAGTATTCAGTTGTCATTCGACACTGGCGACATCAGAGGGATGTACAAGGGAATAAAGACAGGTGTTGGACCTACCACAAAGAAATCTGCCCCGCTGAAGAGCAAAAACAGGAGACACCAGATGCAGGAGAAATGCCGCGAATAACAAGTACCACTCAATATAGCCTTCATCGATCTGACCAAGGCTTTTGATTTTTGTCAGTGGAAGCGGCATTTTGAAACTCATTGAAAAGATCGGTTGCCCGCCAAAACTGATAAAATGGTCACAGTCTTCCACGACAACATGGAAGCCACAGTACGGTATAAAGGAGCAACTTCGAAAGCTTTCCCCATCAAGAGAGGGGTTAAACATGGCTGTGTGCTTGCACCGACCCTATTCGGCATCGTCTTCTCAATGGAGCTATCCACGCTTTCAGAACCTCTGAAGATGGAATCTACATTCACACCAGACCAGTCGGCAAGCTCGTCAGTCTGGCCCGTCTGAAAGCAGTCTAGGTTAACCATCAACATTACGAAGACGAACATCATGGGCCACGATGTTCTCAATGCTCCATCCATCAACATCAATGAGCATGCCTTAGAAGTTGTCCAAGACTTCACCTGCCTGGGCTCAACTATCACCAGCAACCTTTCCATTGATGCTGAGATCAACAAACGTATAGGTAAAGCTTCTTCTGCAGTGTCCAGGCTGACCACGAGGGTATGGGAAAACGGCACACTCACACTGAACAGCAGTGTTCAAGTGTACAACGCCTATGTCGTCAGCATCCTGTTGTACGGCAGTTAGACATGGACTGCATACACAATGCAGGAGCGTCGTCTCAACACATTTCACTTACTTTGCCACAGGCGCATTTTTTGAGTGAAATGACAAGATCGCATCCCAAATGCGGAAGTGCTCAAGCTAGCAAACACTCCCAGCATGCATGCTCTCCTCAGCGAACTTCGCTTGCGATGGCTCGGCCACGTATGTGGCATGGAGGATGGTAGAATCCCTAAAGACATCCTCTATAGTGAGCTTGAAATTGGATCCAGACCCACCGGCCGATCGTTGCTTCGCTTCAAGGATATGTGTGGACGCGATGCAGCATCAACGCAACATCATGGGAGACAGCTACCATAGATCGTAGTACTTGGCGCGCAACAATGCACGATGGGATGAAAACCAGCGAGGAAAAGCGGAACGCAACCTGGATGGAGAAGACACGACAACGATCGTGAGAACGGCGCACCAGCTTTGTTACCGAACTACGTCTGCAGAGACTGTGCAAGGGACTGTCACTTAAGGATTGGCCTGCATAGTCACAGCAGACGCTGTCCCACCAGTCATTGACTCTTCGTGTGTAGAACCTATTGTCCTTCGGGACAGGGAGGCCTGCTACTACTACTCCTACGAGTAGTTGTATTTAGCATGCATTTCACCAAATATACAAATATTAAATACTACTAGAATAAAACCGGTCCATGGTTGACATCATTGGGACAGTGCAGTGTATGACCCGCGACAACAAACCAAGTGTTACGTCACACAGGCGTATTCTGCACACAGGCCAAAAATAGCTGTCTACGTCACGCCAAGTCACTTCTATGATTTTGTCAGATGCATACCTCTTAATCTCATCTTTCAATGTCGTTCATTTTCAGCTACAAATAAGCCAAAAGTGATACATTAAAGTGGCTTTCAGAAAAATACTAATACGCAATATCAGTATACAAGAGCAAACACTTGTGCGACCCTCCAACCCTGTGGCTATGTCTCAACCTGCCATGTCCCACCTGTTGTGGGGGGCATCTTTCCTGTGGGTCCCACTTCCATAATTGTCCCCATTTCTGATTTGCGGTCCAAATGTACACTGTCTGTACTCGTGTCAGTTTTGTTTGTGCTATAAAAAGAAGTTAATATTTTATATAGCAACAAACATTTTGTTTTATAATAGCTTCTTTGTTGCTGAAACAACATGATACAAATACGTTGACCCATTATAAAAAAAGTCTGCGAGCACGCAAAATTCCTAAATTCCCCCAGCCCCCCTCGATCCACCTATGACACTAACAGGTTGACCACAAGTATGCTAAGAAAGCGAACATAACATTATGTACAATATCTAACATAAGGGCAATGTAAGTAGAATAACCTGAGACAGGTTGCGGTAACATCCGAGTTTGAAACGTACAAGATCCCCCCACAATAAATGGGTGTAACAGTAGGGACACTGTCCATCCACCGGTAGGTGCGGATCCTGACTGTCAGCATGGAAGGCCTGAGCCAGACACAGGGTCCATTCATTTATTATCCTTTGTGAAAATGAGCACTTTCTTACATCTAATCTACACTGCTCCTTTGCTAATGTAACTTCATGTCCTCTGGTCCTTCTATCTTTCTTAACTGAAATATATTTCTATCAATATTTTCATAACCATTCAATCTTTTAAACACTTCTATCTGATCTCCTATCAATCTCCTGGTCTCTAGTGTTGTTAAATCAAATTCTATTAGGCGTTTTTTTATAATTAAGATCCCTCAGTTTTGCTGTCATTTTAGTTGCTCTCCTCTGTATTCTTTCTAACATATCTATGTCTTTCTTGCGATATGGCCTCCACGCTTGTATACAATATTCTAAATGAGGTCTAAATATTGTTTTTTTTACAGCGGTATTATTAGTTATTTTTCCTTATACGCTATATTTCCCTTACTTAATCCAATAATTTGATTTCCCCTTGAAGCTGCAATTCAGCACTGCTCTGAAACCTTCATATTAGCACTTATGGTTAACCCTAAGTCTTTTTCTATTACAGTAATACTTAGTACAGTACCCCCCATTGTATATTGTACATCTTCGTTCCCAAGTTCTGTGTGGAGGCATTTGCATTTCACAAAATTGAACAACATTTGCCACTTTTCAGACCATTTGATCAACCTGTCAAGATCGTCTTGTAATTTTTTTTATCTCCTTCACTTTTAGTCCTTCTAAACACTTTTGTATCATCCACAAATTTCAACACCTTGCTTGTTATATCATCGTTCAAGTCGTTGATATATATTAAGAATAATATAGTTCCTAGTACTGATCCCTGTGATACCTCACTCAATTCTGATTTCCAGTTTGAAGCCTACCCGTTGACTGCTGTCAATCAGCCATTTTTCTATCCAGTTAATTATACCATTTCCTATACAATGTGCCTTTAGTTTAAGCAGTAATCTTTTATGTGGCACTTTGTCGAAGGCTTTTTTAAAATCTAAGTAGATGATATCTACTGGTGATCCTTCGTCTACCCAATTAGTGATATCTTCCAAAAAACATAACATATTTGTTAAGCATGACCTCGCTTTTAGAAACCCATTTTGAGATGGGTTTATCAAGTTATGTTTAACAAGAAAATCCACCATGTGATCTTTAATTAACCTTTCTAATAAATTGCAAATCACTGATGTTAAGCTCACTGGTCTATAGTTCTCTGACTTGTTTCTTGAACCTTTTTTAAATAACTGTATAATGTTTGCTTCTTTCCATTCTAAAGGAACCACTTCTAATGACAAATTGAAAACTGTTACAAGTTGTACGCTAATTTGTTCTACAATTTTCAATAGTAGTTTGGGCGGAATCCCATTAAGAACTTCTGATATCATGGTTCCAGCACTATCTTCTAGAGAACCGACCTTATCCTGAACTTTCTGCTTGCTTCGAACATATTCATAACAAATGTTTTGCTGTCATGTTTTATTTTACATGCTAGTTTTTGTTCATAGCTTCAGTTTGAATTTGTAATTTCAGCTGTAGCTTGGTTAAGTGCTTCGTTATAAATGTTGTAATTTTCATTACTTCCAGTACGGCTATATGAGTTCCACATCATTTGTTTGTACTTAATTTTTGTAATGGCTTCTTTCGATAAGTGTCTCTTTTTGGACCGTTTCCATTGTTTTTTCAAGGGAACAAATTTACCGATGATGCAATCAATCTTACTCTTTAAGATATTCCAGCATTCTGTTGCTGTCTTATTCTTGAGTATGTTATTTCAGTTCTTTGCTAAATATTTCCTCATGTTCTTATAGCTTCCTTTGTGGACATTTCTCCTGTACTGCTTTTTACTATTCCTTTCTGATTTTACTTTGATGGTAAAATGTATCTGGTTGTGATCATTACTCGCCAGTGACTCGCATATCTTGAATTACTTACTGACTTATCCTCTTCGTGCCGTGTGGCACAAAAGGCTCGCACAAGATCTCGCCAGACCCCTCTGTCTTGGGCTTTCCTTTTCTGTCTGTGTCCCAGGTCAGCCCAGCAGTCTTTAGTTCTTCTTCAATTGTTCGTCGCCAAGTTGTTTTCGGTCTGCCTCTTTTCCTATTTCCTTCTGGCGTCCAGGTCAATGCTGTCTTTGCTGGAATGTAGCTGCTCATCCTGCAGACATGGCCGAGCCATGTCCACCTCCTCTTTTTTTTGGCTGAGGCAGATATGTTCTTGATTTTACTGCTTGGTGGAGTCTTGTGTTGGAAATGGTATCCGGCCAGTATACTTCATTATCTTCCTTAGGCAGGTGTTGGGGAAGCTGGACAGTCTAGTGGTGTCTTGCTGTGTCATGCGCCAGCACTCTGAGCCATACATGAGTACAGAGAGGACATTGCTCTTGTAGATTCTTAGTTTTGTTTTTCTGGAGTGTACTGAGGATTTCCATAGCCGTTGTAGATTTGCAAATGCTGACCTGGCTTTTTCTAATCGTGTTTTGATGTCTTCTTCTGCACCTCCTTGGAGACTGATGATGCTGCCCAGGTAGGTGAACTTGTTCACATATTCGAGTGCATGATTGTTAATCATGATAGGTTGCTGTGTCAGGTTGCTGTTTGTCAATATGTTTGTCTTTTTTGCATTAATTGAAACACCAATGGAACTGGCTTGTTGTTCTAAGTTACTTATTTTCTTTTGTACTTGATCTCGAGTGTGAGAAGGTAGAGCAAGATCATCTGCATAGATTAGATCTTCTAGTGAAGAGCACAGGTTCCATCTGATGCCAGTCCGCTGTTGGTTGATCATGATTTTTTTGTAGTCCAATCGATGGCTAGGGTGAAAAGAAATGAAGAAATGACACATCCTTGGCGCACACCGGATTTCACAGTTAATTTTTTTGTTGAGTGTCCGACACGGCAGAAGAAATTCCTGTAGAAGATCTGAATGTGTTTTTACCAGCTTTTCTGGAATTCCAAAGGCTCTCTCTGTCCACACTGTCGAATGCTTTTTTCAAAATCTACAAAATTGACATATATTTTCCTCTGCCATTCGTTGCATTGTTCAAAAATGTTCCGCAAAGTGAAGATGTGTTCTTTTGTTCCTCTCCCTTTTCTGAAGCCTGCTTGTTCTGGACTGAGAAGCTTGTCTACTGTTATTTTCATTCGTGTCATGATGATCTTAGATAAAATTTTGCTTGTAATGGAGAGTAGAGTAATTCCCCACCAATTGCTTCAGTCTGCTAAATTTCCTTCTTTGGTAACTTCATTATTCTCCCATGAGACCAGTAATCTGGCAGTTATTCTTTTTCCCATATGTTGATGAAGAGAGGGTGTTGTACATCGGCTGCCGTTTCTGCGTCTGTCTTGAAAACTTCTGCACATTCCTTCGTTGGTGGGGTCACTTCTAATTCCAGGTCTATTTCTGCAGGCTGGATGTCTGCTGGGTGTTGTGGGTCTGTTCTGTAAAGTATTTCATTGAAGTGTTCTATCCATCTTCTTTCTTGTTCCTCTTCATTGGTCAGCAACCATCCGTCTTTGTCCATGACTGGGGTTTTAACTTGTAGTTGGTGTTTCCACAAATCTGTTCAGTTATCGTGTACACAATGCTCACCTCGTGCCTGCAAGCGGCTGTTTCAGCTTTGTTTGCAAGTTCTTTTAAATGCTTTCTTTTATCACTTCTACCTGACTTTTTAACAAGTTTGTTCAACTCACTGTATTGTATACGCAATCTTTCTTTTAGTCTTTCAGATGTGGTTTGTCCAATTACGATTTTCAGTTGCTTTCTCTCTTGTATGCGCTACCTTGTTTCCGCACTAATCCACTCATTGTGCTGTCGGGTTTTAATGCTCAGTGTCTCTTTGCTGGTTTGATACTATGCTTTCTTGATGATTTCCCACTTATCTTGTACTTGATCAGATGCATCTGTTTCTTCTTCCAACACTTCAAATCTTTTGTAGCTTAACAGTGAAAACTCTATCTTGTGTTGTATTTTTTAGCAGGTGTACAATAAATTGTTCTTGGCCTGTCTGTTTACAGAAGCTTGTTTTTCTGAGCTTCAGCTTGACTGTTTCCTGAAGTAGATGATGATTACTGCCAACATCCGCACCTCTTCTAACACAGACATCTTGTAATGATCGTCGCCATTTGTTGTTGATCATAATGTGGTCGATTTGGTTTTGGTCTCTTGCATTTGGGGAAATCCAGGTCAGTTTGTGGAGTTCCTCCTATCACCATACTGTCCATGCCACAAAAGTCACATAGCATCTCACCATTCTCATTTATGGAACCACATCCTTGATTGCCCATGATTCGTTCTCTTCCGATATTGAGATCCAACCTTTGCATTGAGGTCGCCTATGATGATCAAAACGTCGTGTGCAGTCACTCTCTCCTTCTTGGCTTGCAACATGCTACAGAAGGCCTCTTTCTCATCCGGTTCTGCGTCATTGGTTGGTGGGTAACATTGGACAATTGTAAGTTTGCTGTGCTTGCCAAATAGCATGGTTCTCAGTAGTCTAGCACTGACTGGTTTCCATTCTATCAATACCTTTCCAATTCCTATCTTGAGTATTAGCGCCCTTCCTGCAATATGGCGGTTGTCGTCTCTGCCAGAGAACAACATTGTCTCTCCTATCGAGGTGATATGTCTCCCAAAAACCTGTCCATCTGGCCTCACTGATTCCAAGGATGTGTAACTTGTATGATTTCATCTCACTTATAATTTGTGCTGTTTTTGCAATATCGAACATTGTCCTGACATTCCAGGTCCCAATCTGGAGTTTGCATCCAGTAGGCTTGTCTTCGCGCTACTAGCGTCCTTGCGGCTTTCACTAGCATCGGTCATATCGGTTTGGTGCTTCAAGCCTCTTTGGTGGCTGGGATCTGTTGATTTTCTTTTACGAGTTTCTGTAACAAGCTGTTTTTTTACGAGGTACGGTTGTTAACCCTACGCTCAACCCCCAACCTGTAGGGCCAGGAAATCGATTTTAGTCTCACCTCTACCCCTTATCCAATCCGGTGGGGGTGACCCTACCAGGAGTACAATTAAGACTCCCATCAGCATTGCTCGCAAGGTCACGGAGGCACGCAAGCTACCCCACCACTAGAAGGTAACGATCTCGTAGGGGAGACATGTATTGACATTGTCAGCTAATTATTTCTGTCAGGACAAAACTACGTCTAACACATTCTCACCCCTGGTTAATTCTAGCACATGTTGAGAAAGGAAACTATCTTGTATTAAAACTAAATACTGGGTAATGAGGACATGTGGTCCTCACTACCCATTCTCTGAAGAGATTTCCATTGTATATGCCCTTAAAATCCCCCATAATAACACAGTCCCGTTTGCTCCCTTCACTTATAGCGTTTTGTACTTTTTCATTCTCTTCTGTGCTTATATTTGGACTTCAATAAACTGAGTCACCGTTAAGTTTGAGTTTCCTGTAACTATGTTACACCAAACAGTTTCTTCGCAATCTGCTTCTCTTTCTAATTTTATTTCATAAGCCTGGATAGATTCTTTACTATATAAAATAACTCCACCTCCCCTTCTTCCTATTGTATATTTCCTAAACATTACATATCCTGTCAGTTCCAATTCGGCATCTGATATATCGGTGGTGGCTCATGATTCGGTTATACCAAATATGTGAGGGTCAATACCTTCTTCCTTAATGTTTAGTTAATTTCTTGCATTTAAACAAACACATTTATATCCTGCTTCAGAACAGTTTTCCAGGCTGTTCTTTGCTGATTTATTTGTGCTGTCTTTATCTATGCCTCAAGTTTCAGGTTTAGCTGTGAGCCCCCCTGCGAATCTAGTTTAAATAGATGCAACCTGTCCCACTGTCAACAGATCGCAGCAGGTTCTCTGAGAATACTGCTGCCTGCTTTCCACATAGATGGAGACTATCTCTCATGTACATATCTTGCCTCCCAACAAAGTATCCCCATCAATCTATGAACTCAACCCCTTCTTCTTCACACATCTGCTCAACTAGTGCGCTGATCGCCATCCTCTTGTAGTTTCTATATGTTGCCCCCCCCCCCTTCCTCCCATTACTGGCAACATTCCTGAGAGAGTAATTTGTTCAACTCTTGTCTTCTTTAGCCTCCTCACTAACTATCTATACTTCTGTACAATCCCAGTTGTTCCCTCCTTGTCTGCATTATTTGTTCCTACGTGTACTAGTATAGACCCTCCCTTGCCATGCCCCAGTACCATCTTTACCCTTTTAGTCACATGTTCTATCCTAGCCTCCGGTAGACAAACAAAGACGTCCTCCCCCTCGCTTAGTGTTGTATCTGTCCTTCTCATAATAGAGTCGTCCTGAACACCCTCTCACACCTCACTGCCCCCTCAATCACTGCCTCAGAGTAGCTCCTTCTCCGGTTTACATCTGTCTGGTTGTTGTCTTCCCCCCGCCGTCTTCTCTCCTGTCCCATACTCTTCCGATCCATTCTTTCCTGTCGCTTTTTTTCTTGCCATCTTTCCTCCTGTCATCGTCCCTTTTATCGACTTCTCTTCTATCACATTTGCTCTCACTTCCTTTCCTCCCATCACCTCTCCTCCCATCACATTTTCTTCTCTCCCATCCCATTTTAAATAAAAAGTTATATCAGTT
>CM034539.1:3167660-3200328 GCA_020002185.1 Paraescarpia echinospica
GTAATGTAACCAGACGATATGAGAGTAGTAGCGGAAAATATGCATGGATAACAAGAAGCACCAAGAAGCGCTGAACGACTAGAAGTAATTTAGGTGAAGGACCCGTATGAGAAGTAAGATCATGGAAAAAATTAATTATGAGTGGATAGACAAAAGGAGTAGAACAAAAGGTTGGTCTAAGGAAATCTAGCAGGGTGCCTTTGCGGTTCTTGTTAGAATTATTATTAGTTATGGGCAAACGGATGTAAAGGGGCATCGCATGTATCAGCTGGCACGAATGCATGGAAGAACGCAGCCACAAGAAACAGGACACAATAAACACATCTTAATTGGAAATTACTAAATGCCGGCGTTACACGTACGTACCTGACCCGAAGAGCAACAATAGCTGGTCGAGATTTGGAGTATGTAAGAAGAGATTCGCCAGGGGAATGTTTAGAGTAACTACGGTGAGCGAATTGACGGCCCGACGGAAACAATAAGAACTGAATTAAAAGGGAAAAATACTTCGTACGAAGCCAGCTGATGTGGGCGGTGGAGCAATTATTGCATGCGAAAATTTGCTTACTGACAAAGTGACAGGAAAATATGATATGGCGAGATCGCTGAAAAGGGGAATACTGCATTAAACAGGATACAAATAATGCGTGGGGGACGAAGGAGTGTATGGTTTGTGTCGGTTGTATATTATCTCTGAAATGTGTCGCACTCACTGGTTGGTTCGTCGTGCATTGGTCCCCAGCTCTCACGCTTGGCTCCAAGTTGTCATCTGCACGCGAGAGCGGCCACACCCTGGTAAACCGCTTCGACTGGAGAGCTAAACATGCAAAGGAAGCCGACCGTTTTATCATCGGTGGATAAGGATTTATCTACCGCCAGCATGTAACTACCTCTGCTTCCAGTGGAATGGGCAATCAATCAATCAATCAATCAATCAATCAATCAATCAATCAATCAACCAAGCAAGCAAGCAAGCAAGCAAGCAACCAATCAATCAATCAATCAATCAATCAATCGATCGATCGATCAATCAATCAATCATGACACATCTGGGTGACAGTGTTGATGTCGATGCCAGCAGTGGTCTGGTCATGGGCGATGGAGTCGGACCACCGGGCGAAGACCTTGTCGGATACGAAAACAAGTGCGATGCCGCTGTGGTTGCTACAGACTTCCTGGTTGACTTTGTTCTTCCAAAATGGCGGGATTATTCCACTTCTCCAGTCATCAGGAGTCATCTTTTTTACCCACACGATGTTGATGATGTGCGTAAGCCAGGTTCATTGTGTCTCCACCACTTTTTAGAAGTTAATATTTATATATATATATATATATATATATAAGTAAATCAAGTTGATCCAGTGTCCAGAAAGCTATTATATATATATATATATATATATATATATATATATATAATAGCTTTCTGGACACTGGATCAACTTGATTTACTTGACTTAAATGCGCCTAGGCCGATTTGACCTCCGCCTCCTGGAAGTCACACCCCTCCATTTCGACCTGTCTAGATCACACCTCTCTGCTGTTAAAAGTGGGAGTCCAGTCTCCTGTCTAATTTGGTTACTCCATCTCTTCCGCAGCATTCCCCGTTTTCTTAGTCCATTAAAATCTTCCTTATAAGCTACTTTATGAGGTTTTCGTCTGGCGAATGGCATACCTGTCCAAACCACTGGAGTCTTCTATTTCTGGTGACATCTGAGATGGATTCAGGGGTGAATGTCTCATCTCTGATCTGGCTATTTCGTAATCTGTTTGCCATAGTAACACCTCTGATAGCCCGCACTTGGCAATATATATATATATATATATATATATATATATATATATATATACGATAGTGGTTGGAGACTTTAATGCGAAATTAGTGAAACGAACAAACATTTCAGAAGCGGCAACTGTGAAACGAAAGAGGCGACACCTTGGTAGAAAGATCGAATTCAAACTCGAACTGCGAAATCGATTTGAGATATTACAAGAACTAGATGACATCGACACCATGAGCGAAAACATCACTGAATTGATTCAACTAAGTGCGACAATTGCAGCCAAAACAACCAACATAAATATATATATATACATATAATTTGGCCTGTTTGTGAGGATGTAGTCAATTTCGTTTTTCTTTTCCTCATTTGGGTTTTTCAGGTCCATCTCCTCCCTGCTGTCTGGAATACGGTATTAATAATTTTATACTTTTTTGATGTTGCCCATTCTACCATTGTTTCGTTTCTCACACCTAGGCCAACTTTGTCTGTTGTCGTTTCTAAAATGTTTGTTCGTTTCCCTACTTGCGCATTAAAGTCTCATATAAATATATATATATATATATATATATATATATATATATATATATATGTGTGTGTGTGTGGTTTACACACACACACATACCTACACACACACACACACACACACACACACACACACACACACACACAGTAGCGACATATATACAATGACGCGACCTATCCACAGATAGGAATCGAACGAGGAATTCGGCAAATATATTTTACACACGGATGGGCACTAAATGTCATGTCGATTATTTATTGTTGCTCATACACGAATGTTTCATTACCGAAATGGCTTTCTGAATGTAATATTTGTTTGCGCAACCTCTAACATTCAACCAAAGTGAAGTCACGCAACATGTTAGGAAAGCGAGAGCTAGGAAAGTGTGATCGATCTATTCCAACGCGGCACAATACATTGTGACGGTATATTACACAGTCATCAGCTGCTGATATGTTATTTAGGTAAGTTGAAAATATCATCTAGTCGTACGAATGTGATCTCTGCAGCATGTAATAAAGTTTGCCGCCTGATTTTCGAAGCCGGCACGTGAAGACACGACCAGCATTGCGTATTGCAAGGTAATTCGTGTATTGTTCTTGCTCTTGAACACGGCTCCAGAACAGCTGTGTAGAACTGTGTTTGTGGTGTTGTGTGTGCGTTACTTATCTTTGTAAGATGCATGGACAACAAGATCTGTGGTGGTATTGTTGGACAAGAGCCGCATCATTTAAATGAATTGTTTTGTCACTTCCACGGAAGCAAACTTTCACCAAGCTGGAAGGCAGAAATGACTGGTTTTGAGAAGTTTAGAGGTCAAGGTAGATTCTCTGATGTAACTGTTGACGTAGAAATACAATCAGATGGAGTACGGTGCAAATTCAGTATTTGAGTTAGGTGACGGTATATTGTCACCATAGGGTACACCAAACAAAGATCTCGTTATCACTTCTTTCAAGTAAGACATTAAAAGGCAATAAAAAAGAAGTATGCCACAGAAGAGGTGGAGCGAACAATTCAAGCATAACACTTGATTCCCGCTATTAACACGCGGTGCGTTCTGGATAAACTTGACTGACTTGACTTAAATGCCTACGCCGATTTGACCTCTCACTATCCTCCATTTCGTCCTGTCTAGATCACACCGCTCTGCTGTTAAAAAGCGGGATTCCAGTGTGTTGTCTAATTTGGTTACTCCATCTCTTCCGCTGCCTTCCTCGTTTTCTGAGTCCGTTAACATCTTCCTTGTAAGCTACTTTATGAGGTTTTCGTCTGGCGAACGGCATACCTGTCCAATCCACTGGAGTCTTATATGTCTGTTGACATCCGAGATGGATTCAGGGGTGAATGCCTCATCTATGATCTGGCTATTTCGTAATCTGTCTGCCATAGTAACACCTCTGATAACCCGCACATGGCAACACACACACACACACACACACACACACACACACGCACATACATACACACACACACACACACACACACACACATATATATATATATATATATATATAGGTATATATACGATAGTGATAGGAGATTTTAATGCGAAATTAGAGAAACGAACAAACATTTCGGAAGTTGCAACAGGGAAATGTGAAACGAAAGAGGCGACACCTTGGTAGAATGGACAACATAAGAAAGTACACAATCAAGAATACCATATTCCAGAAGAAAGCAGGGAGGAGTTGGACGAAAAGATTTGACCTCTCACTATCCTCCTGGATATCACACGCCTCCATTTCGTCCTGTCTAGATCACACCGTTCTGCTGTTGAAAAGTGGGATTCCAGTGTCTTGTCTAATTTGGTCACTCCACCTCTTCCGCGGCCTTCCTTGGTTGCTGTATCCGTTAAAGCCTTCCTTGTATGCAGTTTTTATGAGGTTTTCGTTTGTCATACGGCAGACAGATCCAAACTAACGGAGTCTTCTGTGTCTGATGACATCTGAAAGGGACTCAGGGGTGAATGCATCATCTTTGATCTGGCTATTTCATAATCTGTCTGCCCTTGTAACACCTCCGATTGCCCGCAGGAAGCACATCGCAGCAACTTCAAGAGACTGCATCTCTTGCCATCGTATTGTCCAAGGTTCTGCACCATACATTGCCACAGGCAGTATAAGGGCCCCATACAGTATGGCTTTCATTCTTATTGAGATGACTCTGTTTGAAAATATGTTGTTTCTGAGTCTACCAAATGTTGTTGATGCTAAGGCTATCCGCCCGACAACTTCCCTCTCTGTAGGAGGTATTATGCTGCCTAGGAAGCAGAACTCTCTCACAGTCTCCAGTTCTAAATTTTCCATGTTGATATGCTTGTGAATTAGTTACTTACTTTGCATTTGAAGAGGTTGATTTTTATAACCCATTTGTTTTACTCCATTTAGGATGGAGTAAAAGATGGCGCCGGAGCATGGCGACACGTTGTGGCGGTGGATGATTGTGTGTATGTTTTCGATGATTGTTCTAATGTTTAAGTCTATATGTGTATATAAGTTATAACACCTCTGATAGCCCGCGCATGGCAATATACAACGGAAACGCATCTCAGAAACTTCAAGAGAGTGCGTTTCTTGCCATCGTAGTGTCAAGGTTCTACACCATAAATTGCCATATGCAGTCTAAGGGCCACATATAATATGACTTTCATTCTTATTGAGATGAGTCTGTTTGGAAATATGTTGTTTCCGAGTCTACCAAATGTTGTTGATGCTAAGGCTATTCGCCTGACAACTTCCCTCTCTGTAGGAGGTATTATGCTGCCTAGGAAGCAGAACTCTCTCACAGTCTCCAGTTCTAAATTTTCCATGTTGATATGCTTGTGAATTAGTTACTTACTTTGCATTTGAAGAGGTTGATTTTTATAACCCATTTGTTATAGGCTGCTTGTAAATAACCTTAGTAGAGTGATATCTAGCAGGACATCAATGGGCCAAGTTGACCTGTGTATTTAAGTAAAATAAGTCAAGATAATGTAACTATTGTACAAAGGTAATCATATTTTAGACACAATCTTCATATAAAGTTTAAGCATCGTTATAACAATCGCAAGCATAAGGTAAGCAAGGGAACATGATAAAGTTGCAGCTATAGTAGAGAATGATGCTACTCATATTTTGTATAATTGTTGACATAACGGGATCCATGTGATGGTCTAAGTTGACCATATTCATTCTTATCTTTTTGTAAGTTTTTCTACATTTGGTGGTTTGTTTATGTGTCCGTTTCACTTTCGCTTGTCCATCTTGTATTTGACATATCCACTTATGTCCCATTTATATAGGGACATGTTAACTGTTAGTTTCTTCAAGTTTCCGTAGCGTATAGCATTTGTACATTCTAAATTACAGTGGTGGTGTTATAATACGTTATATTCAATTCGTTCTTCTTGTCTCCCGAATTTGACAGTCAACGTTTACCCGGAACATGTACACTGGGGAGTTTGGTTAATTAAAAGTATGAAAACAATATTAAACATTAATGTCACCGGCAATTCGACAACATTATTACATTAACAACACTCTCGGTTATTAAATAATCCTTTATGTGAAAAAACAGGTAGCCTGCGTGACATTTAGTGTCAATTCATATGTGAAGATTATCACACGAATTCCTCTTTCGGTTCAGACGAGGTTACACGAGAGCCTTTGTCCTGTAATTGCAAACGCCAATGCAAACAGAAGCACTCCGAACGTTATCACTATCAACAAATTAAACTGACACATCACGGTGCAACCGTTTTAATTTTCGAAGAGAAAAGACGGTGATTTTTCTGAATGATTTGTTACAAAACTCAAGCATGTCATTGCAAGTGACATACCACAAATTTATGTAGTTAAGGACTTACTTTACTTAATGAAAACATCGTTAACAAAACCCGCCTCGGTATGAATGCATGAGGTGCTGCAATATGCGTGTCGTATGAAAGCAATATAATTACGTTGGGGAGTACCTGTCACATTGTAAAAACGTCCAACGTTGCGTGACACTCCACTGCGAAATAAGTTTAATTGACCAACACATTGTGAGATACAGGCGGAAAATGTAGCCGATTGCTTGCCAGGTTGATGGCCGAAGTTTTTTTGCAGTTAAATACATCATTAACCATACGCCATGGCACAGCAAGCAGTCGATTCTCTTCAAACATTTCGAATAAGGGCAACGGTGGCACATCGGACATCAGAAGCAAACTACTGTTAATATTCAAACAATTGATCATAATTACCTTGTACAAGCTTCCGTCTGTTTATCACGCAGACTTCATCATTGCACGTAACGTCTAATGACGTCTTCGTACATTTGAGAGGGTTCGTCTCGCTTGATTGGTGTTTTTTTTTTTATTCAGATGGTTTCTTTTCTTGTGATATTCTCAGGTTCGTCTCCCTGTCTGCTAGTTGATGGTGTGGTTTTCTGTTGTCGTCTAAGAGAGCGGATTTGTTGATGATAGACATATATGTCTGTGTCGCTCGTCGCGGTGTTCTCTTTGGTGTCGTCAACGTCCTTTTTGTATTCCTCGAATGGTGTTTTGAACAACCTTTCCGTCTCCCACCACATCCAGCAAAACAGTTTTTGCAAGTTATTTGGTAAAACAAATAACTGTTTTAATAAAAATAAGCTGTTCTGACGAATTTTCGGTTAATTATTATTACATTTTCAACGTATTGTCTAAACAATGTAATCATGTTCATATCCGCTAAATTATTCCTCGAGGTCATGCACTACTAAAATAATACCCACAGGTAAGTGTTCTTTTTCCACTTAACCTGGGACAACATGAACAGTTTGCTAAAATAATCATGCTGAAATACAAATGTGCCAACTTTCCGCATGAAACCAAATGCAAATCAAGCCAATCTTGGAAACGCAATCATGACGAATTTTCTTATTTAGAAATAATCATAGTTCGAACGTTTCAATGTTAATCTTAATATTTGTATTCTGTATGAAATAGCTCAACCAAATTTTTATTCTGATGAATTGTGGTGACTATTTGAACTTTACAAAATATAGCTACCATGATATTTATTTTATTGCATACAAAATGTAACAATTCGAAGTTACATTGTCTATAAACCCAATCTGACTGGTCGTTTGCAGGATTCTCTGGATCACAATCGTGCTATGCAGCACCGCGCTATTCGGCTCTCAATGTCAGAACTTGGTGCGACACTACTTGAACCGGCCTGTCACATTGAAAACATCGATTTCAAGACAAGAATCTGTCGTCTTTCCAGCCGTCACCATTTGCAACCAAAACACCTTCAGGTAGCACATATCCAGGATGACATCAATTCATCTTTGAAATGTTCGCCTACTGGACATTTCATCCCTCAAACAATGTGTCATAGTGAACATGAAGCGGTGTCTTAGTGTGTTTTGTCAAGAGCCTTCAAGCGAGTTATTTTTCAAAAATGAACAGAACGGAGATTTTGAAATTGAAGATGGCCGCCTTCGACCACATTTCTTACTTATTTGGATGTGTAAAAGGTACTTAGATAGGCGTCATGTGATCGTCTAATCATGTACTGTCCACAGGATATCCCAGTCTCCGACAGTTAGAGCTCTGTGTTGTGCCACTACTGATATAGTATATATTGAAGAATAGCAAAGATGTCGAAAACACTATGGGTTCAGTTTATTTGTAAAATTCCCTAATATTAAAATTACTATTTGATATCTGTTGGAATGTTGTGTACTGGTCTAAATGTTGGATACTTCATCTTGGCATCACATTCACCACGTTGCCGACGTTTGTTGTAGATTTGTGGCTGCTGCAGAAAACAGATCGTATTTTTGGTTGGACGAAATGTACAATCACGCAAACGACACCGCGTTCAATTACACGAAATGGGACGTCGGCAACGTGTCGATGTTCGATGTCTACCTTCAACATCGCCATCTCAAGGAAGACATGATTGCGTAGTACGTTTCGTAACAAGCTGGCGACTCTTGACGATACATGTCATAGTATATAATGTCAACAACGGCTATGGCAATATTGTTTAAATAAATCATCGTAATGCTCTTTAGTTATCCGATGCATAGAGGCCTCCTGCTTGATTCTGTATCAGTAACAATAGTCAACTTTACTTTGACCAGCAGCACCCACTAAGAACGATCAATGTGATGATGGATATTTGTGTACAACAATATTCGTGTGATGTTGTTCTCTGACCACCTCCAAATACATGTCGTTGTCAATTTAGTTGTCGGTGGAAGGGAATGCCCAACTATACTTGTGTGATGTTGTTCTCTAACCACCTCCAGGTACATGTCGTTGTTATTTTAGTTGTCGGTGGAAGGGTATGCCCAACTATACTTGTGTGATGCTGTTCTCTAACCACCTCCAGGTACATGTCGTTGTCATTTTAGTTGTCGGTGGAAGGGAATGCCCAACTATACTTGTGTGATGTTGTTCTCTAACCACCTCCAGGTACATGTCGTTGTTATTTTAGTTGTCGGTGGAAGGGTATGCCCAACTATACTTGTGTGATGCTGTTCTCTAACCACCTCCAGGTACATGTCGTTGTTATTTTAGTTGTCGGTGGAAGGGTATGCCCAACTATACTTGTGTGATGTTGTTCTCTAACCACCTCCAGGTACATGTCGTTGTTATTTTAGTTGTCGGTGGAAGGGTATGCCCAACTATTCTTGTGTGATGCTGTTCTCTAACCACCTCCAGGTACATGTCGTTGTCATTTTAGTTGTCGGTGGAAGGGAATGCCCAACTATACTTGTGTGATGTTGTTCTCTAACCACCTCCAGGTACATGTCGTTGTTATTTTAGTTGTCGGTGGAAGGGTATGCCCAACTATACTTGTGTGATGCTGTTCTCTAACCACCTCCAGGTACATGTCGTTGTTATTTTAGTTGTCGGTGGAAGGGTATGCCCAACTATACTTGTGTGATGTTGTTCTCTAACCACCTCCAGGTACATGTCGTTGTTATTTTAGTTGTCGGTGGAAGGGTATGCCCAACTATACTTGTGTGATGTTGTTCTCTAACCACCTCCAGATACATGTCGTTGTCATTTTAGTTGTCGGTGGAAAGGCGTGCCGTGCAGTCACGAAGATTTTCTGTTGACCGTGACTGATGCCGGAGTGTGTTACACGTTCAACGCCAGGATTACCGACAACTCCACCATGAATACGGCTGGTAAATTTAACTCCTATATTATGTAGCAATCAGATATGCACACCTTGGCCTGAAAATACAAAACAGTGGCACCTGCCATGACATCTTACTATAATCGAGCAAGTTTATGCGGGCATGTTAGCGTTTTTCTCTTAGACGGCTTGAACCTTGAGCGCCAAACTATTAGGGGTCAATCTACGACACCAGGGGATAGGGATACCAGTTTTATAAAATAATAACAGTGTGGCACAACAGTTATACAGAAGAAACAAGAACATATGTAACAAGTTACCAGCCTCCCGTAACTGTGAATTACAGAACTTCATTGATTATATTAATTACATGATTTGGCTGGCTGGCACACGTAGCGTAATAGCAGATAATAACATTTTGAAATACGTCTATACAGGCGTGAGTGATGTTGTTTTGAAAATGGTGTCCATCAGCAAGTTGTTAATACCTGGTAGGAAGCATTGAAAGCATGAAACATTGTAAAACTTTCTAACATGAAAACACACTTCAAAATAATAATAATAATAGTTTTATTTTGTTAAGCGCCACACACAATGTTGTTCACAGCGCTTTGCAACAGTATACAAATACATGTTAAGAATAATACATCAATAGTTGTTATATAATTTATAACATGATATAATAATAATAGTAATTAAGACAATAAATATAGTAGAAGTAGAAAAGGAATGTGATATAAAATATTATATAATAAAATAAAAATAATTAAGATAATTGTATTATTATTTTAATAAATAAAGTAAGATTGATGTAAACATCAATAAATTAGGCTAAACGTGTATATGAAAAATTAATAAATATATAAATAAATAAGCTTTAAACATCAATCAGCTATGGTAAAAGAGTGTTGGTAATCGTCCGAGTTACATATACGCTGCAGTGAATAGGTGAGTCTTCAACACAGATTTAAACGAATCCAGTGATGTTTTGCTGGTAACACTTGGCGGCAGAGCGTTCCACACTGCTGCCGCGGCGTGAGCAAATGTACGTCACGTTGATGAACGAAACGTATACGGCTGTACGACGGTACTCAGTGGGCGTCGTTTGGCGTCACGCTCAGCGAAAATATACGGCAGTGCGACCGTACACAGTGGGCGTCGATAGGCGTCACGCGATGTGCGAACGTATGCGCTAGTCGACGGTACACGGTGGGGGTCGATAGGCGCCTCGTGAGGAACGAGACGTATACGGCTGTACGACGATATTCGGCTGGCGTTGATTGGCGTTACGCGATGAGCGAAACGTATACGGCTGTACGACTGTACACGATGGGCGTCGATAAGTGTCTCGTGAGGAACGAAACGTATACGGCAGTACGACGGTACTCGGCGAGCATCGATTGGCGTCACGCGATGAACGAACATATACGGCAGTACGACGGTAAATCGTGGGCGACAATAGGCATCACGTGGAGAACGTACGTAGCGAAGATCAGCAAACATCAATCTTGTCGACGAATGATAATTGAAGAACCGTTGCTCTCGATTCAATCTTGTGGTGCCATGACAGTTGGCACTGGCAATTCTTCCAAGCGACCATAGTACAAGGCTGTCTGCATTTAAACTATTGATGAAGTTACAATTTCAAGACACGGGCGACAAAACACGTCGATATAAGTCCCATATCGAGGAGACAAGATAAAACTGGCTCACAACAATCCAACGTCGATGTAAGTCCCATGTCATGGAGACAAGATCATACTGGCTCACAGCAATCCAACGTCGATGTAAGTCCCATGTCATGGAGACAAGATAATACTGGCTCACAGCAATCCAACGTCGATGTAAGTCCCATGTCATGGAGACAAGATCATACTGGCTCACAGCAATCCAACGTCGATGTAAGTCCCATGTCATGGAGACAAGATAATAATGGCTCACAGCAATCCAACGTCGATGTAAGTCCCATGTCATGGAGACAAGACCATACTGGCTCACAGCAATCCAACGTCGATATAAGTCCCATGTCATGGAGACAAGATCATACTGGCTCACAGCAATCCAACGTCGATGTAAGTCCCATGTCATTGAGAAAAGATCATACTGGCTCACAGCAATCCAACGTCGATGTAAGTCCCATGTCATGGAGACAAGATAATACTGGCAATCCAACTACGATCGTCTGACAGTAAAATGGCCGTAATTATCTTAAATGGTCTAATGACGACCGAGTGTCGGAAGTCAATCTAGCTAATAAGAAATTTTACACAAACTAAACCATCATAGAAACTGCGCTCCCGAATCTCTACAAATGTGATTCAATCCATTGGGTTAAAATAAACATAAACATAATAAAACAAATATTATGTTCTGGCATTATGTGTGACACGTTAATTCCAACCTACCGGCGCGATGAACAATCTTCCTAATCCACTCTACTAACTTCTTCTTACATCATTAACAAGTTACTTACATTTACACCACATGATCAGATAGGTTAAACCTGTTCTACTCATACTAAATTTGACATTCCTAGTTGTAAAATTAGTATAATAAATAATCAAATACAATTTGTTAGCCAGCCGATAATATGACTTGCGCTTTGGTCGCAAGATGGCCAAAGTGTAACATTCAATTACACGAGGGATGGCAGCACCCTACAAGGACATTCCTGCATAGTTTATTGATCAACCCTCTAGTATTGAACCAGACTAATTTTACTCAAACCACTTTGACAGTGACAATGCATGCAAATAAGCAAAATTTAATATACTAACGTGACTTTAAAAACGCGTACCTTTATTTTATAATATGTAATAGTTTATGTTGGTACAAAAATGCCCACCCACATATATCCCTGCAAAATAATGACCTCTTCATCGACGAAGGAGAGCGGGCGAATTTACGCGTCATTCCTCATGAATATTAAAGAGGAACGGGCTGTGGGACGTGTAAAATGCCTTTACTGCTTATAGATAATTTTATTTCACTTTTTATTTAGAACACGCACAGAAATGCTTTGTTTACCTATATAACGGCAAATTTAGCTTTCGCTCAGAAATGTCTATTAATGAAGTAAATCGAACAGAATCGACAATTTACATTGACGAGCGACTCAAACCAAATTGCATAGACCAAAGATGGCGATACGCAGTGCTCTATCTAGTCCATTGAGGCAATGCACAAAATTGGTCTTAATGCTTTTTTTTTATAAATGATTAGGTTCTGTCATCATAAATATATGCTTATATAGTATATATTGAAATATCCCCTTTAAGCCAAACGCAGCCGTGTGATGTTATATGATGCAGCATTTCCAGTTGATGAAACATTTGTTATAATTATAACTCACCCACGCATACACACTATAAAAAGCAACCGATAAAAGCCCGGGAATACTTGGCGAATGGCGAACCATCCGAAATGGCTTTACGACCTAAATTTGGGTCGCGACCCATGGGGCAAGGACTGCTGGATTTAATCAAGTATAAATAAAATTGCATTTTCGTATACCATAAAAAACATATATATTTCACAAACGATCGGTGTTTTAGGGGTCAAGAACGGACTGCAACTGGTGTTGAACGTTGAACAGTACGAGTACATGAAGGGTCCACACAATGCAGTGGGACTAAAACTTCTTCTGCACCATCAAGACGACGTACCGCAAGTACAGGACTTCGGCGATAACATCCCAGGAATGGAAACTTTTGTTGCTGTAAGCCTCTCTAACGTAAGTAACGCCTTGTTTACAAAACACCCAATATCAACTCTGTAAAACACATTAATATATATATATATATATATATATATATATATATATATACCTAACAGTAGTATTATATGTAATTTACGATGGACGCAGGAGCCACGTAGCCAGGGTCAAAAGGTCACAGGTTAAGTAGCGCCACCTGGCAGGTTGATGGTGAAGAAAATAAGTAGGTTAATAAGCGCCCCTCGTGGAAGTAAGGTCATGTAGAAAACTAATTCAATTAGCGCCACTATTTGATTAACCGATGAACAATATATCTAGGTCGATAACGCTTTGAAATAGGGCAATGATGTCATTGAATAGGTCAATGCGCATGCGCGTTGGTATCTTTTCCCGACGGTGCAGCTTAAAATCGTTACCGTTCTGTTTTGAATTATAAATATAGTTCGGTGATGTCATGAAATATACCATTAATGCCTGTTTCCGATGGCGGCAAGATGGTGAACTATCTGGTCACGTGATAAAAACTTCACATATGTTGTAGCGCCTGATGTTGAGTTAATGGTGAAATATGAAAACAGACAATCAGCGCCACCTTTTTGTTTAACGATGAATTATTAAAACAGGTCAATGTTGTTATGAAATAGGTCATTGTGGAAGTGCAGTGATGTTTTTCTTACTGTAACTCACATATCCGCTACCCTAATGTGTTATTAAAATAGGCAGATAGTATCATGAAATGTGATTTTCTTCTCCATCCTGTGTCATGCGTGTGTTATATCCATTGGCTTACACAAATCACATGACGTTAAAAGCATCATTACGGTTATTTCCATTCATGTTTCCTACTTTAGTACATCAGCGTGGTAACAGAGTAACATTTTAGAGTCTCAATGTGTTGTTTCATACTTTAATGGTTCATCGCGGTAACTTCTTAACATTTTACCGTTTCAGCGTGTTGGCGGGATAACAATTAAAATGTTAGTGCATCAGCGTGGTAACATCACATTTTACCATAGCGTGGTAACATCACAATATTTTAGCGTTACAGCGCGGTAATTTTGTAACATTTTCATATTTTAATGCGTAGGTTTAGTAACTTAGTGAAATTTTGAGCGTTTCGTCACGTTATAGTTGCATCATTTTATTACATGAGTGTTAACTTTACCGTTTCATTTGAGCGTTTCAGCACTCGTATAATTGTCATCCTTTTACGCATGCGTGTCGTATCTTCGTGACATTTGAATGCATCATCGTGATAACTTCATAACATTTTAGCCTTTCAGTGTGTTAGCGTTGAACATGTTCATATGTTTGTACATCACCGAGGCAACATCACAATAATTTAGTGTTTCTGCGAGGCATCCTTGTACAATTTTAATATTTTAGTGCATCAGCGTAGTAATATCATAACATTCTAGCGCTTCAGCTTCAGCGCGGAGGCTTTGTACTATTTTCATACTTTAATGGTTCAACGCGGTAACTTCTTAACATGTTTAATGTTTCGTGGCGTTAAAATGGGAGCATCTTAGTACATGAGCGCGTTAAATTCGCATCATTTTAGCGTTTCTGCACGTAAACTTGTTAAATTGTCATACTTTAACGCGTGGTGCCGTAAATTCGATACATTTAGTTCTACACCGAGGTAACTTCTAACAATTTTAGCATTACATCCAAACATTTGTTGTTTTAGTGCATCGTCGTGGTAACTTCATAACATTTTAGTCTTTCAGCACGGTAGCCTTGTAACATGTTCATATTTTAATGCGTCAACGCGTTAACTTCTTTACATTTTAGCGTTTCAGTGTGTCAGCGGGTGTAAAATTTTCATATTTTTGCATCTTAGCGGTAACATTTTAGTACAGAAGCGTGTTAACTTCGTAACATTTTAGCGTTTCAGCACGGTTGACTGTCACGAAGTGGTTTGAGTAGAATTAGTCTGCTTAAAATTAAAGGGGTAAACTCGGCAGGAACCCCATTGTATGATGCTGCCATCACTCTTTTGCTTGAAGGTAATATGTTACACTAGGTCCATCTTGCGACCTAATCGCAAGTCATATAATCGGCTAGTTAACAAATTGTATTTGATTAGTTATGATATTATATCTAAGGAACGTTACATTTGGTATGAGTAGAAAGGATGTAACCTAACCGATAACATGGTGTTATTGTAAGTCACTATTAGTGACATTTAAAGAAGTTAGTAGCGTGGATTATGAAACTTGTTTATCGCGCCGGTCAAGAGCGAAAAAATATTTCACACCTCGTGTCTGAATAGAATATTTGTTTTATTAAAATAATGCATTAAGTTGTGAAAGTTGAGATATGTTATTTTTATCGTTATTGCCGTCATGGTTCAGGGATTCTGATGATCTTAAATTTAAGTGTGATTTAGGTAATTTGAGGATTTTCAAGAGATGACAATTTTGTGTCTATTGTACAACCATGTTTGTTTTAAACCGAGCGAGTTGAATACAAGATAACGAAGTTTCTAGAGATTCGGAAACGCAGTTTCTGGGATGGTTTTGTTTGTGTTAAGACTTGCTATTGGCTAGTTAGACTTCTGGCGATTGGTCGCTGTTAGAGTATTTAAGTGAATTACGAAAATGTTAGAATCAGACGACCGCTGTAGCATTGCTGTGAGTGTGTGTGATCTTGTCTCCAAGACATTATACTTAACTTCACGTGTTTTTTCGCCCTTGTCTTGAAATTGTTACTTCCTTAATATTTTTAATGCAGACAACCTTGCATTATGGTTGTGTCGGATTAGTTGGAAGAATTGCCAGTGCCAACAGTTATGGTATACCACAAGATTGAATAGCGCACCATGTTCTTCAATTATCTTTCAACAACAAGATAGGTTATTGAGGTCGACACAGCAGATTTCGGGTCGTCTCGAACATGCCGTGAAGACATAGGGGTGAGTTTCGCAGTTCGCCATTCCTCCTACTTGTCGATCATTCAGACCATCGTCTCGATGTTGATCTTCGCCACGTACATTCTCCACGTGACGCCTACAATCGCCTACCGTGTACCGTCGTGCTGCCATATGCGTTCGCTCGTCACTTGACGCCTATCGACATTCCAATGTGTATTCGTCGCGCCGCCGTATACGTTCACCCATCGTGTGACGCCCATCGACGCCACCGTGTGCCGTCGCGCCACCTTATACGTGTACCTATCGTGTGACGCCCATCGACGCCAATGTGTATTCGTCGCGCCGCCGTATACGTTCGCCCATCGTGTGACGCCATTCGACACCAACGTGTGCCGTCTCGCCGCCTTATACGTCCGCCCACCGTGTGACGCCCATAGACACCAACGTGTGACGTCGCGCCGCCTTATACGTTCGCCCATCGTATGACGCCCATCGACGCCAACGTGTGCCGTCGCGCCGCCTATCGAGTGACACTCGCCAATGTCCACATTACCAACATAAGGCTGTATTTACGTCGTTGTGTTCATAGTTGGCAGTCACGCCCCGCAATTTATATATGTCGGAAGTGCATGGCTTGAGTGTTGCATTCCCCCGACATACTTTTCTGATCCGGAACAGATGTTCGTTATCACGATGCTTGATAATTGACCAATTGTATATTTGCATGGTTTATCTGGTTTAATGGTATATATATATATATATATATACGTATAGTTATTAAATTAATATTCCATTTCGATTCCCACATTAAATCCCCCTGTGTTGTGTCATCATTTTGTCCTACCCATTCTTGTTGCACCTGGACCTTGTCACGAGTCCGTCACTTTTGGCGCCGCCAATTCCTTGAGCCAAAATGTTGTGACATAGACTAGTGACATTTTCAAACTTAAATGCGTCAACGCGGTAACGTCTTAACACGTTACCGTTTCAGCGTGTTAGCGGGATAAAATTGTCATAATGTAATGGGTTGGTGTCGTAAATTCGTGATATATTTAGACTCTCGTCGCGTTAGAGTGGTAGCATTTTATTACATGATGATTAACTTCGTAACATTTGATCGTTTAGCACTTGTAAACTTGTCATACTTTAATGCTTGGGTGACCCAAATTCTTGAAATTTATTGAATCACCGAGGTAACATCTTAACATTTTAACGTTTCAGCATATTAGCGGGGTAACATTTTGAAAGTTTAGTGCACCGTCGTGGTAACTTCATAACATTTTAACCTTTCAGCGTGTTAGCGGGTAAAATGTTCACACTTTAGTGCATCAGCGTGGTAACATCACCACATTTTAGCGTTTCAGCTGACGGGTTGGTCTTTTGGGTAAAGGGTGTAGGCTGTGACGCTGACGGGTTGGTAGCTGCTGATAGAGGCAGGAATGTCTGGCTGGTCGCACGGGGCGCTGCTGTCTGGACTAGTGGCGGAGTCGGTGCCTGGTCGCACGGGGCGCTGTTGTCTGGACCAGAGGCGTTGACGACTGACTGGTCACACAGGGGCGCTGCTATCTGGACTAGAGGCGGGGTCGATCGCCTGGTCGCACGGGGCGCTGCTGTCTAGACCAGAGGCGTTGACGATTGACTGGTCGCACGGGTCGCTGCTGTCTGGACCAGAGGTGGAGACATTTGGTTCGTCGCATGGTGCGCTGCTGTCGTAGAGATAATCAACTTTAGCTGTCGCCAGGCGGGAGTGGATGCAGTAGACGACAGCGTCCATAAATAGGGAAAATGCCACCTTTGTCTTCGTCGACGTTTGGATTTTATCTGCTTCGTTGGACACATAAATCACTTGAAATCACAGTAAAGTATGAAAATGTTACAAGTCAACCACGCTGAAACGCTAAAATGTTATGATGTTACCAAGATGGTGTACTTAAATATAATAATGTTATAAAATGTTGTGATGTAACCAGCAGTAAACATGACAATTTTACCCGCTAACACGCTGAAACGCTAAAATGTTAAGAAGTTACCTCAGTGATGTATTAAAATGGCACGAAGCTAAGACATCCACGCATTAATGTATATCAATTTTATAAGTCTACCGTGCTGAAACGCAAAAAAAATCTAAGAAGGTACCTCGGTAATATACAAATATGTCACGAATTTACGAGATTCTCGCATTACGGTAAGAAAGTTACGTCGATATACTAAAATGCTACCACTCTAACCCGACATAACTATAAATATGTCAAGAAGTTATCGCGTTGACGCATTAATGTATAAAATTGTTACAAAGCTACCTAGTTAACACTCTAAAATGTTAAGAAATTACCTCGTTGTTGCATTATATTACTAAAAAACTACCGCACTTAAACACAATAATGTTGGGATGTTACCGCGTTGACACATTAAAGTATGAAAATATTACAAGGCTACGGCGCTCAAACGCTAAAATATTATGATGTTACCACGATGATGCACACAAATATGAACATTTTACACCGGTAACACGCTGGAACGATAAAATGTTAAGAAGTTTACGCGTTGACGCATTGATGTATCAAAATGTTACAAGGCTAAGGCCTATTGTAATGTTACCATGATGATGCACTAAAATATGAAGATGTTACCCCCGCTAACACGCAGAAACGCTAAAATGTTAAGAACTTACAGCGTTGAAGCATTAAGGTAAGAAAATGGTACAAAGCTACCGGGCTGAAAGACTAAAATGTTATGAAATTTCCACGATGATGCACTAAAATAGCACAATGTTATCTCGCTAACACGCTGAAACGTTAAGAAGTTACAGCGGTGATGCACTAAGATGTCACGACGTTACGACACATACGTGTTAAAGCATGACATTGTTATAAATCTAACTTGTAAAATGTTACGAAGTTATCATGTTGATACATTAAAATTGAAATATGATACAAGCTAATACGCTGAAAGGCAAACATTTTATGAAGTTATGACGCTGAAGTGCTAAAATAGGGAACTTTAGCCCGCTAGCAAGTTGAAACTCTAAAACGGTACGCTATTACCACGCTAATAATAATAATACTCACAAACTTATATAGCGCCTAAATCCAAAGGAATTTGAGCTCAGAGGCGCAACATACAAGAATCATTAGGCAAATTAGTTAACTGAGACAAGCAAGAGTCGTCATTAGAGCAAGGGACCGCCGAAGGTTAGGGTGCGAATGCAATCTCAAATAAATAAGTCTTCAGTTTTTTATGAAAGGTATATATTGTCTCAGATTATTTTTAAGCGATAGGCGGTTGATTCCAGATTTTTGGTGCAGCTACAGAAAAAGAACATTTGCCGATATTAAGCTTGGTTTTCATGAATTAAAATAAAAAAACATAAAGGGAAATAACGGTATTCATGCTTTTAATTCATGTGATTTGTGTAACTCAATAAAAACAACACGCGCATGACGCCACAAGCATCAGACAATAACATTGCATGACGTCATCGACCTATATTAATAACTCATCACATTAGGGTAGCCACTATTTCATGACATCATTGACCTACTTTAATAAATCATCGTCTAATAAAAAGGTGGCGCTGATTGACCTGTTTTCGTAATTCATAATTTACTCAGAAGAAGGCGCTACGACATATGTGACGGCATAATCACGTGACCAGATATTTCACCTTTTTATAATTCATCACATTCTAGTAATAAATTGATGCACTACCGTAACAAGAAAAACATCATTATGCATGCGCAATGACCTATTTCATGACATCATTGACTTATTTTAATAATTCTTCGTTTAATAAAAAGGTAGCGCTGATTGATCTGTTTTCATAGTTCACCTTTTACTCAACATTAGGCGCTACAGCATAATGTGTGACATTTTTATCATGTGACCAGATAGTTCACCATCTTGCCGCCGACGGAAACCGGCACCAATACTTATACCTAATGTTATATTTCATGATGTCAGTGACCTATTTTTATAGTAACATTAAAGTAACGAATTTAAGCAGTACATTCGGGAAAAAGATACCAATGCGCATGGGAGTTGACCTATTCTATGACACCATTGACCTACTTCATGACGTCATCGACATAGTTATATAGTTCATCCGTTAATCAAAAGATGGCGCTGATTGATTTATGTTTTGGGTTCACCTTATTTCCACCAGGGGGCGCTTGATATCATACTTATTTTGTTCATCACCTATCCCCTAGGTAGCGGTACTTGACGACGGACATTTCGAACATTGTTCTTCCTCCGGAATTGACGTGATTCCTCTTTCTTCATGGCTCCGTGGCTCCTGCGTCCATCGTAAACTACATACAGTACTACTCCTTTAGGCAGACGAAATCCCGTTTGTCTGACCCCAGTTGGCGAGAATAATTCGAACTGGTAGTATTAGTAGCATAACCAGAAATATAATTAAATACGTGCTCAAAAAATGAATTAGTTGTGATTTTGATAGCATTATTTTCGATTCTTGTATATCCTATATATATATATATATGTGTGTGTGTGTGTGTGTGTGTGTGTGTGTGTGTGTGTGTGTGTGTGTGTGTGTTTATATGATATATAGGCATTTAACAAAGCTGTATACTGTTGAATAATGTGCCTGATAGTATTGTAGCATCGACTAGGTAAACATGTAAATGGATGTCGGAGAAACACATATGATAATACGAGCTTACTATGCAATTTCCCGTAAAAATAATTGGATGTGTCTACCAGTATTTTGGCTTGCACGTTCTCATTATGTTTACTGTATGATAATGACACTGAGTTAATATATATATACTGAACTATTCCAATGCCGCTAAGATAATACTATTGGTAAAAGAATACCCCTCATCTTCTCTATATTTATTTTAGCAGTGTTTCAGGAAAATAGCTGAGCCTCGCCAACAAAATTATTAGCAAATTATAAATGACAAAGACTTGACATGATTAATATCGCAGTCTTGTTTCAAATGTGTAGGAGTCTAACCTGCCCCTTCCATACGGCGAGTGCGTGAAAGACCGAAAGCTGCAGTACTTCAGTATTTACACGCAGGCGACCTGCTACAGAGAATGCATCACTGACTTCGTTGTCCAGACGTGTGGCTGTAGAGATTATTATATGCCGCCTTTCGACACAGGTTAGCACCGTTCATTGTCCTTTCCTGTGCTCTGCATATGCCGGCAATATCATCATATCACAAAAGTCTCCCTAATGCTGTATTATTAAACGTAGCAATAACATCAAAAAAAAATGTTTTATTGGTAAAGGCTTTCGTCTAACGTATCACGTTGAATTTATATGTACCGATGACGCTGAATTACGTCATCGTACACGTGAGGCATTTCGTAATTGCCCTCGTCTCTGTTGATGGGTCTTCTGATTTTCCAAATCCAGATGGATTCCTTGATGTGCCGGATTCTTCGGTTGGGTTCCTTGTCTACAATTTTCGCTTTCTCCCAGTCACAGTCATTGATGTTATTTTCAGTTGTGGCATGGTCTGTAAGGGCGGATTTATTGATGCTAGATATCAATCTTTTTTCCCCCGCTCCTTGTGTATTGTTGTTGTTTTTTGTCAACGTCCTTCTTTATCCCTCCAGTCGTATTTAAGTAGTCTTGCTGTCTCCCCAACGTAATCAGCACCACGGTTCTTGCATGTTATTTGGTGCGCCAGTTCGCCCGGTTCTTCTAGATCTACGTTGACCTTCGGATGTACCAGCCGGCGCCTGAAGATGATGTGGTGACGCATGGCTGTTACTACTCTTTACTATTACTATACCTTCAGTATTCGATGTACACTCTGATACTTCTCCATGTACGGGATGAGTACTTGGATCTTGTAGTTATGTCCTTTGTCTTTTTGTTGGTCTTTTTTCCTTGTGCTCTCCGTCACCTTTTTCAAGGCCCAGGACGGATAGTCACATAATCTTAGAGCTCTTCTCTTCCTTCTTTGTAACTCATAACATAATATTTGGGGTTGGGGGACGCAAAGTTCAGGTATTGGTCAGTGTGCGTCTTGTTGTACACGGTGGACTTCACACTGCCATCTTCTTAATGGTTCACTTCGCATCCAGGAGGGGCATGCTGTTGATCTTTCGAATTGCCTCACGTGTACGATGACGACATTCAGCGTCAGCGGTACTGATGAAACCAACCTGATACGTTAGACGAAAGCCTTTACCAGGAACATATTTTTGGATATGCAAAATGAAAGTTTTTGATTTCAAAAAGAACTAACCTGAAGAATGTTCAGTGATAATAAAGGTAGCGTTGTTTCAGTGAAATTTAACGCGGTGAAACAAATGTAATACTTATATTACTTTTGTGATAATCCATATAAAATACATTCATATATATATATATATATATACATATATATATACATATATATATATATGTATATATATATATATATATACATATATACGACATAAAAGACAGCAAAGGTTGAAGTATATGTAATTTCATGCCAAGCACACACACACACACACACACACACACACTCACACACACACACACACACACACATGTATGATGAAATATATATATATATATATATATATAATTATCATCACCTTGAGCAACCGTAATGTCCCTTGGTTGGGCGATTGACACAGCATGTCGTTTCCATATCTGCCTGTCTTGCGCTATCCTCTGCCAAATGGTGCCTTTCCAATACTCCTCTAGTTCGTGTCTCCGCCTTCTCGCCGGTCTTCCTCTAGATCTTTTCCCTTACTAAGGTATCCCGTTAGAGATACGCGATGTCCTTCGTTTATCTCGTAACCTACTGATGTGACGTGCCCATGTATACATCTGTCTTCTGAGTTGTTCTATTACGTCTTCGACCCTTAGCTTATCTATTACCTAGAAGTTTGTTTTAATCTCTACATGTGTGATGTTTAACACACTTTTGTCCATATGTGTTTTCTACGACTGCCTGGTTCTTTGCCTGGTTGGTCAGTGTCCATGTTTCCGCGCCGTTTGTTATCGCTGGAAGTACGCATGAATTTTTCAGACTTCAAAAGTTACCCTTGAAGATGTCGCGGTGTTTGGCGAATGCTGTCCAGCCGGTCGTGATTCTTCTTCGAATCTCTTTGTCTTTGGTGTTGTGTCTAATCCTGAATCGCTGTCCCAGGTACACGTATCTTTCAACGTTCTCTATGAACGGTGTGTTGGTATATAATGGTGTGTCGTTTTCTAGCGTCACTTTTGCCTTCGAAATATTCATTTTTTGACCTTGTTTTTCTTTTTGTCAGCTAGCTCCTGCAGCAATTTTGGTATTTATTGCGGTGTAATAGCGCATATTATGAATATATTCTTAGCGAAGCGAAGAAGACTGAGATATTGTCGTCTATCCTCAGGCCTGTGGTTTTCCATGTCAGTCTTCGGAATATTCTTTGGAGTGTTGCCGTAAACAGCTTTGGCGATATGTTGTCACCCTGTCGTACTCCTCCTTTGATGTTGAACTTATTGTTTTCTTTGTGTAAGTGGACTGTCATCGAGATGTTTGACTAGATTTGTTGAAGGAGTTAGATTTTCACGTCTTCTACCCGCTGTTCTTGAAGCGTGTTTAATATTGCTTTAATTTCCACCGAGTCCAAAGCCTCCTGGCAGTGGACGACTGCGAATCAGAGCGATAGGTTATATCCCTGATATTTCTCATTCAGTTGGTATACGACGTGGATGTTGCTGTCGTTGAGTACCACCTTGTTATTCCTGCTTGCTCTCGTCGTTGGTCTTCGTTGATTGTCTTCTCTAGCCTATTCGTAAGTATTTTTTGAGTCATTTGTAGATGTTTCGTAACAGACATATCGGTCTGTAATTCTTCAGAAACATGGTATTCACGATTAGGTACTTTCTAGATGTCTCCCATTCTACCAAGGTTTCGCCTCTTTGGTTTTACATTTCTAATCCAAATTTGCCTGTTACCGTTTCCGATAAGTTTGTTCGTTTTCCTGTTTGTGTATTAAAGTCTCCCTTCACTATCATGTATTGGTTTGGTTTTACTAAAGTTTCATCCACGTCGATGTAGAAGTCTCTTCTTCTGAATATGATGTTTTTGGAGCAAGTGTGTGTGTTTGTTTGTGTGTGTATATATATATATATATATACATATATATACATATATATATATATATATATATATATACTCCTAACAGCAGCATACGTCCACCAAATATGCATAAGGGACCGCCTAAGGCAGACCGTCGTTTTTAAGCAGACCAGAGCCGGTCTGCAAAAAGTTTTGACCCCTGGTTGCGAGGACAATATATTTTATTTAAACATTTGAACCGTTATTATACGTAGTATACCCAGACGTATAATGATAACAATAATTATTTGCAAAAAAAAAAATATGTTTAGTGATTATGAGATACATTTTCTCGGAGGTTGTATATCCTATCTCTCATAATGGAGCGGTCGACCTATGCTGCCCTTAGGCTTATATATATATATATATATATGTATATATATATATATATATACATATATATACATATATATATATATATATGTATATATATATATACATTTATATATATATACATATATATATATATACATACATATATATATATATATGTAGTATCCTAAAGTAATAACTGCTGAGATCATTCAGAACAAAGCCGCCTTCATTCTGCGCAGTGCTCAACGAAACAGTGTATAGGTAATTATAAAGAAGTGTGTGTTGCTCTACTGGTTACAGATGAGCCGCCCGTGTGTAACATCTCCCGATATATTAGCTGCCTGCAGCCAACGATAGGTGAGTGCATATATGTAGAAATCAGACGGTCACCTGCGCTATAGATATGTAGAATACCCTGGATTAACCGCTCCTCTCCTCCGGCGCTATATGCGTCATTGCGCGCGCTTTTTCGCCGTGGGATACCGAATACGTCCGTTTTATTATTAGCAGTAACAACAATGGGTAACTATTGTTGACATACTGTCTAACCTAGGACTAGTCGCTTGCCTTGCCCTTGGTTAGCCTTAGCAGTCCGAATATGCAATTACCAAACGTTTCATTATACATTATTTTGTGCTGGGTTGGATTATTTATCTGTTCCGTCCAAAGTGATTGCTGCACATCGTATTAAAATAACATTCTGAAGAATTCATCCAGAGCATAGTCTTTGATATGAGTGTTTGTTCTTATTTAACTGTCACTGATTTCAACTTGTCAGTCGTCTTCGAAATTCTTTCTCGGCCGCGTCGTGACAGCCCGGCTGATTAGTCTATACTTCTGTACAGCCAATATCCGACGTTTTCACTCATCGTGTTCCCATCTTGTTCCTTGTTCTTCACATTGCACGATAACTAAAAAAATAGTTGAGCGTTATTCTTCATTGAACACGGCTCATAAATGAATTACTATGCGGGTGTGTTATTGTTTACGTGTATCCCCGTGTATTCGGTGCCCCACGGTGAAAAAGCTCGCTGAATGAGACATGTAGCGCCGAAGCAAGGTAGCGGTTAATCCAGGGTATTCCACCTATCTATTCCTACGCGGAGAGTTTTTCGAGCGTGTAATAGATAACAATCGTATAACCCGACACCGAACATCAGACAGAAGACTTCCACCGAATCCGTCGAACAGGAAGGTGCCGTGAACGGAAGGCCTAACATTCAGTGCATCCGTGTATTATTTTGATGGTGTCATTGAGCCAGATTTAAGCAGCGCCATGCCCTAACTCTGTAGGCTATTCAGAAAACCAACTCCAGATGACGATCGACGGCATCAGGACTAAAACACACTTGAGTTAGAGCTAAGCCCCAAATCCAAATTTGTGACGTCATATTGCTGGTGCAGTCACAGTTTTGTTGCATACACGCGTAGCACTTCCTTGTCTAAGTTCAAAATCCGTCGAATTTCCGGTTTAAGTTGAACATGAACCGAAAACTCAGCCTATGCCTAAGCACTGTCGTTAAACTTGTAGTTTGTCTGATTATAGGGAAATACTAGTGTCATAAAGCGTTAGTTCACTGAGTTACTTTATATTTGATCTAGTTTAGATACACGGGATAGCGCGATTAGTAACTGTCATGTTTCTCATTCCATGCTATATGAACTATGTTGTATTCACTGACATTGCAGTCCATGCTATTTTATGTCAGTGGTACATGTGACCATTCACCAGACTCTGACCGATTACTTTTACAGTGTCTGTCATCTTGCTTGTGGAAGTGACCACATGTGTTTCTCAGTTGTTCTGCCAGTATTAAATGTTTCTTTAATTATACTCACTATTTGGTGATATTCACTAGCATATAAGTACACAAAAGTTCGTGTCAGCATGTGGGATTGTTTTCAACTACCTACAAACTCTGTCGACATGCTTCAGTGAGTACATGCCTGAACTGGCTCTGAACTGCAGACAATAGCCTACTGTCTAAGTGTCTGTGTACTGACTATCATTCAAGCATGACACGCCAGTTTGACAGGTTCGACCCAGAAAGAGAGCGATGGTCCTCCTGCTTGATGCGTGCGGAGTTCTACTTCGACTCAAACAAAATCACAACAGACCCAAAGAAAAAGGCTGCTCTGTGTTCAACCATGTCACCAGAAACATTTTCACTTCTTCAGAATCTACTGACTAAGGAAGTGACAGAAGCTTTCCACGAAGAAGTGAAAGCGGCGCTTAAACTGCATTTCGAGGAAACGCGTAATTTTCTTGCTGAGCGTCTCGACTTCTTCCGCAGCATGAAAGTCAATTCATCACTGATTTCCTGGCCGAACTGCGCACTAAAGCCAAAGAGTGTGACTTCGAAGGGCAGTGCTGTGTAAAGTGTCAGGACAATGAACTACGAGATAGGCTTGTCATGGGCTGTAGGCACACTTTTATACAGCAGGCAATTCTGAAACAGACGCTTCACTGACGAATGGAATATAGTGTGCTAAAATGGCAGAACTACTTAGCAAAGAGCTGAACAAAATGGACGAACAAACAAAAACCACCCTCAGCAGGAGGTGCTCGCTGTTCATCAAAGTCATCCGTCTCGCCATGAGCAACGCTTCCGAGTTAAACAGCGACCTGATCACGGAGAAAAGGGCCGGGCTAACAATCAACCTAACATGAGAGGCCAGAAAGCCTGCTATCGAAGTGGTTCGCCTGCTCATCACCACAGAGACTGTCCATTCATCGACGCCGTTTGCTACGGGTGCGATCGTAAAGGACACATACAGGCTGTGTGCAGGTCTTCTGGAAAGCCCGTTAAAAAGTAAAAATGGCTCAACACACGGTCGAAAAAAGTACAGAGACTATCGCAGTTGAGGTGCTCTCCACTTCCACACGCGTCTATAAACCGCAGATTTTACGGCAAATCTCAAACGTCGACCTACACTTCGAAGTGGATACTAGGGCTGCTGTGTCGCTCGTTGGCCCGGAAATCTGGAAGCGCATCGGATCGCCACATTTGACGTCGCCAAAGATCCGACGTTTCGATTATGGCAAGCAACCGATTCCAGTCAAAGGACAATGCAATGTCACTGTGTCCTGCAATGGGGTCAATAGGACTTTACTGATCGTCGTCGGAAAGGCAGGCACGTTTCTTTTCGCACTTGATTGGATCAAAGCTTTCCAAGTTGATGTGAATGTATTGCTCTACAGCAATACTGCTACTGCATTGCCGTCCACCACTGACTGACATGTAATCGAAAAGTGTGATCGCGACCTACAGAGGGTCCTAGACCAGTACCCAGGTGTCTTCGCGCCCGGATTGGGGCTCTCCACTAAGGTGAAAGCACGGCTTCTATTGAAAGAATATGCCGTCCCCAAGTTCTACAAACCGAGACCAGTACCATTCAGTCGCATGGACGCCGTTGACAAAGAGCTACATCGTCTCGAGGATTTGGGCATCATAACTCGTGTCGATCACAGTGAATGGGCAACGCCCATTGTCGTCGTGCAGAAGCCGAACGGAAAAGTGCGCATCTGCGGATATTATAAAGTGACTTTAAACCTTCAGCTGCACGTAGACCAGCACCCAATTCCGAGGGTAGACGAAATGTTCGCCAAGCTGCAAGGAGGACAGCACTTTTCAAAGCTTAACATGTCCGACGCATATCTACAAGTAGAGCTAGATGACGCCACTAAGCAACATCTCGTCATAAACACGCATAAAGGACTGATCCAGTACAATCGATTGTCGTTTGGACCGGCACCAGCGCCGGCCATTTTCTAGAAGTTAGTCGACAATTTGGTCTCCGACATTCCATATGTGACTGCCTACCTGGACGATGTGATCGTCACCGGACGGACGAAGGAAGAACACCTGGAAAACCTCAAGCAGGTCATCTCTGCATTGAACGAGTATGGAATGAAACTGCGACTTGACAAGTGTGAGTTCTTCCGACAGCAGGTCACATACCTAGGACATGTAATCTCAGCAGATGGTCTCAAGCCTTCTGAGGAACGTGTCAACGTCATCGTCAGGTTTCCGACGCCCGAAAACGTTAAACAGCTGGAAAACTTCATCAGCAAGCTGAACTATTACGGAAAGTTCTTGCCATCATTCTCTACCATCTGCGCCCGTGTAAACCGACTGCGCAGACAACAAGTCAAATCGCTTGGTCCACCACGATCCAACTAGGACGCATGGCATCGGTGCTGTTATTTCTCAGTGTGCACCGGATTCCACTGACGAACCGATCGCCTCCGTCTCAAAAACGCTGACGTCGGCAGAGAAGAATTTCAGCCAGGTGGAGAAGGAGGCACTGCCAATAATTTTCGGTGTGAGGAAATTCCATCAGTACCTGAGTGGTCGCCACTTCCAGCTCACCACAGATAAAAAACCTTTGCTGACCATCTTCAGTCCAGAGAATAGTCTACCAGTGATGACGCTACAGCGACTGCAGCGATGGGCACTAATAATGATGGGCTACGATTACCAAATCCTCTACAGACAGTCTGCTGATCACGCCAAAGCAGATGCTCGCCTGCCCATTGGTCCCGATCCGAGTTTCGACAAAGAGGAGAGCATAGCCGAAATCGACAATGAAGTGAAGTTGCTCGACATTCAGGTCATTCTCAATTTGCTGCTCTCTGCGAAAACCGTCGCTGACTACACCAGAATGGACCCGATTCTGGCAAAGGTGCTAGACTTCGTTGCAAATGGGTGGCCATCCACGTGGCCGCATAATCAGGATAAGGACAAAGTTCGTACTTACCTGAACGCCCAGATGGAGATCACATCGAAGGATGGTGTCCTTCTACGCGACTCCCGAGTCATCATTCCGACTGCACTTCGTGCTAGGGTCCTCAACATGCTGCACTTGACGCACATTGGAAAAGTGCGCATCAAGTCGCTCGCACGCATGCATGTGTGGTGGTCTAATATCGAGGTCGACATCGCCGCCCACTGCAAGGACTGCACAGCTTGTGCCGAAACAGGCCCAAATCAACCTTAAAATCTGTCTGTACTCCTTCTACTTCCGGACCCCTCATGGCAGCGCATTCATATTGATTTTGCCCCTTCGTTCTTAGATGATAGGTCGTGATGTATGCCCACTCGAAATGGCCGCACGTTCTTAAATTAAACAAGTATCCGACATCTGAGACAACAACGTTTGATATCTGGGGCCTGCCTGAGAAAATTGTATCCGACAATGGCCCGCAGTTCGCCTCAAAGACGTTCGCTGACTGATGCAATGCACACTTCATCGCATATCTGACTTCTGCGCCTTTTCACCCACCATCGAACGGTGAAGTGAACGGCTTGTTGGTATTTTCAAACAGGCCATGAAACGAGCTCTTAAAGGGGAGAGGAAGTCGAAACATCTGGCATTGCGAGAATTCCTCCGGCAAAACCGTGTCACTCCAAATTGCACGACTGGTCGTACTCCAACTGAACTGATGCTCGGACACCAGCTGCGGTCTTCTCTCTCCGTTCTACCACCACATGTGCACAAAGCGAAAACACAGAAAAAATCAACATTACCAGCCAAGCCGAAATTCTCAATCGGTGCATACGTCCATTACAGATATTTCATCAAAAATCGTACACAATGGATGGCTGGAAAAGTGACTGGTCATGTCGGAAAGAAAATGTTCATTGTCCAAGGACCTCATGGACATTGCAGCCGACACGAAGATCAGCTGAAGTCGCGTTCCGTTCCAACAACGAACCGCCGGCGCAATCTGAAGCGTTCTGCTCCACTCGCGACTGAACGTCCTACAACGACGGATCAGCAGCAATACGACAACGGTGTTCCCGACTTGCCCGTTCCTAAAATTGACGAACACCAGCCTGACGAAGCGATAAACGATGAACCGCCTGTCCCTGTTGATCAGCCCGTGGTATCTCGTCGTTCGACCCGCGTTAATTTTGGTATTCTGCCGACGAGGCTCATTGAGGAAAGAGCAACCAACACTCTGGAAGGGAGGACTGTCATGTTTCTAATTCCATGCTATATGAACTATGTTGTATTCACTGATATTGCAGTCCATGCTATTTTATGTCAGTGGCACACGTCTCATTTTTATTATTGAACTACCCTCTAGTGACCATTGACCAGACTCTGACCATTTACATTTACAGTGACTGCCATCTTGTTTGTGGAAGTGACCACATGTGTTTCTCAGTTGTTCTGCTAGTATTAAATGTTTCTTTAATTATACTCACAGTTTAGTGATATTCACTAGCATGTAAGTACACAAAAGTAACATGCTCATCCTCCCCGACGCCACGAGCCGAGACTTCCTATTAAGACTTAGACAATCATATTATAACTACAGCGATTAGTGCTAGCATGAAATGTAAATCGCCCTGTTTCATTCTCTTGTTAATATTGTGTTATAATACACGACACAACTATTTTCACTCCACTTTAGTTGTCTATATATGTGCAGTAGAAAAACAACAGGAAACTTGTCGTTCCATTCTCTCGCAAAAAAGTCAGCAGCAGTACGGACTTGGTGTTTTTATTGAACTATCTACGCAACAGTGAATCAATGACAGTTGTTATACATTCCATTTATCGCGTCGTTTGTCTTCCAGAATCATTCAACACCAACATGTATCCAAGGTGCAAGTGTCCGCCAGCGTGTAGTATCGTGCATTACAAGTCGTCCATGAGTTACGCGACCGCCAACGAGAACACCAAAAGCCAACAAGATGCATCTGTCACGTTCCTGAAGAGAGTAAGTGAGCACTTGAACGAATCGATCGACGCCAAGGAGCGCACATTGTTAAACAGACTGCGAGCTAATGAAGAAGAAGCTTTGCAAATTTACAGTGGGCTACCAACGGGGTTAGACTTATATGATGTAGTCAACGCTGTCTTTGACAAATCATACTACAACGACGATTTCTTTTATATCTACGATATTATAATGAGACTTGGATTTGAGAAAATGCAAGACATCATAAAGAATGACTTAATCGCCGGTTGGAATAAAATGAATGTTCATGACTGTATATCAGGCTCGCTCGATCTGTCTAAGATACTGAGAGATTCAGAAGATATGATTACCCAAGAAAGTTGGCGAGCAGCACTACGTCTGCGTCTGGAGGAAAAGCTGATCTGTTCGAAGAGAGCAATGGGTGACTTAGAACGAGTGCACGACGCGTACAACAAAGGCCTACCGTTAACGAACTACTCGGAGACTCCGAAAGGAACCTGCGATTTGTTGTATCGAACCACAGAATTATTCAAACAAAGCACGGAAATAAATGAGACGTACACTCGACTCCGAGAAAATATTATTACATATATTGAAAACATATATGGGCTGCTGCGTATTTGTAAAACCAATGATCGCGTAACTGACATAAAATACGAATACCGTAATTATAGTGATGGGTTCCGGCAAGCGTCAGTTGAATACGACAGGGAACTAAGATTGTTTGAATTGCTCGTCATACGAAAACCGCTACAGCGTGTCACAAAAGGCAAGGGTGATTTCGAACAGTTTAAAATAAGTGGATTTCCAAAACAATTAATATTTTATAGCAAAATAAACTACGCTCAATATTTCCATCAAAGTATGAGGTCTTATAACTTTGCGTTCCGAAATCTATCCAATAACATTGAAGCATATCTTTGTTATCTGAAGTATGAAAACGCCAGCAAGTTGTCCTACGCCCGCATGGTTACGACGGACATATTAAAGCAAACGTTTGAAGAGTATTCAACTTTCATTCAAACATTGCAAGCCGTGATGTCTAATGTGTGGTACGATTCAGAAGACCTCACAATGTTGACATTCGAGATGTATGATCATGCCGCATCCAATCCTTTGTTGAAGGCGTATTTTGCTCAAATATATCACTACTACAAGGAAGCTCGCAATTGGGAGAGAAAAAAGATACATAGATGTTTCAGATTTACCAATGACAGTTCACTGCTTTCGATGCTAGTGCGTGGTGATGAAGATGACCTCTTGACACGCAGCCGAGACCATAAAGTGCAGTGGACCAATTTTAAAGGCAAGTTATTACGGAATCTAACATCGTTCAAGGACGTGACGGACAAGATGGAATCCTTCCTACAAACGACACGTTTAGACGGACATTTTTTCAGGTATTTCATTATATTATTAACAACTGTGCATGTGACCATTTTTGCACCTCTACTAAACGCCCTTTTCACGCAACCAACCAATACTCAACCTCATCCGAATATATCACTCACCAACACACCACGGATATGCACATGTGAATGCAAGCTTTACTTC
>CM034539.1:3201328-3279137 GCA_020002185.1 Paraescarpia echinospica
CGTGACATATCTCGGTCATAGTCTCGTCTCTTGTCTCATCCGTAGTCTCGTGTGATGTGTCATCCGTAGTCTCGTGACATATCTCGGCCATAGTCTCGTCTCTTGTCTCATCCGTAGTCTCGTGTGATGTGTCATCCGTAGTCTCGTGACATATCTCGGTCATAGTCTCGTCTCTTGTCTCGTCCGTAGTCTCGTCTCTTGTCTCATCCGTACTCTCGTGTGACGTATCATCCGAAGTCTCGTGACATATCTCGGCCATAGTCTCGTGTGATGTGTCATCCGAAGTCTCGTGACATATCTCGGTCATAGTCTCGTCTCTTGTCTCGTCGGTACTCTCGTGTGATGTGTCATCCGTAGTCTCGTGACATATCTCGGCCATAGTCTCGTGTGATGTGTCTAGTTGATCTAAGTTCAATTCGTGACACGTGTTGATCAAAGCATAGTGTTTCGTTTGCACCACTAGTTGGTCTGAGTACATTAACATCTCTGTACTGAACTACACAGACATAAGTGGTTAACATATCTGTACTGAACTACGCACAGATATAACTGGCTAACGTCTCTGTACTGAACTACACATACATAAGTGGCTATCAATTTATTGTATTACACAACTGTTCGACTGTCACGTCGGATAGCTTTTTTACCGAAGAAGCACGAATTTAAATACTATAGTACGAAAAAAGGAAAAAAAAATTCTAATGGACATTTATACACTTGACCCTTAATACGGTAAACTATATAAATACTGGTACATCTTATCTGGGAGGTTATTATGTACCTGTACTGTTCTAACATGACGCTTCACTTTCCTCGAACAATGTAGATAGCGAGCACTGTGCCGTCTTGTACTGATATAGGATCTTTGGCATCAAGGCGATCGAGTCAACATTACGCATCGCACATAGCGTGTTTATTTAAATAGATGAGGCTTGAACAGGGGATATACCTTCAAAACAGTTTACAAACAGGATATCCACTGTGACCGTTGGTAAGTACTATGATATTCTGACAAATACTGTTACACGACAAACAGTTTGACCAAAATATTACACAGATAGCTGGTAGTTTGAATGTTTTAACGGATAAGGCTTAACACGGGACAAATACATAGAACCTTGAGGCTTGATTTATACCAGTTCATACCGGTTAACGGGGAAATTTTTCACTCAGTATACTATGTCAGTGTTTTTGAGTTGTATATCAGTGTTTGTAAGTTGTTTGTCAGTGTTTCTAAGTTGTTTGTCCGTGGTTACGCGCTGTAGGCCAGATAACCTTTACCCTCTATGGCTATGCCTATGCCATGGCTATGGCTATGCTTTATCGGGTTTGGACCTATGCTAAAGTTGTAAATGAATAGACTAGGACTAGTAGGAGCGGCCTACACCTAATCAAATGATCGACAACCTACGACCTATAAGAATAGCCACTATTGCGCATGCGCAATTACTTATTTAATTGACGTCACATGAAGGGATTACATTACATACGCGCAAGTTCAATACAAGGTCTAACCAAAGCACTATCTGCTTGAACAACTCACTTCGTGTACAAAATTACTGCGCATAGCAGTTTATAGATTAATGACGTCACTGCCTCATGACGTCACATGAAGGGATTACATTACATACGCGCAAGTTCAATACAAGGTCTAACCAAAGCACTATCTGCTTGAACAACTCACTTCGTGTACACAATTACTGCGCATAGCAGTTTATAGATTAATGACGTCACTACCTCATGACGTCACATGAAGGGATTACATTACATACGCGCAAGTTCAATACAAGGTCTAACCAAAGCACTACCTGCTTGACCAACTCACCTCGCGTACAAAATTACTGCGCTTACCATGACGTCATACAGGGTGCGCGTGCTTGTACAAGCCTTTTCTTTGCCTTGTTGCAGTGTCGAGTACGGGTTTTGTAACAGACACAAAAGGTATAATTCAAAAATGGCCGCTCTGTTCAAAAAACGAGGCTATAGGCTCTGATATAACATAGTCTTATATGTAATCTACATTTCGTTTGCATTACTTCAGACAAAACGGTCTCCGCTGAATTTATAACCCTTTTTGTTACACATTACGCCTGATTATAACACCACATTTTCGTCATGTCATAGTCAAACAAATAAAGGCTCGATCCCTTGGCGGAGCCTGGAACTTCGGGTCAAGCAATCTCGTGTTTGACATATTCAAATGCTGTTCGGTATATGTTATGTTATTCAAAAAGTGGTCGCATACCTTTGCGATAAAATGGCCTATGCTTTAACATGGGATAAAAATTCCCTATCCTTTAACATGGTGAAAAATTCCCTTTGCTTTAACATGGTGAAAAATTCGAGAAAATTCGAAAAGTGGTCGGATACCTTTGCGATAAAATTCCCTATGCTTTAACATGGGGAACTAACTAGCCACGTCCACAATGCCCATATAAGGACATTTATGCAAATTAACCACGCCCACAATGCCCAGCTCGCTCGTGATTGGTCAATTGACTAGCCGGAGCAAAATCCGTTCATCTCATTTGCATAATCACTCCGTTTTCCGTTGGGTGGAACAAGGAGCAACATCCGGGTATTTCCCTATCTTTTAACATGGGAGCCGGAACTACTTTTCCACTTCCACAACGGAAAAACGGAAAGCATACGCGGTAAGGGACATGTATTACTACTGTCCTCGTATAGACAAACGCTGGACTGATCAGAGAATTCCATACGGAGACAAACTTGGACTTCGCGTAACGCGACGGTGGTCTTGATTGAAGACTCGAGTTTCGCGCGACCGAGCTGCGGGTTGATCCCGCCCCTGCCCTGACACTCGCCATCCAACGACTGAGATGTCAGTCGTCGATGAAAAAAAACTTCATCTTTTCTTCTTCTTTGTTATTGTGATTATTGTGTTTCAATATTCGTAAAGTGAAAACAATAATTATTTGTTTTATAAGTATGAAAACATATTAGCCAGCAGGCACATTATTTTCATATTTCTAAATAGTTTATATATATATATATATTTTTATGTATTTACTGGAAAGCCGGCCAGGAGGGGTTTATTTTGGAAAAGTCATTAATGAACTTTTCATCATTCATGATGTTACTTCATTTAATGTATATCTTCTTTTCATTAGTTTTTTCGTTGTTGACAATGATCGCTATACATACAACTATATATATATAATTATGTTGGACTTAAGTTTCATCATTACATACGACTTGTATATTACCGTAAGTAATTTTAAAACGTATTTTCATTTATTGTTCTTTAACATGTTGGTATGTCCTAGAGTGGTACATAATTTAAGAACTTTTACTTACTGTTCTTTAAAATGTTGGTACGTATTCAGAGTGGGGTGCAAACATCATGCCATGGCAAGGTTTTGGCGCCATAGTATTGGAGTATAATGGGGCTGTTAAAAAATATGTTGTACTTACGTAACCTCAGCACAAAAACGTCTTCCTTATATTATGACTTAACAGTGCAATGTCTGATTCGTAAGCTAATTACATTCAAGAAGCAATGGATGAAATGCTAAGTAATTTTACTGAATTAGACATAAGGCACTTGTTTGAAAACGAAAAGGTTGAAGTAAATCCGTTTAACCTAGCTGATATAAATAGTGATTACTATGATGTTAATAATATTCTTCCCACTAAATTTTGCCATACCCGTTTTCAGCACAAAGTACTTCATCTCAACATACAAGGACTTTCATCAAACTTTGATCAACTTAAAATATTACTGTCACAGCTATCTGATGCACATGTTGAAATTGACTATATATTATTATGTGAAACCTTTTTAAATGACAACAATGCCCATCTTTTTAAATTGCCTAATTATAATTTTATTTACAAGAATAGGAAATTTAAATCTAAAGGTGGTGTCGCGATGTATATACGTGATAATATTCAGTATAATCACCGCGAAGACCTTGATATCTTCGTGGAGGGGGAATTTGAATCTGTATTTATTGAATGCAGCATTAATGGTCAAACCTCTGTCGTTGGTGAAATCTACCGGATCCCTAATTCAAATGTGTTTTCATCTATCCAAAGATATGAGACAAAACTAAATAAGATTCAGCACTCAAACCATCAGATCATAATTGGCACTGATCAACATTTTGACTACCTAAAAATTGACTCATATAAACAATCATCCGACTTACTATACTTACACCTAGCTGCTAACACCATTCCAACAATTACCAAACCAACGCGTATCATCTTACATCCGCTACCCTTATTGATAACATATATGTACGACACACAACTCCATTTGTTCATTCTGGCATATTATATAGTGATATATCTGATCACCTACCTATATTCTGTTTAATTGGCAAGCAGAAGCCTTGTAAAAATTCAAATGAGCCGTTAATATTCAAACGTAGACCTATGTCTGACAAATCCATTGGTCATATAACATCTACACTACGCGAAATTGATTGGACATATTTACGCCAGTTAGATACAGATAATGCGTTCAGGGAATTCACTAACAAACTTAACTATGTTATTCAAACATTCGCGCAGGAGAAAATTGCTAAAGTTAATCCCAAATACGTAATACGGAATGAGTTGATGACTAAAGGTCTATTAAAATCGTCAGTAACATCAAACAAACTCTATAGGAAATGTATCGGCAAATCTAAGACACATCCTACTTATATCCGTTATGTACATTATATAAATATGTATAATTAACTGAAACAAATCGTCAAAACAACATACTATGCGAATCAGTTAAAAACATTTAAGAACGACTCTAAAAAAACTTGGAAATTACTTAGAACCATGATTGGGAAAAACAACGATAAATCAGGCATTTCGTCACACTTTAAATATAATAACGATATAATTAAGGACCCTCATCAAATTTCGAATATATTCTGTAATGTTTTTACTAATATTGGCTCAAACCACGCAAATGCAATCCCTCAACCTAAAGAGCAATTTACTAAATATCTTCAGAATTGTCCTAAACAAAATCCAGGAAGTCTCTTCACGAGTCCGACCGATGTAATTGAAATCAGGCAAATTATAATGTCTCTCCAACCTAAGACCAGTTCTGGATATGACAATTTTAGTCCCCGCCTCATGAAATTATTTGGTGAGCAAATAGCCTTACCAATAACTATTTTACTAAATAAATCAATAGGAGAGGGAATAGTGCCTGACGAAATAAAAATAGCAAAAATTATACCTGTTTATAAGTCTAAAGCTACTGATGACTTTTCTAATTATAGACCAATAGCTTTGTTACCTTCAATTTCTAAAATACTGGAAAAAGTTGTACATAGAAGAACTTATGATTTTATACAGAAAAACAATATATTGAACAATAACCAATATGGTTTTCGTGAGAAACATTCAACAACCAATGCTATTACCGTTTTTACTAGTGACATTATTAATGCACTAGAAAAAAAGGACTCGGTCCTTGCTGTTTTTCTGGATCTAAGTAAAGCATTCGATACTATCAACCACCAAATCCTATTACACAAACTTGAATATTACGGTATAAGGGGTACTCCACTCAAATGGTTTAAGAGTTACCTTTCAAACAGGAAACAGTATGTTAAGTACAGTTCTAGTGACTCACTTCAGCAGGATGTCACACACGGTGTCCCACAGGGGTCTATCCTCGGTCCGCTTTTGTTTATATTATATATTAATGACCTTCCATTCTGTGTAAATATGTGCAAAACTATATTGTTTGCTGATGACACTACTATATACAAAACTGGAAAACATATTAATGAAATATATAAAGATATGAATAACGAACTTGAAATATTAGCTGACTGGTTTCGTGCCAATAAACTATCTTTAAACATTTCTAAGACAAAATGCATGTTATTTTCTAGATCTCGTCCTGCTCAGAACGAAGAATTATTATTATCGATAGCTAATAACATAATTCAGCGAACAAAATGTATAACATTTCTAGGCCTTCATATAGACGACAGACTTGATTGGCATGAACATATAAATGCATGCAAAAACAAGCTAACTAGTGCTTTATACATAATTAATAAAATTATCCGCTACCTTCCAGTAGCTGCACTTAAAACAATTTATTACACTTTAGTTTACCCCTACTTGACATACGGAATCATTTTGTGGGGATCCACATACAAAACACATATCGAAAAAGTATTTATTATACCAAAACAATTGTTCGTTCCATTCTTAAAACAAACTATTGGGAACATTCACATCCCCTCTTTACATGTTTAAATCTAATAAAATTGCATGATATTTATGAAATTGAAGTTGGAAAATTCATGTATACTTATGTCTACGGTAGTCTGCCACATTCATTATCGGATATTTTTACATTTACCTATGACATTCACTTTTACAAAACAAGACAAACCTGTAATATACGTCCTATTATCAGTTCTACTCAAAGATCTTCGAACAGTTTGCTATGTAAAGGTCCGATGATCTGGAATACAATTCCAACTGTTATACAAAATAAACCCAATATAAATAGTTTTACATTATCATTAAAGGCAAATGTTGTAAGGGGGTATGGTGTTCTAGTTTAATTTCATTCCACCCCGACACGTCTGACACATGTGTTTGATATAATGCTATTCTACTTAGGTGTTATACCATTGCTGAAGTTTGGCATAACCACATGTGTTTTTTTCTCGCAAGACTACTTATGTGAACATGTATCATCTAATATTAATGTTATTAAATTTAGATATATGTTCTATTGATTATAGCAACGTAACCAACACACTACACGTGAAATCATTGTTAATAATAGTTATTTTAGGGATGACGGCGACAAGTTTATGTAATCATTATCATTTTATATTGGAATAATTAAAACGAACTGGTTACAGCCTTAATTGGCTCCGCTGTCATCCTGGAATTGTATATCATTTTGTCAATTGTTTTACGAAGTGTTTATATTTGTATGTATGATTTATACAATTCCATCTTAGAAATTTTCATAGTTGGCAGGACTTAGACATTTTTATAACTGGTCTATGCAGGACATCTTTCGATGTTTGGAAAATTCGACTAAATCCTACTCGTTTTCGCACAAAATGTCTGCAAAATTCGAGTAGTTAATAGGCGACGGAGGGCCCCGTGCATAGAGCCAACATCAAAGGAACATCAAAGGAATTGTGGATTAGTGGCTCCATTTGGAGCCTACTTTAAAAAAGGAATGAGTGATGACCTGTCAAAGAAATGTACTTATAAGAAACTTCTTATCGTAATTGGTTTTTGACACGTTACCTGTAAAAAACGTTTGATTGATGCGCACCGCGCCGGATGCCGCCAAGAAGCCGCCAGTGGTTCTAAGTACATTGGAGCTGCCCTCTAGTGGTTGCGCTTTCGTTAGAGCCAGCGCCTCTAGTGGTTACGTTATGAGTACCGCCAATATTTTAATCGTGTAACCACTACATAACCTACCTAAGCGTATAAACACTGTATAACGCCCTATGCGTATAGCCACTGCGTAATCGTCCTACGCGTATAACTACTGAGTAACCATATTTCAACTGCGTGACGCGGCGGCTGCAGGTCTGACGTCGGTGCCGCTGGTAAAGCCTTGCTGCCGAGCGAGCTGCGCCGACAGTTGTTGTAAGTACTTACGTGGCTTGAAGGTATCAGTTTGCTATATGTTCTATTCGTATAGCCACAACATAACCACTACATAACCACTACATAATAGACCTATGCGTATAACCACTGCATCAGCGCCCTACGCTTATAACCACTGAATAATCATATTTCAGCTGTGTGACGCGGCGGCTGTAGATCTGACGTAGGTACCGCTGGTGAAATATGATATCGGTACCGCTGGTAAAGCATTACTGCTGAGCGAGCCGCAGCGCGGGTGAGCTGTGATCTTTTGTCCTAGTTAAACACCCGCCGCGCTTTTGGCGTGAGCCGCTAGTAATCAGCAGCGGCTGCGTGCCTGCCTCGCCGTGAGTCGTGACGGCTAGTGAAAGAATGCTGTTTTCTAGTAAGCTGTATTTACAGCATAGAGCGGTGTGCGCTATAGCGTTTCATAATGAAGGCTGTTTTGTAATAAAGTGCCGACTAGTTGGAGCGCAGAAAGGCGAGTTTACTGTTTTGTAATAGGGCGCCGTGTAGTTGGAAAAACATACGAACAGACAGCAATTTATGTAAGTGTTTTATTAGTAATCTAACTACTGTTGTTGTTGTTATTGTGGTGGTGAGTTAATCCCAGTTTTCTGAAAAGTCATTCGGTAACGGCGGATGTCCGTAAATGATTGGGCGCACATGAGGTGTTGGGCTTCCAAAGCCACGTCGGGGCGGTTCGTTGGCCGGTATTGGCGTAGTCCATGGTTCATCGACTGTTCGTTCCCACCAATGTAGGGTCTTTGTTTGGTGGCGTGGTACGCCACGCACGGTGGCTATAACGCGTTCTGTTGTGCGTGGCTGTAGAGGCGGCGGAGTAAGCGAGCGTCCGACGGTAGGGTAGCGGTCACAGGCTGGAAGCACGCCGCAAACGGAACGGGGTTTAGCCGGAGGCGGCGCCCTGTCTCGAAGTATAAAGCCTCGGCCCCGGGATGCTATCTAGGGCGGCCAGGGTAGGGTTGGCGACAACCTGTAATTAGCGTAGATTAAATAGCAAAATGTTAAATAATTGAATGTTAAAAAAATTCGGAAATATATTTTAAATAAGTGAATGTTAAAAAAATTCCGGATATATAGTTGAGTGAATGTTAAACAAAATCGAGGTAGGGTGTTGACATACCTGGTGAATTCGTGATGCGCTTGTTGGTGGTTTAGCGCGGCGCTGAAATTTTCTATTTTTTCTATTTTTAATAACCTTGGCAGACTCGGCTGTTTTGTGGTGTCCGTGGTCAAGCACATATGCGCCATTCATTAGGCATGTATAAATAGCTAGGTTGAAAATGCTTCTGTATTCACTCGTTGTCGCTGTGTTAACGTTGTTTCGTTCTTCAGATTAACATGATGGCGGAACAAGGCATGCTGCCGAAAAAGAAAGCAAGGAAGCAGACGTTAGCGCCGAAGACGATGCTTGTACTCGTCGGAAGGGTGCGCTCCGTTCCCGCTGCACAGGGAGCACCACCATCGACCGGCGCGGCTACGCTACCAAGCTCGGCTGCAGAGAGTGCGCGGGGAGCGTCTCTGCTACCAGGCTAGGCTGCGGGGAGCGCACAGGGAGCATCACCTTCAGCCGACACGGCTGCGGGGAGCGCGCACTTCGTCCCCGCTGCGCATGGAGCATCACCAGTCCCGGCTGCGGAACCTGCAAAGGGCGCGGTGGTATTTGTGCCTTCATCGGTGAGTGTGAGGGAGTTGATTCAGGCCGAAAATGGTCTGTATAAAATTGCAACGCCCGTAAAAATTGAGGCAATTTCATGGAGAACTAAATGTACGTATGAGGGGTGCATGCAATGCCGACGAAAGGTACATCGCTCTAGGGAAGGCTCTATGATGTGTCTATCTCACGGCGTCCAAGCCGTCCCGAAAAACGGTGCGCCTAATGATAAAGGAGGGCTCGGAAAGCGAGGATGAACTTTGATTAAGTCTATTCGATAATGCCATGTTGAGGCTCGTCCCTTATCAAGCCGACTACCTGGCCTCTTTGGGACCAGAGGAATTGCGTGACACGATGCTGATGCTCGTCGGCACGATCATGGAGGTTAGTGTGCGTAAGACCTCATGGGGCGGAATGCCGACGTACACCGTGCGTGTCCTGAATAAGACGACCGACGAATAAACGCGTGGGAAAAGAAATTGCATTTGATTAATAGCGCGCTTTGTTTGTGTGCTGTAGGACGTGCATCGTATACTCGGCGTCATAAAATCAATTAACGAAGTGCGAAATGTGAAGCGCGATTTCGACGCCGCCTTCATCGAGACCCTGCTGGAGATAGCTGATGAACATCGTGCCTCGAAGCGCGCCAAGAAGACGACTGATGAATAAAATGCGTAGAGAGAAGAGTACATTGACTAATAATTCGCTTTATTTATGCTGTAGGATCTAGAGGCGCAAGATCACGTGATCGACGCCATAATTGCGGACGTTTTGGGGATGGAACAGCCCAAGCGCGACTCCGACGCCGCCTTCACCGAAGACACGCCACTAGAAGCTTCGAAGCGTATGAGAGTCGACGCCCCCCTAGTGGTGAACGTTTCGACGCCTTCGAGTCAACCCGCGCAAGACCCGTCACCACCGACGTACGCGACCTTATACCCCGTGGTGAATATTTCATCCCCCTCGGCGTCGTCGGAAGGCCTTCCGGCGTTGATCTCGGCCACGCAATCGGCGCCTAAAGAGCAGAGTCATCCATCACCGCTCCTGCCGGTTTACGAACACTGCACCAGGCATTATCCGCACCTGCTGGGCACGGTCAAAGCGCAGGAGAAGTACCTGATGAGCGCATTCGCCGAATCTATCGGGGAAACGATATTGTCACGCGCGCGAGGCTACTGCGGTGAGTGCGATCCAGATGAAGGGTGTCCCTTTGTGCACATGTACGGATTTCGTGCGGGAAGACCGAACCGACGTTATCGGCGTGTGTACGACGAAGTGGGTGACATAATTTCGCGCTTCTTTGAGCCCGTGCTCGAGGCGTATCTCCAACGGTCGTTAATACCGGTCATTACGAGGCAGATATTGATCATGCACGATCAATGCGTGCCCAAGCCGGGACGAGCTGAGGAAATCGCACTGGTGCAGTTCGTGTCCGACTGGCTACACGGTACTGATTGGCGAGACTGCATCAACAACGCGCTACTCGAGTCGGCAACACATTCGTACCTGTTGAGAAGGAGCGGCCTGGATCTGTGAGACGCTAGCGATGTAATGCTGAACTTTAATTTGTGAGACGAACATTACGCTGCAATGTAACGCTGAACATTAATTTAGACGCTTAATACTAGGGAGCGTGCTATGAAAAGACACGGTTATAATAAAACGTTGAACGCTATAATAGTGATGCCTGCTTGCTATGAAAAGAATCGGTTATGAGGCCTATTGCTTAAATGTATGAAAAGTTGGTTGATAAAAAACCGTTATGAAAAGAGACGGTTAACGCTATAATAGTCTGCTTGCTATGAAAAGAATCGATTATGATGCCTACTGCTTAATGTATGAAAAGTTGGTTGATAAAAAACCGTTGAAATGTTATAGCTTTGTTTGCTTAATTAAAAGTTGAAAACGTATGAAACGTCTTCCTGTTTACTATGAACATACACGACACGAATTTCCCGCTCAAAATCAACAATCAGTTATGCTGTGAAAAAATCGGCTATCATGCCTACTGTAAGAAAAGTCGGTCCGTTGCTTAATAAAACGTCTTCCTGAACGTAACTTTCCCGCATACACAAATTTTCCACTCAACAATCAGAAATGTTGCTAACGTATGAAAAAATCTTCCTCGTAACTTTACCGCATACACGTTTAATCCGGTCCGCCTACCAAGCTACCAGCGCTCGTTATCTCCACTCGTTCCGCCTCACGACAACCGTGAGCCGTGTAACCAGGCCAAAGATCACGGCGGTGTCACCGCTTAGCTTAGCGTGTGCCACCGCTATTTAGTTCTACCACTCCTAACGTTTATAGTCGGTGGAGAATAGTTAATATCGTTTGCGCCGCCGCCTAGAACGAAGTAAGCAAGCGAACAACGCAATTGTAATCAGGCCAAAGATCACGGCGGTGTCACCGCTTAGCTTAGCGAGTGCCACCGCTATTTACCATCACCGCTATTTAGTTTCACCACCACTCCTAGCGTTTATAGTCGGTGGAGAGATACGTCCGTAGTTAATATCGTTTGCGCCGCCTACTAGAACGGAGCAAACAACGCAGACCGGCCAAGCAACGCAAATGTAGACCGCAGTGCGGCCATCTGGCGAAAGCCGCGGCGCTGCCACCTGTACGTAACCATGACAATCTGCCCCGTATGCGGTACAACCGACGATCGTCTGGAGGGACACACTTTTAAACTGCAATTCCCGAAATGCGGACATTCTTTCTCCTGGCGACGTAATATGTTGAAACATTTGAGGGTGTCGAAAACCTGCGGAGATGAAAAGGCGGCCCCAGGTGACTGCCCAAAATGTCGTCGATCTTTCGCCCGGCAAAAAAATATGTTGAAACATTTGAGGGTGTCGAAAACCTGCGGAAATCAACAAATGACACCACCACCACCAACGCCGCCGCCGCCGCCGCCGCCGCCACCACCTCCACCACCAGCGCCATATGGCGACGCGTTATCGGCTGGACTACGTGTGTCGTGCAGGAGCATTGGTCCAGTATACAAACGTCGGTGTCGCGCGGTCCTATCAAGTGCCGCTATAATTATCAGTTGGCGGACTGTTTGAACACTAGGGAACTCGAACCCCGACTAAGAGAAATGTTCGAGGTGCAAACGCGCTCGTTTAAGTTGAATGTATGTTTTGGGTTTAGTTTACGCCACAAGGAGTCGAGGCGTTACAGGTATTATCATTCGTCCTGTAATTGCTGCGGCCGCTACCTGGAAGTCCCCGCGCTCGTTACCGACGCCCACTCGTTCGAACGCTTCCTCGACGTAGTCCGTACACGCGACGTTCTTCAGTACGTCATACGACCCGACTGGGGAAGGGTCGCGGAATTGATAACGAACGCGACGTACTTACTCAACGCTATCAATCACCACCCTATTGGTTGCGTCGACGCGCGACTTCCCGCCTACCTGTACACCAACAAGTCGGTCGTCGCTCCAGCGAAAGATCGACGAGGCGCGCTACGTCGACTACTGCAGAGCCACAGGCACGAATCCGATCGCCGGCGTCCCCCTGAACGACCTCGACCGGGTGGAGGCGGTCTTTAAAATTAACGTGACCGTGTATCGACTGACGGAGGTGATGCCCGAAAAAAACGGCCGCAGAATTGATTCGTCGTTCCTTCTACACGCACCCCACTACCCTGAACGTTAACGTATACGACGCGCACTATTCCTACATACGCGACGTCTCGAGGTTTACGAAGATGTACGTATGCGGTAAGTGCGGCAACTCGCTGAGGCGAAGAGCCTGCGAATTACGGCATCATGAAGCGACGTGCGATGGTGGCGATCGCCACGTCTTTCCCGGCGGCGTATACCACACGGCACCGTCCGTGTTCCAGCAGTTGGAGGACGAGGGCGTCTACGTGGGCGAGCCCCTGCGCTACTACCCGTACAGAGCGACGTATGATTTCGAGTGCTACTTCGACGATCGTGACCTGCCGCCGGATACCGGCAAATGCCGGTGGCTAGCACCCCACGAACTATTCAGCGTGAGTATCGCCTCGAACGTCCCCGGACACGAGGTGGCGCAATGCTTCGTCACGAACGGTGATTCGGCCGAGCTCGTGAGGCGCCTGATCGTCGACTTGGAGACCGTGAGTGAAGCGGCGTGCTCGGCTCTGCGACCGTCGTACGACTCGGCCTTCAAAACGCTCGACGCGCTCGACGCCGAATGTCGGCGCGCCGCCCCGTGGAATAGGCGGACTAGTCGTCACCGTACGCCACACTCGCCGAGCGCCTGTGGACCCATCTACGCCAGCTTCCCGTCCTCGGCTTCAATTCGGGCAAGTACGACTTGAACGTCGTCAAGAAGTATCTGACCCCCCTGCTCATGAACGACGGTCAGCACACGTCGTCGGCGTTTACCATCAAACGCCAGAACAACTTCATGTGTCTAATGACGGCGACGCTCAAGTTCCTAGACATCACCAATTACCTAACCCCCGGCGTCAGCTACGACAAGTTTCTGAAGGCGTACGGCTGCGAGGCGACGAAGGGCTACTTTCCCTACGCGTTGCGAAAATTGGGCGACACCGAACTGCCGCCGAGGGAGACGTTATACAGCCACCTGAAACGGGAAGTGATCTCCGCCGCGGCGTACGAGGGTTGCGTGAAGGTATGGCCCGACGAACGGATGACGACGATGCGCGACTTCCTCGTATGGTACAATAACAGAGACGTGATGCCGTTTTTAGAGGCCGTCGACAAACAGTTCGCCTTCTTTCGCCTTCTACCGCTAGCGTCGCATCGACATGTTCAAGGACGCCATCAGCGTACCGGGCCTAACGCTGCTCTACCTGTTCAATGATCTCCCGTCGTCGATTAACTTCACCCTCTTCAACGAGCAGAATAAGGACCTGCACCGGCTCATACAATCGCAGATCGTCGGCTGTCCCTCGATCATCTTCGCGCGTCATCACAAGGTCGACGTGACCGTTCTTCGCCGCGAGGAGTACGGTGAGTCGGCGGCGCGGCCTTGTCGTTTGATCGTCGGATTTGAAGCGAACGGCCTCTACCTATGGGCTATGACGCAAGAGCTGCCGACGGGGTGGTATACGCGCCGCCGCGAGGAGAACGCCTTTCGGCCGGAAAGCGTGCACCGCTACGGCCGTATGGCCGTGCAGTGGCTGACGTGGGAGGCCGAACGGACGGGGGTGCGCCTACGTCACCAGCTCAACAGGCGCCAGAAACGCATCGGCAAGTACCGGGTCGACGGCTGGTGTTGCGAGACGCGAACGGCGTACAAGTTCCACGGCTGCTACTTCCACTGCTGCCCGTGCACGGGAAGGACGACGAACGACGTTATCGGGAAGCTGATGACCGAATTATACGCCGCGTCGAACGCCGTTAGGACCTACCTTCGCCGTTTCATCACCGCCGTCGAAATGTGGGAATGTCGGTGGCGCGAGGTGCAACCGCAGTCGCCGCCGTTGCCCCCCGAGGAGAGCTCCTCTAGGTGGACCGGCGGCCGCGCCGTTACGCGGTTGACGATCTTGAAGGCCGTACGCGACGGCGCTATGTTCGTTCTGGTAGAGTGCGATATCGCCGTCCCGGACGCGCTGCGCGACGCCGCCGCCGATATGTAGCCCGTCTTCAAGAACGCCTACATCGGTCGCGACGATCTCCGCCCGTTCATGCGATGCTACGCCGAAGCGCACGAACTCCTGAACCGTCCTCAGCGAACGCTCGTGGGTAGCTTTTTTGGCGCCAAGATTCTACTCGCGACGCCCCTACTACGGTGGTATCTGTCGCACGGTCTCGGTGTCGAACGCGTCTACCAGTTGGTCGAGTACGTCGCGATCGCGTGCTTTCGCCGCTTCGGCGACACGTTTTCCGCCGCGCGACGCGAGGGCGACACCGACCCCGACAAAGCACTCATCGCCGACACCTTTAAGCTTATCGGGAACAGTTCCTACGGGAAAACTATCACGCGCGTCGATCTCCACAGGGAAATAACATACTGCACGACGGCCGACGCCACGATGCTCGTGAACGGCCGGCGCTTACGGCAGCTCGACGTCATCGTACCCGAAGGACTATACGAGATGGCGCTGAACAAGCGCAACGTCCGCTACGCGCTGCCTATCCAGATCGGCTACTTCGTCTGTCAGTACGCCAAACTGCGGATGCTGGAATTTTACTACGATTTCATCGCCGCCTACATCCCGGATCCCCTGTTCCAGTAGTGCGCGGTCGACACGGATTCAGCGTACATAGCCCTCGCGTGCAGGTTTCCCCTATGCACGAGGTTGAAATGATCGCCGTCGCAACAGTCGGGCGTCAGGTCGAAACCGAAGATGGTGTAGCCGTTACCGAAGTCGGCGCGCGTCACGTCGTTCCCCTCTTCCTCGTACGCCTTTCCCTTTGCCCCGAAGAGGTTCATGTAGCTTCGGATGTAATGCCTGTGCGCGAAGTCCGGTTGCAGTGGCTTACTCGGTACCTGGCGTACGTCGACGTAGAGCGTTTATGTAGTTGTGCTTCGCGTTGAAAGGGTTTTTAACGTAGGTCCCGTTAAAGGCGTCGTTGTCGATCAGGGCCAGGTAGACGCCCAGGTAGACGTTCTCGTGCGTGTGAGACATCGTGCCCTGCGGTATCGAGAACACCTAGCAGTCGACTCGACGTAGCGGGTACTTTGCCGTCCCCCGCGCCAACGCTTTAATGTGACCGAGCTAGACGGATCGGTTCACCTTAGCCTTTCGCACTTGCAGGTAGGTCTCCTGCAGCGAGATTTTCCACCCCGGATCGACTTGCGCACCTATGAGCGCGAATGTGTCCTTTGCGCGCACCAGTCGTACCTTTATATCGACGCCGTTCAGTAGGTACCGGTCTTGCATGAACACGTCGACGTGGAGGCGTCCCATCATCTCCACCTCGCGACTGTCCCGCGTGAGGCCGCGCCGCTTCGCGTACCCGTCGTTAACATTCGCGGTCGCCTCCATGAACCCGGCGGTGTCTTTGTACCTCAGTCCCCCCTCTGGAGCTGCGTCCTTTTCGCGTCAGTACCGTAACTCAGCAGGGCTTGTAGGCCCGGTACGGATACATATTGGTTGACGGCGTCACGAGCGTGCCGTTCAGCGATTCGTCGACTTGACTGAACACCGAATGCAGAAAATTGTTGACCGGGGCCACGACGGAGTCGTGCGCGAGATCGGTACCGCCCCCCTGGGTCAGTTTAAAGCGGACGTATAGTCTAATACTCGCCAGGTCCGTATAGTCATCTCCCGATCTCGGGATGAGGAACTCGATAGTCCCGCCGGCGTCGAGGTATGTCAGCGGCTGGTGATCGACCCACTGAAAGCTCTCGATGTTCGTCTGCGTCGTCGGCAAGGCGAATAGGTTCAGTTCGCTCTTTAGACATTCGCACGACTGCCGATGCACGAACGCCATTCTAATCGGTGGTGGAAAATATATCGCTCGAAAACGTCTGTTCCTTTCGAAGCCGCCTCTTCTTACTAGACGTCGCCGCCGTACCCGGTGGCTTTATGGGTCGTCGTAATTTTTTCTTCGGTGGCGGCGTATTCAGCAGCCCGTCGAGAAAGTCGACGCCGGCCTCTTTCGCGCATCGGTTTACCGACTGTTTTAAATTCTTGCCGGCAACGACGTCCTGCGCCACGCGTACGCCCGTATTAAGGGCACGCTTTCCCAACGCCACGGCGCCTCTCTTGATAAGCGGCATGGCGCTTCGAAACTGGCTCCCGAAGAGATTGCCCAGGCGGTAACCTCGCTGCCCTCGACCGCCGACAAAGCCCGGTAGATTGCCGCCGACCTGTCGAATGTAGTAATCCTCGTACGCGTTACGTCCCATCGTCAAAACAGTTTAGATTTACAGCGTCCGATGTGAAGCATTGACACGAACGGTATCGGTTGACCGACGTCGTCTCTTATATCTATCTCGACCGAATCGAATTGTCGCTGCAGGAGAGGTACGTATTGGACGCGGCCGAAAACTTTCGAAATAATGAGCCCGTTCGTCCCGTAGACGGGGATGGCCCGAAGGAGCGGTGCGAACACGTCACCGACGATTAGCGGTTCCACGAGGTCCGTATACACGTACAGGGTGTCGACTCCCCGATTCATGTCCACCGTACACCGACCCTCGTAATCGTAGGTATACGCGACGGGATCGGTGCTGATGATGACTTCGCCGACGGCGTCCATCAAGAGGGGGCTCTCGATGACGCCCGATTCGAAGCCTAGTTCGGTCTTCAGCTTCCTCCGATGGGGGATGCTAAATTCGACACCCGGCGATAGATATGGGGCTGTACTCCAGGTGGGCCTTGAATTTATCGGTGCTCAGTTTCATTAGTGCCTCGTTCATTTTATGCATCAACTCGTAAGCGCTATTGTAAAAGCCGTGAGGGATATCGCCTTGCCGGTATATCGGACTACCGTCTTCGTCGGAGACGTATAGCCCAGTATCCCCCGTCTCGCAAGCCAGGTAGAAGTACGCGTCCTCCTTTCTCACGTTGTACCACGTATGCGGATACTGTAGCGTCACCAGTCCACATTCCCACTACCCAACAGGTCGATGCGTTGCGGTAGATTCGTGATGTAGTGAATCAACGTGTTTTCGGGGTGCGCCTTCATAGACGCGTTGCTCGGCAGCTTCAGGTAAAAGTCAGATGATGCCGCCACCGCGTCTCGTAGACGGACTCGGGAGTAGGTAACCGAGACAGCTACTCAACAGCGCCGTCCACAGGTTGGAGTCGCCCTGGCCTCTCATCAGATTGTATATACTGACGAGGATAACCGTGTACAGGACGACGATCTGACACAGGAAGATGATCTCGGCTTTAGGGCAGTCGTTCCCGCAGAAACGCCATGGAAAGTGTTCGCGGACGGACGTGGTGGTAGACTCGATAGCGTCGACTAATTCCCCGGTTGCGGCGACGTCGATATTGAAGTAGTCTGCGGCGGCGGCTGATGTTGTTGCATCGGTCATCGTTGCGCCACTGTGGTCTGTTAATGCAGTACCCTCCCTTATAGAAGAACGAAAAGCCGTTGCACAACCCCGCTTCGTGTAATCGCCAGCATCCCGAGTGTCGCGTCCACATGACGACTACCGTCCGACGCTACGACATCCTACCCTTTATAGTCCACGAGCGCCTTGGCGTCGATCCAGCTGTTGAAGGAAGCCGGATAACAGCTCCATTTCACGAGCACCTCAGTCGCACCCCTCTTACGACGACGACGCTGTAGAACGACCTCCACGCGTTACAGTTTATCCTTCGGGACGACTACGCGTTGCAGTTCCAGTTCGTAGAAGGCGCCGTCTAGCGGCGTCCCAGCGTCGTCCTCCAGTCGATAAACGGACGGATCGGACGGGTGCGCTTCTACTACGGTGAAGAGCACTTCGCTCCAGTTAGCCATGTACCCTTTCTTGAACCGACACTTCGCCTTGCTGATGCGTACGCGATCTCCCTCTTGCAATTTCGGTTTACGGCCGCCGCCGTCGCCGTCGTACAACCGTTGCCATACGCTCTCCTGGTTCGCAGCGTTAACACTCGCCGGTGTCCAACCGGTGCTTCCATGGTAGGCGTTGTTGTACGACCGCACGAGATCCGGTAACGGCTGTACGTATCGCAGCGTCTGATGCTTCGTAAAGTGTCTCCACATGCGCGTCTTCAACGTCCGATTGAACCGTTCCACGACACTCGCTTTAGTCTCCTCGTTATGTGTCACGAAATGGTGGACGCCGTAGTCCTTCAAGAGTTTCTGTAGGGGTCTGTTGAGAAACTCCGTCCCCTTATCGGTCTGCAGCGCGTTCGGCGGTTAATGCTCCTGCAGAACGGTCTCGAAGGCCGCGACGAGCGCCGGGCCGGATTTATTCTTCAACAGGAAGCACCACGCCCGCTTCGAGAAGACGTCGATAACCGTCAATAGGAACGTTATACCGTCATTGTGCTTTTTCAGTGTAGCTACGTCGACCAGATCGGCTTGCCACTGCAAGTTTCGACCGCCTACGATAACGCAACGTCGTTTGAAATGTCGTTTAACCGGTTTGTGCAGGGTGTACGTATCCTGCGCCGCTAGCCACCGCTTGACGATCGGTTTGCGTACTACTGCCGCCCCCCGGTGCAACGCATCGACGCCGCCGTAACTGCCCGCCTGTTTCGGGTCGTAGTAGACGCGCTTCAGACGGTCGTCTCGTTGAGTTCGACGCTTTCGTTGCGCACGGCGAGGCCGCCGGGACACCATGACGACGACGACGACGAACGGTTGACGGTAATTAAATAAAGAGCGACAGACACTGCGACGACAATGACGATGACGACTACCGACCTTCTTCGAGGGGTCATTGCGGTGAGTGGCTCGGACGGCGACGTTTGATCCTCTTTAATTCATCTCCCACTCCACCCCAAGACTGCTATGACGACGACGGCGACTACGTTTACCTTTTCCACCTGACGTCGTCGCCGCCTCCTCCTGCTGCTTCGGCCGCCGCTGCTACTGCTGCTGCATGTACGCTGGATACCGGGGATTACCGACGAGTTCCATAGGGACATTCAGACGCCTCGTACGCTCCCCTAACACTTCCCACCATACAGGCGGCGCCATCTTCTTTCTCGTTCGCATGAGGTCGTTCACGAGATCGACCATGTTACTACTCGCGATAGGTTGACCGTCGTACACGAACTCGCCGCGGTCGTTCCATAGACACAACGGATCGGTTTTCATTTTCGCGATCAGGAGTTGGGCTTTCCCTTTCAGAGTTTTCGGCACGTTTTCCACGATCTCGCGCTCTATAGCGTTCATCGGCTGGTTCGCCTCACCCGTCGTCGCCGTCGTCGTCGTCTCGTTGTTCACCACCGACACGCGTACTGGTTGCGCCGCTCGAGTCGCCTCCATTGCGTTGTAACGACTCAACAGTTGATTGTACGACGCCACCATATCGCCCTCGGATAAATCCGACCGGTCTAGAACGTCCTTCATGTCGCTGTCCAGGTTACTCATCGCGCGTGAACGGGTCATGCTCGGTGGCTGATCGATGAGCGGCAGGAGACTCTCCATCAACCGCGGGTCGACCAACGCCATCTTCACCCGATAACCTGTCTCAGCAGCGGGGAAAGGACTGTGCTCGCTAATGGTGCTATCAGCGCCGTCAGAAACCCTCCCGCTCCCTTTTGCAGGATGACCCGCTTCTGTTTGACGGGTACTTTTTTGCCGCTAGCTTATGCAAATGGTTGCTGTATTTTAGCAGTACTTTTTTCTGCTTCTTCGATAATTTCACGTTCCCTTTCAAAATGTTGTACGCGCAATCGCACAGACTACAGATGAGGTCGGAGTCCACGTGGGCGAGTACGGCTATTCTCAGATTGATGTTCCTCTTATATCGGTTCAACATCTGCAGGGCCAAGATGTGCCTCTTCACGTAATCCACCATCCTTACAATGAATGACACGCGTCGTGATGCCTTCCTTTTTATACTCTCCTTACGTAGACGTACTGAAGGCGATCGTCGGGAAAAATGCACGTGCGCAGGCGCATGTTTTCCTCCGCTGCCTGTTTCAGGTCTACGAGGAGACAACCGTACGCTGCTGACGTGGCATCTTTGAAATCCTCCATGATGTAGTTGATCCTACCTGGATACATCTGTTTCGCTAGGTGACCTACTTGTCCGGCGTCCCGTGGGCTCTTGAATAGCACCATGTATTGCGCATTCAAACTAATTGTGCGGTTTTCTTTCCCTTTTGGAAAAATATTTTGCAGAAGCTGTACGACGGACATATTGCAGTGATGACTTTTTTTAGTAAACAATGTCGTCACCCTGCTATCGGTTTCCTCCATGAGGTCATCGAGTACTACAAGCGTCCTCGTTTTGGCGTCTAAAAGCTTCGGATCCGGTAATCCGTCTACGAATTCTATTTCGGGCGTCATAGAGGTATAGGCGGATTGCCACTGGCCGTTGCATCACAGGATTTTCTTCGGCGGCGGTTCGATCATAGAGGAAGCGTGCTGTATTAGGCGAGCGACGAAAGTAGTCTTTCTGCACCGCGTAGGGCCGGCTACTCTACACGCAAAGGGATGCTTCAAAGGCGCGCACATATTCACGAATGGCGCGCAAGGTAACGAGCGATGACTTTTTATTCGTTCCTTCTATACTCTTCGCGCACCTCCACCAATAATTTGCCGAGCATATTTGCCCCACTTTGCCTCCGTGGCCAATACCCCAGAAGGCTTCGTACGACGGCACCCACTCCACCAATTCGGCTTTCCCGGTAGCCAATAGGCCGTCTTTCAACTTTTTTGTCCCTCAGAACTTGCTCATCAACAGGCTCTTCATGCACTCGACCCTAACGGCGTCCCATTCGGCTCCCGTTCTCTTTTTCTCGATTCTGTAACTTCGGCGTTTTGCCATATAAGCCGACCACGACTTTTTGATGTACTCCGCGCATTCGATGTCTTCGTTAAACATCGCTTTTCTATACTGATAAGCGTGCTCGACGGATCTGAACACCTGACCGTACGCCACGACTCGATACGGATAAAAATTCGACAGGAAAGACGCCGACCCACCGAAATGTATAGGAGAATCCATACCGCCGCTACTGATACACCGACACGCATAACCACTATATACACTGGTACTCATAACGTAGCCTCTAGAGGCGCTGGCTCTAACGAAAGCTCAACCACTAGAGGGCAGCTCCAATGTACTTAGAACCACTGGCGGCTTATTGGCGGCATCCGGCGCGGTGCGCATCAATCAAACGTTTTTTTACAGGTAACGTGTCAAAAACAAATTACGATAAGAAGTTTCTTATAAGTACATTTCTTTGATAGGACATCACTCATTCCTTTTTTAAAGTAGGCTCCAAATGGAGCCACTGATCCACAATTCCTTTGATGTTCCTTTGATGTTGGCTCCATGCACGGGGCCCTCCGTCGCCTATTAATTATTAATTCGGCATTCCTCTATGGGCGCATATTCGGGACATTAACTTTTCACGAGTTCAGTGCGAGGGGGCCCCCTACTTCACAACGGGCCCTTTCCACGTGGTTGTGTAGGGTGGCCGTTGCCGGTTGTGGTGGTTGTGGAGGGTGGCCCGTTGCCGGTTGAGGGGGCGCGTTGTGGAGCAGGGGGCCCCCTCACACCTAACTCGTGAAAAGATAAAACTCAAATAGGCGCCAATACGGGATTGTCGAATTTCTCAGATTTTTTATTCGAAAACAAGTAGGACTTAGAAAGATAGTCGGCATTTAGTTTTGTCCAGACTCCTTCACTAGCCGTGTCTGGACGTGTTTGGAAAACATAACGCTGAACCAATCCTACTGCCCGACAGGTGACGGTCTTCTGTTCCGTGTCGGCGGTGCCGAGTGCCGGCGCCTGTTCGATCCCGCGGCCGAACGCCCCGGTGGGACTTAGCCGTCTTCGCGCTCGTGTCCGGCCGATCCGCCACATAATCGTCGTCGCTGAGAATATCGCGACGCGGTTTGAAGAGACGGCTTGCGCTCGGCGCCGCCGACATGGAACACAAGACAGCATCGCGATATCACCAACGGTCGCCATTCTATGCAGGAACATCGATCGAAGCGCGGGTAAAAGTTAAAGTCCTAGCCGATCGCCCGTATTCTAACTGCAGGTGTCATAGGGGATTACAAGCGGAAAATTTATTGTTTGCACATGGACGCGCGGCCTGCTGCGGCAGGCGTGCCTTACCGGGGCGCGCGCGGCACCGGAAACCGCCCCTCGATAGCTCTAGCGATCGGGCGCCGACGCCTGTTTGCTCCTGCGGCCGATCGCCCCGGTGGGATTTAGCCGTCTTCGCGCCCGTGTTCGGCAGATCCGCCACAGAAGCGCCGCCGCTGCTAATATCGCGACGCGGTTTGAAGTATCTCCTTGTGCTCGGCGTTGCCGATACGGATCAGAAGACCGCATTGCGATATCGCCAAAGGATGCAATTCTGTGGCGGAACATCGATCGAAGCGAAGGTAAAATTTAAAGTTGCAGCCGATCGCCCATGTTCTAACTGCACGTGTCTTAGCCGGATTACAGGGTCGGCGCATCGGCGCGCGGCCTGCGGTGGCGGGCGTGCATTCTCGGGACGCGTGCCGCACAGGAAGCCGCCTCTCGGTATCTCTAACGTTCGGGCGCCGGCGCCTGTTCGCTCCCCCGGCCGATCGCCCAGGTGGGATTTAGCCGTCTTCGCGCTTGTGTCCGGCCGCTTGTGTCCGCTACATAATCGCCGCCACTGCGAATATCGCGACGCGGTTTGAAGCTTCGGCTTGCTTGCGGTCGGCGCCGCCGAACTGGAGAAGAAGACCGTGTCGTGCGCTTCGCAGAAGATCCACCAATACATGTCAGTTCGTCTATGGGCGGATCGTTAGGAACCTTCGAGAGCGTCGTAGTTACTCCCGGTGTTTACCGTGCTTCCAGTAATTTACAGCAATACATGTCAGTTCGTCTACGGCGGATCGCTAGCCACCTCCGAGAGCGTCGTAGTTACTCCCAGTGTTTACCCGTGCTTCGCATAATTTGCCTCGGTTCGGCTGGCTCCTCAGAGAGCTTCGTAGTTACTTTCGGCGTTTACCCGCGCTTCGCATCAGTTCCACCAATATGTGTCAGTTCGTCCTATCTCCGAGAGTGTCGTAGATTCTCCAGGCGTTTACCCGCACTTCGCATAATCTGCTTCGAAACCGAGCGCTTGTTTTTTATTCTACATTAGCGGGTTTTTCTCCACGCGCGCTCTCGCGCACCGTCGTTTAGCAAAACATTAAGGCGTTTCTTGTTTAGTTAAATTCGCTTACCATTATCCGTTTTTTCCCTCACCGTAAAACCGACACCCTACAGTCGTTTAATAAACACGCCGAAAGTCCATGCACTTCTCAATAACGCCACAACAACCCACTTCACTAAAAAAAAACATTTTTCTTCTCGTTAAACTCGCCTATCGGATTTTATCGCCATAAAATCACACCACAGACTCATCCAGACCGTAAACCATCACACACGACCACAGAAAGATAAGAATACCATTGCCAATTCGCGTATATAGCATAGGTCAGATCTACCAGTTAAACGGCGCCGCCCCACCGTCTCCAAACAACAACGCGTCGCCCGGCGCAAGCGCGCGCTCGGCCAACGACCACCGCTTAGCCGTGTAAAAACAACGCGGCGTCAAGCGACGCTTCTACTCAGCGGGAAAAAAATCCACTCCGCTATAACACAAGACTATACCTAGTCCAGCTCCCACACCCACCACGTCGAATAGATACCGATTCGGCGAATTACTAAAACCTCTAATTCAGCCTTACCATACACCAAATTCTAGCCTACAATCCAAACCTAATACCGCGCGCTCTCTCCAACAAACAACGGCGGTGTCTCAACCGACCAAAAGGTGGCGCTGTTGCTCCTACATTTTTTCACACAGAAACTTCCAGAATAAAATATTACAAGTAAAAACCCCATAGGCGTCACTAACAACTAAGGGGGCCCCATCACACCCAATCAACGAATTCTCACATGGACATTAACTCATATTCACATCACACTCACTGATTGGATCATCTAACACAAGACGTTTTACAAAAAAAACATCCATTACACAGCAACTCGGAAAAACTGCCCTATCCAACATACACACACTAAGTACATAGGGTACAACGGTGCAACTCACAAATCGTTTAAACGTCATACAATCCGCAAAAAATGTGGAATCGCAGTGAACTTGTTTAATGATCTGGCAAAGCATAGCTAAATCTACCCTTAGTTTCTTACCAAATATTGTATTATAAATAAACCTTACTTAGCAAATCAATGAGCGTGTAGGCCTCAAGCTCCTCGTAATTCTGGACACGCAGGTCGCGCATGTAGACATTCAGCTCCAGAAAGTTGCGGCTGAAAGAAATTCAAATGAAGTTTTGAATGGCTATTCTTTACGGAAATGAATTAAAGTTTGCATTCACATGTTCATATACGTGGTGTGTTGGTGTGTAATATATTCGAATGAGTTTGATTATTGGTTGATTGCGTGAAAAGGGCGTGTAGTAGATGTGCAAAAATGGTCACAAGCACAATTGTTAATAAGATAATGAAATACCTGATAAAACGTCCGTCTAAACGTGCCGTTTGTAGGAAGGATTCCATCTTGTCCGTCGCGTCATTAAACGATGTTAGATTCCGAAATAACTTATCTTTGAAGTTGGTCCACTGCATGTTATGCTCACCTGTGCGTGTCCAGAAGCCATCTATATCACCACGCACTAGCATCGAAAACAATGAACTGTCATTGGTAAAACTGGTATAGTTTTTTATATATTGTCTCTCCAAATAGTTAGCTTCGTTGTAGTAGTTGTATAGTTTAGCACAAAGTGCCTTCAAAAAAGGATCACGTGCGATCATAGAAAGCATATCGAATGTCAACATTGTGAGGTCTTCTGAATCGTACCACACATTAGTCACCATGTCTTGCATTCTTTGAATGAAAGTTGTATACTCTTCAAACGTTTGCTTTGATCTGTCCGTCGTAAGCATCCGGGCGTAGAACAACTTGCTGGCGTTTTCATACTTCAGATTATAAAGATATGCTTTAGTGTTATCGGATATATTTCGGAACGCAGAGTTATAAGAACGCATACTGTCAACGAAATGTTCATTATAAGCATCTGCTAAAAAAACACCTAATTGTTTTGGAAATCCACGTATTTTATAATTTTCAAAATCCCGCGCGCTCTTTGTGACACGCTGAAGCGGTTGTCGTATGACGAGCAATTCGAATAATCTTAGTTCCCCGTCGTATTCAACTGATGCTTGCCGGAACCCATCACTATAATTACGGTATTCGTATTTCATGTCAGTTACGCGATCATTGATTTTACAAATACGCAGCAGCCCATATATGTTTTCTATATATGTCATAATGTGTCCTCTGAGTCGAGTGTATGTTTCATTTATTTCCTTGCTTTGTTTGAATAATTCTGTGGTTCGATACAACGAGTCGTAGGCTCTATTCAGAGTCACCGAGTAGTTAGTTAACGGTAGTCCTTTGCTGTACGCGTCGTACACTCGTTCTACGTCACCCATTGCTCTCTTTGAAGAGATCAGCTTTTCCTCCAGACGCAGACGTAAGGCAGCTCGCCAACTTTCTTGGTTAATCATATCTTCTGAATCTCTCAGTATCTTAGACAGATCGAGCGAGCCTGATATACAGTCATAAACGTTCATTTTATTCCAACCAGCGATTAAGTCATTCTTTATGATGCCTTGCATTTTCTCAAATCCAAGTTTAATTATAATATTGTAGATACGAGTGAATTCTTTGTTTTCAAGATATTTGTCTGAGACAGAGTTGTACATCTCCTGAAATCCCGATTTCTTTGGTAACCCACTGTAAATTTGCAAAGCTTCGTCTTCGTTAGCTCGCAGTCTGTTTCGCAATGTGCGCTCCTTGGCGTCGATCGATTCGTTCAAGTGCTCACTTACTCTCTTTAGGAACGTGACAGATACATCTTGTTGGCTTTTGGTGTTCTCGTTGGCGGTCGCGTAACTCATGGACGACTTGTAACGCACGATACTACACGCTGGCGGACACTTGCACCTTGGATACATGTTGGTGTTGAATGATTCTGGAAGACAAACGACGCGATAAATGGAATATACAGCAATTGTCATTGATTCACTGTTGAGTAACTAGTTCAATAAAAACACCAAGTCCGTACTGTTGCTGACTTTTTATGTGAGAGAATGGAACGACAAGTTTTCTGTTGTTTTTCTACTGCACATATATAGACAACTGATGTGGAGTGAAAACAGTTGGGTCGTATATTATAACACAATATTAACAAGCGAATGAAACTGGGCGATGTATATTTCATGCTAGTACTAATCGCTGTAGTAATAATATGATTGTCTTAAAAGGAAGTCTCGGCTCGTGGCGTCGGGGAGGATGTGTATGTTACTTGTGTTTACTTATATGCTAGTGAATATAACTAAGCTGTGAGTATAATTAAAGAAACATTTAATACTAGCAGAACAACTGAGAAACATATGTGGTCAATTCCACAAACAAGATGGCAGTCACTGGAAAAGTAATTGGTCAGAGTCTGGTCAATGGTCACTAGAGGGTGGTTCAATAATAACAATGAGACAAGTGCCACTGACATAAAATAGCATGGACTGCAATGTCAGTGAATACAACATAGTTATTATAGCAAGGAATGAGAAACATGACAGTCCTCCCTTCCAGAGTGTTGGTTGCTGTTTCCTCAATGAGCCTCTTCGGTAGAATACCAAAATCAACGTGGGTCGAACGACGAGATACCACGGGCTGATCAACAGGGACAGGCGGTTCATCGTTCATGGCTTCGTCAGGCTGGTGTTCGTCAATTTCGGGAACGGGCAAGTCGGGACCATCGTTGTCGTATTGTTGCTGATCCGTCTTTGTAGGACGTTCATTCGCGAGTGCAACAGAACGCTTCAGATTGCGCCGGCGGTTCGTTGTTGGAACGGAACGCGACTTCAGCTGATCTTCGTGTCGGCGGCAATGTCCATGAGGTCCTTGGACAATGAACATTTTTTTTCCGACATGACCTGTCACTTTTCCAGCCAGCCATTTTGTACAATTTTTGGTGAAATCTCTGTAATGGACGTATGCACCGATTGAGAATTTCGGCTTGGCTGGTAATGTTGATTTCTTCTGTGTTTTCGCTTTGTGCACATGTGGTTGTTGTGGAACGGAGAGAGAAGACCGCAGCTGGAGAACGACCAGTCGTGCAATTTGGAGTGGCACGGTTTTGCTGGAGGAATTCTCGCAATGCCAGATGTTTCAACTTCCTCTCCCCTTTGAGAGCTCGTTTCATGGCCTGTTTAAAAATACCAACAAGCCGTTCAGCTTCACCGTTAGATGGTGTGTGAAAAGGCGCAGAAGTCAGATGTGCGATCAAGTGTGCATTGCACCAGTCAGCGAACGTCTTTGAGGCGAACTGCGGGCCATTGTCGGATACAATTTTCTCAGGCAGGCCCCAGATAGCAAACAAGTCATCGAGCGCGGACGTAGTAGTCTCAGATGTCGGATACTTGTTTAATTTTAAAACGTGCGGCCATTTCGAATGGGCATCCATCACGACCTATCACCTAAGAACGGACGGGCAAAATCAATATGAATGCGCTGCCATGAGGGGTCCGGAACGGCTATACAGACAGATTTTCAGGTTGATTTGGGCCTGATTCGGCACAAGCTGTGTAGTCCTTGCAGTGGGCGGCGACATCGACCTCGATATTAGGCCACCACACATGCATGTGTGCGAGCGACTTCATGCGCACTATTCCAATGTGCGTCAAATCCAGCATATTGAGGACCCTAGCACGAAGTGCAGTCGGAATGATGACTCGGGAGTCACGTAGAAGGACACCATCCTTCGGTGTGATCTCCGTCTGGGCGTTCAGGTATGTACGAACTTTGTCCTTATCCTGATTATGTGGCCACGTGGATGGCCACCCATTTGCAACGAAGTCTAGCACCTTTGCCAGAATCGGGTCCAATCTGGTGTAGTCGGCGACGGTTTTCGCAGAGAGCGGCAAATTGAGAATGACCTGAATGTCGAGCAAGTTCACTTCATTGTCGATTTCGGCTATGCTCTCCTCTTTGTCGAAACTCGGATCGGAACCAATGGGCAGGCGAGACAGAGCATCTGCGTTGGCGTGATCAGCAGACTGTCTGTAGACGATGTGGTAATCGTAGCCCATCATTATTAGTGCCCATCGCTGCAGTCGCTGTACCGTCATCACTGGTAGACTCTGGACTGAAGATGGTCAGCAGAGGTTTGTGATCTGTGGTGAGCTGGAAATGGCGACCACTCAGATACTGATGGAATTTCCTCACACCGAAAATTATTGACAGTGCCTTATTCTCCACCTGGCTGTAATTCTTCTCTGTCGACGTCAGCGTTTTTGAGGCGGGGGCGATGGTTCGTCAGTGGAATCCGGTGCACACTGAGATACAACAGCTCCGATGCCATAAGGCGATGCGTCGGCGGCCAGATATATCGGCCTAGTTGGATCGTGGTGGACCAAGCACGTTTTCTGGGCCAGCATCTCCTTCAGGCGGTTGTACGCCTGGTCGCACTCAGCGGACCAGGCCGATTTGACATCCCGTCTGCGCATTCGGTTTACACGGGCGCAGATGGTAGAGCATGATGGCAAGAACTTTCCGTAATAGTTCAGCTTGCCGATGAAGTTTTCCAGCTGTTTAACGTTTTCGGGCGTCGGAAACCTGACGATGACGTTGACGCGTTCCTCAGACGGCTTGAGACCATCTGCTGAGATCACATGTCCTAGGTATGTGACCTGCTGTCGGAAGAACTCACACTTGTCAAGTCGCAGTTTCATTCCATACTCGTTCAATGCAGAGATGACCTGCTTCAGGTTTTGCAGGTGTTCTTCCTTCGTCCGTCCGGTGACGATCACATCGTCCAGGTAGGCAGTCACATATGGAATGTCGGAGACCAGATTGTCGACTAACTTCTGGAAAATGGCCGGCGCTGGTGCCGGTCCAAACGACAATCGATTGTACCGGATCAGTCCTTTATGCGTGTTTATGATGAGTTGTTGCTTAGTGGTTTCATCTAGCTCTACTTGTAGATATGCGTCGGACATGTTAAGCTTTGAAAAGTGCTGTCCTCCTTGCAGCTTGGCGAACAGTTCGTCTACCCTCGGAATGGGATGCTGATCTACGTGCAGCTGAAGGTTTAAAGTCACTTTATAGTATCCGCAGATGCGCACTTTTCCGTTTGGCTTCTGCACGACGACAATGGGCGTCGCCCATTCACTGTGATCGACACGAGTTATGATGCCCAAATCCTCGAGACGATGTAGGTCTTTGTCAACGGCGTCCATGCGACTGAATGGTACTGGTCTCGGTTTGTAGAACTTGGGGACGGCATATTCTTTCAGTAGAAGCCGTGCTTTCACCTTAGTGGAGAGCCCCAATCCGGGCGCGAAGACAGCTGGGTACTGGTCTAGGACCCTCTGTAGGTCGCGATCACACTTTTCGCTTATATTGCAGTCAGTGGTGGACGGCAATGCAGTAGCAGTACTGCTGTAGAGCAAGACATTGACATCAACTTGGAATGCTTTGATCCAGTCAAGCGCGATAAGTGACGTGCCTGCCTTTCCGACGACGATCAGTCCCATTGGCCCCATTGCAGGACACAGTGACATTGCATTATCCTTTGACTGGAATAGGTTGCTTGCCATAACCGAAACGTTGGATCTTTGGCGACGTCAAATGTGGCGATCCGATGCGCTTCCAGATTTCTGGGCCAACGAGCGACACAGCAGCTCCAGTATCCATTTCGAAGTGTAGGTCGACGTTTGAGATTTGCCGTAAAATCTGCGGTTTATCGACGCGTGTGGTAGTGGAGAGCACCTCAATTGCTATAGTACTTTTTTCGACCGTGTGTTGAGCCATTTTAACTTTTTTGACGGGCTTTCCAGAAGACCTGCACACAGCCTGTATGTGTCCTTTACGATCGCACCCGTAGCAGACGGCGTCGATGAATGGACAGTCTCTGTGGTGATGAGCAGGCGAACCACATCAACAGCAGGCTTTCTGACCTCTCCTGTTAGGTTGATTGTTAGCCCGGCCCTTTTCTCCGTGATCAGGTCGCTGTTTAATTCGGAAGCGTTGCTTATGGCCAGACGGATGACTTTGACGAACAGCGTGCACCTCCTGCTGAGGGAGGCCTTTTGTTTGTTCGTGCATTTTGTTCAGCTCTTTGCTAAGTAGTTCTGCCATTTTAGCACACTGTAGTCCGTTCGTCAGTGAAGCATCTGTTTCTTTCAGAATTGCCTGCTGTATAAACGTGTGCCTGCAGCCCATGACAAGCCTATCTCGTAGTGCATTGTCCTGGCACTTTACACAGCTTTGCTCTTCGAAGTCATACTCTTTGGCTTTAGTGCGCAGTTCGGCCAGAAAATCAGTGATGAATTGACCTTGATGCTGAAACGTGCGGAAGAAGTCGAGACGCGCAGCAAGAAAATTACGCTTTTCCTCGAAATGCAGTTTAAGCGCCGCTTTCACTTCTTCGTAGGAAGCTTCTGTCACTTCCTTAGTCAGTAGATTCTGAAGAAGTGCAAATGTTTCTGGTGACATGGTTGAACACAGAGCAGCCTTTTTCTTTGAGTCTGTTGTGATGTTGTTTGAGTCGAAGTAGAACTCCGCACGCATCAAGTAGGACGACCATCGCTCTCTTTCTGGGTCGAACCGGTCAAACTGGCGTGTCATGCTTGAATGGCCATTACCGTCAGTAGACAGACACTCGGACGGTAAGCTATTGTCTGCAGTTCAGAGCCAGTTCAGGCATGTACTCACTGAAGCATGTCGACAGAGTTTGTAGGTAGTTGAAAACAATCCCACCTGCTGACACGAACTTTTGTGTACTTATATGCTAGTGAATATCACCAAACAGTGAGTATAATTAAAGAAACATTTAATACTGGCAGAATAACTGAGAAACACGTGTGGTTACTTCCACAAGCAAGATGACAGGCACTGTAAAAGTAATTGGTCAGAGTCTGGTCAATGGTCACATGTACCACTGACATAAAATAGCATGGACTGCAATGTCAGTGAATACAACATAGTTCATATAGCATGGAATGAGAAACATGACAGTTACTAATCGCGCTATCCCGTGTATCTAAACTAGATCAAATATAAAGTAACTCAATGAACTAACGCTTTATGACACTAGTATTTCCCTATAATCAGACAAACTACAAGTTTAACGACAGTGCTTAGGCATAGGCTGAGTTTTCGGTTCATGTTCAACTTAAACCGGAAATTCGACGGATTTTGAACTTAGACAAGGAAGTGCTACGCGTGTATGCAACAAAACTGTGACTGCACCAGCAATATGACGTCACAAATTTGGATTTGGGGCTTAGCTCTAACTCAAGTGTGTTTTAGTCCTGATGCCGTCGATCGTCATCTGGAGTTGGTTTTCTGAATAGCCTACAGAGTTAGGGCATGGCGCTGCTTAAATCTGGCTCAATGACACCATAAAAATAATACACGGATGCACTGAATGTTAGGCCTTCCGTTCACGGCACCTTCCTGTTCGACGGATTCGGTGGAAGTCTTCTGTCTGATGTTCGGTGTCGGGTTATGCGATTGTTATCTATTACACGCTCGAAAAACTCTCCGCGTAGGAATAGATAGGTGGAATACCCTGGATTAACCGCTACCTTGCTTCGGCGCTACATGTCTCATTGAGCGAGCTTTTTCACCGTGGGGCACCGAATACACGGGGATACACGTAAACAATAACACACCCGCATAGTAATTAATTTATGAGCCGTGTTCAATGAAGAATAACGCTCAACTATTTTTTTAGTTATCGTGCAATGTGAAGAACAAGGAACAAGATGGGAACACGATGTGTGAAAACGTCGGATATTGGCTGTACAGAAGTACAGACTAATCAGCCGGGCTGTCACGACGCGGCCGAGAAAGAATTTCGAAGACGACTGACAAGTTGAAATTAGTGACAGTTAAATAAGAACAAACACTCATATCAAAGACTATGCTCTGGATGAATTCTTCACAATGTTATTTTAATATGATGTGCAGCGATCACTTTGGACGGAACTGATAAATAATCCAACCCAGCACAAAATAATGTATAATGAAACGTTTGGTAATTGCATATTCGGACTGCTAAGGCTAACCAAGGGCAAGGCAAGCGACTAGTCCTAGGCTAGGTTAGACAGTATGTCAACAATAGTTACCCATTGTTGTTACTGCTAATAATAAAACGGACGTATTCGGTATCCCACGGCGAAAAAGCGCGCGCAATGACGCATATACCGCCGGAGGAGAGGAGCGGTTAATCCAGGGTATTCTACATACTATAGCGCAGGTGACCGTCTGATTTCTACATATATGCACTCACCTATCGTTGGCTGCAGGCAGCTAATGTATCGGGAGATGTTACACACGGGCGGCTCATCTGTAACCAGTAGAGCAACACACACTTCTTTATAATTACCTATACGCTGTTTCGTTGAGCACTGCGCAGAATGAAGGCGGCTTTGTTCTGAATGATCTCAGCAGTTATTACTTTAGGATACTACATATATATATATATATATATATATATGTGTGTGTGTGTGTGTGTGTGTGTGTGTGTGTGTGTGTGTGTGTGTGTGTGTGTGTGTGTGTGTGTGTGTGTGTGTGTGTGTGTGTGTGTGTAGTGTCGAACTCTCGATCGGAAGAACGGCCGCCGTGTCGAAACTTAGGCAATGTAATTATTTTCACCCTACGTGGCCTACCCTTTCCAACCCGCACCAGTCAGCGTGGAAGGGTAGGTCAACAACACCACCATGCAAAGTACAATAAAGCCAAGGCCCCGGTCCCCACCTGCATCGAAATAGTCTATGATCACGGAGGCGTTTCTGGTCATGTAGTGCAGGGGGTGCTAAGAATATCTGGGTCAAGATGAGCCGCACAAAAACGGTTAATTGACTGAAGATAGCAACACATGACGTAAGAACACTACCAAAAGATGAACATATACAAGAACTGGAGGACGAACATTGGGAAACCTGATTAGCATGGGATGTGATCGGGATTTGGAGAAGTTAAAGAAGCGATGGATGCTTCAATGCCTTACAAAACGGCCACCTGCTGTATCATTCCAGTGCGAACAACGGCGAAGTAGTAGTACGCTTTCTCATAAACAAGAAATCGAAAAACAATATACCCTACAAATGGAAGATAGTACAAGTATATGCTCCAAAAACATCATATTCAGAAGAAGAGACTTCTACATCGACGTGGATGAAACTTTAGTAAAACCGAACCAATACGTGATAGTGATGGGAGACTTTAATGGACAAACAGGAAAACGAACAAACTTATCGGAAACGGTAACAGGCAAATTTGGCCTAGAAATGTAAAACCAAAGAGGCGAAACCTTGGTAGAATGGGAAACATCTAGAAAGTACATAATCGTGAATACCATGTTTCTGAAGAATTACAGACCGATATGTCTGTTACGAAACATCTACAAATGACTCAAAAAATACTTACGAATAGGCTAGAGAAGACAATCAACGAAGACCAACGACGAGAGAAGCAGGAATCACAAGGAGGTACTCAACGACAGACAACATTCACGTCGTATACCAACTGAATGAGAAGTATCAGGGATATAACCTATCGCTCTGATTAGCAGTCGTCCACTGCCAGGAGGCTTTGGACTCGGTGGAAATTAAAGCAATATTAAACACGCTTCAAGAACAGCGGGTAGAAGACGTGTACATCTAACTCCTTCAACAAATCTAGTCAAACATCTCGATGACAGTCCACTTACACAAAGAAAACAATAAGATCAACATCAAAGGAGGAGTACGACAGGGTGACAACATATCGCCCAAGCTGTTTACGGCAACACTCCAAAGAATATTCCGAAGACTGACATGGAAAACCACAGGCCTGAGGATAGACGACAATATCTCAGTCTTCTTCGCTTCGCTAAGAATATATTCATAATATGCGCTGTTACACCGCAATAAATACCAAAATTGCTGCAGGAGCTAGCTGACAAAAAGAAAAACAAGGTCAAAAAATGAATATTTCGAAGGCAAAAGTGACGCTAGAAAACGACACACCATTATATAACAACACACCGTTGATAGAGAACGTTGAAAGATACGTCTACCTGGGACAGCGATTCAGGATTAGACACAACACCAAAGACAAAGAGATTCGAAGAAGAATCACGACCGGCTGGACAGCATTCGCCAAACACCGCGACATCTTCAAGGGTAACTTTTGAAGTCTAAAAAATTCATGCGTACTTCCAGCGATAACAAACGGCGCGGAAACATGGACACTGACCAACCAGGCAAAGAACCAGGCAGTCGTAGAAAACACATATGGACAAAAGTGTGTTAAAACATCACACATGTAGAGACTAAAACAAACTTCTAGGTAATAGATAAGCTAAGGGTCGAAGACGTAATAGAACAACTCAGAAGACAGATGTATACATGGGCACGTCACATCAGTAGGTTACGAGATAAACGAAGGACATCGCGTATCTCTAACGGGATACCTTAGTAAGGGAAACGATCTAGAGGAAGACCGGCGAGAAGGCGGAGACACGAACTAGAGGAGTATTGGAAAGGCACCATTTGGCAGAGGATAGCGCAAGACAGGCAGATATGGAAACGACATGCTGAGTCAATCGCCCAACCAAGGGACATTACGGTTGCTCAAAGTGATCATAATTATATATATATATATATATATATATATTTCATCATACATGTGTGTGTGTGTGTGTGTGTGTGTGTGTGTGTGTGTGAGTGTGTGTGTGTGAGTGTGTGTGTGTGTGTGTGTGTGTGTGTGTGTGTGTGTGTGCTTGGCATGAAATTACATATACTTCAACCTTTGCTGTCTTTTATGTCGTATATATGTTTATATATATATATATATACGTATATATATATATGTATATATATATATATGTATATATCTATATATATGAATGTATTTTATATGGATTATCACAAAAGTAATATAAGTATTACATTTGTTTCACCGCGTTAAATTTCACTGAAACAACGCTACCTTTATTATCACTGAACATTCTTCAGGTTAGTTCTTTTTGAAATCAAAAACTTTCATTTTGCATATCCAAAAATATGTTCCTGGTAAAGGCTTTCGTCTAACGTATCAGGTTGGTTTCATCAGTACCGCTGACGCTGAATGTCGTCATCGTACACGTGAGGCAATTCGAAAGATCAACAGCATGCCCCTCCTGGGTGCGAAATGAACCATTAAGAAGATGGCAGTGTGAAGTCCACCGTGTACAACAAGACGCACACTGACCAATACCTGAACTTTGCGTCCCCCAACCCCAAATATTATGTTATGAGTTACAAAGAAGGAAGAGAAGAGCTCTAAGATTATGTGACTATCCGTCCTGGGCCTTGAAAAAGGTGACGGAGAGCACAAGGAAAAAAGACCAACAAAAAGACAAAGGACATAACTACAAGATCCAAGTACTCATCCCGTACATGGAGAAGTATCAGAGTGTACATCGAATACTGAAGGTATAGTAATAGTAAAGAGTAGTAACAGCCATGCGTCACCACATCATCTTCAGGCGCCGGCTGGTACATCCGAAGGTCAACGTAGATCTAGAAGAACCGGGCGAACTGGCGCACCAAATAACATGCAAGAACCGTGGTGCTGATTACATTGGGGAGACAGCAAGACTACTTAAATACGACTGGAGGGATAAAGAAGGACGTTGACAAAAAAAAAATGAAAAATACACAAGGAGCGGGGGAAAAAAGATTGATATCTAGCATCAATAAATCCGCCCTTACAGACCATGCCATAACTGAAAATAACATCAATGAATGTGACTGGGAGAGAGCGAAAATTGTAGACAAGGAACCCAACCGAAGAGTCCGGCACATCAAGGAATCCATCGGGATTTGGAAAATCAGAAGACCCATCAACAGAGACGAGGGCAATTACGAAATGCCTCACGTGTACGATGACGTAATTCAGCGTCATCGGTACATATAAATTCAACGTGATACATTAGACGAAATCCTTTACCAATAAAATTAGTTTTGGATATGAAAAATGAAAGTTTTTGATGTTATTGCTATTTTTAATAATACAGCATTAGGGAGACTTTTGTATTATGATGATATTGACGGCATACGCAGAGCACAGGAAAGGACAATGAACGGTGCTAACCTGTGTCGAAAGGCGGCATATAATAATCTCTACAGCCACACGTCTGGACAACGAAGTCAGTGATGCATTCTCTGTAGCAGGTCGCCTGCGTGTAAACACTGAAGTACTGCAGCTTTCGGTCTTTCACGCACTCGCCGTATGGAAGGGGCAGGTTAGACTCCTACACATTTGAAACAAGACTGCGATATTAATCATGTCAAGTCTTTGTCATTTATAATTTGCTAATAATTTTGTTGGCGAGGCTCAGCTATTTTCCTGAAACACTGCTAAAAGAAATATAGAGAAGATGAGGGGTATTCTTTTACCAATAATATTATCTTAGCGGCATTGGAATAGTTCAGTATATATATATTAACTCAGTGTAATTATCATACAGTAAACATAATGAGAACGTGCAAGCCAAAATACTGGTAGACACATCCAATTATTTTTACGGGAAATTGCATAGTAAGCTCGTATTATCATACGTGTTTCTCCGACATCCATTTACATGTTTACCTAGTCGATGCTACAATACTATCAGGCACATTATTCAACAGTATACAGCTTTGTTAAATGCCTATATATCATATAAACACACACACACACACACACACACACACACACGCACACACACACACACACACACACACACATATATATATATATATAGGATATACAAGAATCGAAAATAATGCTATCAAAATCACAACTAATTCATTTTTGAGCACATATTTAATTACATTTCTGGTTATGCTACTAATACTACCAGTTCGAATTATTCTCGCCAACTGGGGTCAGACAAACGGGATTTCGTCTGCCTAAAGGAGTAGTACTGTATGTAGTTTACGATGGACGCAGGAGCCACGGAGCCATGAAGAAAGAGGAATCACGTCAATTCCGGAGGAAGAACAATGTTCGAAATGTCCGTCGTCAAGTACCGCTACCTAGGGGATAGGTGATGAACAAAATAAGTAGGATATCAAGCGCCCCCTGGTGGAAATAAGGTGAACCCAAAACGTAAATCAATCAGCGCCATCTTTTGATTAACGGATGAACTATGTAACTATGTCGATGACGTCATGAAGTAGGTCAATGGTGTCATAGAATAGGTCAACTCCCATGCGCATTGGTATCTTTTTCCCGAATGTACTTGTTACGGACGTAATGTACGTATGTGGCGCCCTCTGTAGGAGTGGAGTTAATTCCCTGCAGCGCCATTTTTGTATAGCCACGCTGACAGGCCAAAATTGTAAGTAGTTAATTTAGTTACACTATTTCACTTATATATATATATATTTTCAATTGTGTTACTGTATGATATTCATTAACGTTACTACAAGACGTTTGTGTTACTTTTCTTAGATTATGTGTGTTTATTGTCAATAATTTACTACATTGCAGATTGTACCTCGCAACACGCCACACTACGTAATTCGAATAAAAGCGAGCGTTGAACCAATAGTATGGCTTGTCTTGGAATAGCAGTCAACACAGCATACCACCCATAACAGTACAATAATTATGTCGTCAGTGGAATTGCTGCGACAGCTACACGGGATGATAAACGAAGACGAGGAAGAGTCTGAGCCAGATGTCCAACCTGGACATTCAGCGAGCCAGGTTTCGTGTTCATCGACATCGCGTGCGTCCACAAGTACTGACAGTACACGCGCAAGAGCCAGGGCGGCTGGACTCGCTGCGGCTGCAGCGACACTTGAGATGGCGCAGTGCTTAGAACGTGAGGAGCAGGCTTTACGACAACGCAGGGAACTGTTGAAATTGCAAACTGACATTACCATAGCCGAAGCAGAGGCGGAAATCTATGAAGCCGAAGAGTCGAAACAAAGCGACGTAAACAAGACAACTGCTCAACGATCTGTTCGAGAGAGGACGTCACTTGAGCTACCGAGTGTCGCAAGTCAACAACGTTTACTCCGACAGGCGGCACCACTGAATGTGAACGAACCTACCAGGCAGCCACGCCGATGCGCGAACGACCCGCCTGAACGTGACAATCTCGCGTTTGAACTGTTAAAACAACAACACAACATGTTTCAAATGATGCAGATGCCTAAGATAGAGCTGATAAACTTTGACGGTGACCCCCTGAAATATTGGAGGTTTGTTAGAGCGTTCGATAGCAACGTCAAAGAGACTCTTGATGACAGTGTCAAACTTGCTATGCTCATGCAAATATGTGTTGGTAAGGCTAGTAAGGTGATCGAATCATGTGTCGTAATGGAGCCTAATGCGGGATATAAGAGGGCGAGGGAGCTGCTTGAAGACAGGTTTGGCAACACGTACACAGTTATAGATGCATGGATTAAGAGAGTGACAGCAGGCCAGGTAATTTCCCCTAAGGACAGTGATGGCTTAAGAGAGTTCGCAGACGAACTTAGAAATTGTGGTGAGACACTTAAGGCAATGGGGTACATTTCTGAGATCAGTTCTCAGAGAGAAATGGTCAAGATTGTTGAAAGATTGCCGATGTACTTGCGTTCCAGATGGCTAAATGAAGTGCTACAGAGAGCAACGACCCGGTGTACGGCCAACTGATCCACGCACCGCATGACAGGAGACAGCCCGCCTACGGTCAATCTATGTACGCACCACAAGAAAGAAGGTACGACCGACGCCAGGGAAACGAGAAAGGGATTGGGAGCTACGGCACATCTACAGCAGCAGAATATAGCGACACGTGTCCTCTTTGCTCAGAGGGTCACACCTTATTCAATTGCGAACAATTCAAAATTCTAAGGGTTGAGGACAGAATAAAGACAGCAAGGAACAATAACTTATGCTACAACTGTTTACGTCCTGGACATTATGCCGCAAATAGCAAGTTAAACCGCACTTGCTCCGTGCAGGGATGCGATCGGAAGCACACGAAATTCTTGCATGAGGTCAGTCCTTCACCAGTCAAACAGAGTAACGAACAGTACCAAAGTGTCGACGGCTATGTCAAACGAGCCGAGAAGGACGTCAGCTGTAACACCACTGGGGCTGGCATCATCAGGGTAGCCCTACCCATAATACCCGTTAGGGTGAGGGCAAGTAATTCACTGAGATACTTCGAGACCTATGCTTTGCTGGACAGCGGGTCCACCAGCACCTTTTGTTCAGAGAGACTGGCAGATGAGTTGCGGCTACGAGGAGAATCACAGGAACTTACGTTGACGACACTTGACATGGAGGATAGAAGAGTGAGCAGTAGAGTGGTCAGCTTAGAGGTGGCGGCCATAGACGGCGACTATTACGGTCTGGAGCGCGTGTTAACCAGACCAGCGATACCAATCAAGAGATCGAATATTGGACAACAGTGTGAGTTGACGCAATGGCACCACCTCCGAGATATAGAGATACCGGAAGTAGATGCAACATCCGTGATGCTGCTGATAGGCCAGGATAACCCAGACATCCTGATGCCACGAGAGGTACGAAGCGGTGACGTCGGTGATCCCTATGCGACAAGGACCCTGCTGGGATGGACCTTGAACGGTCCTATGGATACAGGCCGAGGAAACCATTGCTCTGGAGAGAGCACGGTCACTTCGCATTTCCTTGCCACCGACGACAACTTACACCAACAGATGGAAAGGTTCTGGAAATTAGAAGAATGGGACACACTGGTAAACGAGAAGCCGGAGATGTCCAATAACGACAAGAAGGCGCTATCAATCTGTGAAGAAAGCATCACACAGAAGGATGACAGTCATTATGAGCTCGCCATTCCTTTCAAGAAAAATTCACCTGGCTTACCTGACAAGCGTCAGCTTGCAGAAACGCGGTTAAACGGGCTCAAAAGAAGACTCAACCGAGATATCACTCTGAAGAAGGACTACAGCAGATACATGCAGAACCTCGTGGATAAAGGATGTGCTGAACACGTAGATTACACAGGAGCCGAAAGTGCCACGTGGTATTTGCCGCACCACCCTATATATCACCCAAACAAACCTGGCAAACTCAGAGTGGTGTTCGACTGTGCTGCAAGATTCAATGGAGTATCACTAAATGATCATGTCCTACAGGGACCCGACCTGACGAGCTCGTTGCTTGGAGTGCTACTCCGGTTCAGGATAGAACCGGTGGCGGTAACTGCGGACATCGAGGCCATGTTCCATCAAGTGCGAGTTACCAAGAGCCACCGCGATGCATTGAGATATTTGTGATGGGCTGATGGCGACACAAGCAAGAGAACCGATGTGTACCGGATGAATGTTCACCTGTTTGGAGGAACGTGGAGCCCGAGTTGCTGTAACTTCGCTCTACGAAGAACGGCCACGGACAATGAATAGACGTACCAGCCTAAAACGATACGCACTGTTCTGAGGAACTTTTATGTCGATGATTGCTTACAGTCGGTAAAGAATGAAGAACAAGGGGTTCGGTTGATTGCCGAACTACGAGATCTCCTACAAAGAGGTGGATTCCGATTGACTAAGTGGATGAGTAACAGTCGAAGGCTAATCGAAAGCGTACCAGAAGCAGACAGAGCGAAAGAAGTTAAAGACGTAGATCTCAGTGCCGAAGAACTTCCCAGCGAAAGAGTTCTAGGTGTGTTCTGGGACGTGGAGAGAGACCAGTTTGGATACAATATATCCTTGCAGGATAAACCACTCACTAGGAGAGGGATACTCACTGTTGTTGGCTCGGTCTACGACCAAATGGGCTTCGCCGCACCGTACACACTGACAGCGAAGAAGATAATGCAAGACATAGCGAGTCAAGACTAGTACTACATCCTTCAAGCGTCCAGTTACTAAGATATGTCCACCTGAATGTGTTAGCAGGGGCTGAACTATGTCCGCATGAGTTCAGCTAGCGAGACATTAAGATGGCTGGTGGCAAAACTGTGTACACGTGTCAGACTATGTTGGTTTCAGACGTTAGCCACTATAGATATACAAATTGTATGGAATATACGTGATATTAATCTATCCGTCGACATTCCGTCCTGGTGTTTTATTGTTGTGTTAAATGCACTTTGGTCATTTAAGGGGCCGGTGTTACGGACGTAATTTACGAGTAGTAAGTGAGGGCAGCAGGACCACATAGACAGCGTCGAAGATCAAAGGAGATCAAAGGAAATGTGGGGCAGCCACGCCAAACGGGGCCCTAATTATACAAAATGAATGATTGATGACCTGTCCAAAAATCTACTTATAAAAACGTGTTATTTTAATTGGCTTTTGACAGCTTACTTATAAAAAAGTATGATTGATGAGTATCGCTAATTAGTATGGCGCCGGTGCTCCATTACACTGCTGTCCCTAGCGACTATACTTGTTATGATAAGTGGTAGTGTGCCACCGTCCCTAGCGACTATGTTTGTTATGATAAGTGGTAGCGCCCCTAGTGGTGGTTATACTAAACACCCCTATGCTTGTTATTTTGTTACGATAAGTGGTAGCGCGCCCTCTAGTAGTGGTGGTTATACTAAGCACGACTATGCTTGTTATGATACGTGGCAGTGCACCCCATAGCTGTAGCGCCTCTAGTGGTGGTTATACTAAGCACGACTATGCTTGTTATGATAAGTGGTAGCGCACCCCTACCTGCCACGCCAAATGGATTGTAATGCGCCCGACCCTAGCGACTATGTTTGGTATGATAAGTGGTAGCGCGTGGTGATTATACTAAGCCTTCTGGTGGTTATTCTATTGACTAGCTCCACTACTAAGATAGGTAGGTGTTCGTTCGCGCCCTTTTACAAACCTGTAGCCGGTATGACGCGTCTAGTTGTAGGCGGGGCTCCGGTGTTGTTGTTGTTGTTGTTGTTGAGGCGACGTAATTGTTAACAGGCGTCCAAAGTCCGGTCGCATAGTACGATGCTGGTCTGAATTGGAGAATAACGCTACTACTGTATTATTCATACCGTAACCTAGGTAGATGTAAGCTCATTTTCTAATAAGGGTATTGTTAGGCTGAAGTTGTCTTTATAGTAGATTCAGGACACCTAGTTGGAATATATAACTCAAACGGATAATAACGGTGTTGCGATCATAGGCAAAGTGAGCAAATTATTTTATTAGACTACTATAGGTACTTAGCATATCACCATAGGCCGTAACCCCTAGGTGGGCCACCGCCTATAGTCTAGAGAGCGGCCCGTATAGACCCCGACACCGTCTCCAATCCGTGCATGTCGACGAGGTGGCGGACCGTTGGCGGCGAGTACCGAGCCACGGCCGGCTACGCGCTGCTGCTGCTGCTGCTGTTGAGCGGGGCGCCGTATACCAGGCACGACGCATGTGAGAGCGGTCGGTAACGCGGGGCGCTGATACAGCGGCGGTGGCCGCCTGTCCGGGTCGACGGCCGCAGCGGGTGCATCGCCCGGGTGTTGCAGTGACGGCGGCGGCGGCGGCGGCGGTGGGGGTAACGTAACAGGAGGCGCCTGTCGCGGCGCGCCTCGTCCGACGCCAGGCAGGGACATGCCCCGGCTGCTAACAGCGGGCGGTGGGTGACGCGTATCGCCTCGGCCAGCGGCAGTCCATCGTGGTGTTTCAACACGCGTCGTAACACCGCGGCCTATGTAAGGACCGCTGAGGTAAAACCCGGTGATGGTATCATAGCTCCGTTGTTCTGTAAGAAAAAAGTCGTAAAGTCTATCGTTTAAATAATAAAATATACAACGGAATAATAACAGTGGTTAAAAAAGGTCGTAAATTTTAACGTTTAAATAATAAAATATACAACGAAATAGTCCCACGTCGGCTGTAGTTTTGTAAATATCGCTTAAATATTAAAACGAAACTGCGCGTATAGAAGGAATATTGCGTAAACGTTAAAAAGGAGACGGGTAGTTACGTACCGTTCGTGAATCTCTCGTGGTTTAGACTAGTCGAAAAATGCCGTGTACTTCCATAAACGACTTGTAACGGAATGTTGTTTTCGTCGCTTGCTGTAGGCGCGTCTATAGACGCCTGACGAGGGGCACGTAGGCCTCGTCACGTAGACGGGTTGCGTAATGTTAATTTTTTTAAATAAAAGCTTAAAAGTATAAAAAAAAAGATCTATAAGGGGGTGTAAGGACTAGAGAATCTCATGGTAAACATATATTCGAAAATAATACTCTATAAAAGCAACGCACCGTTTGTGCACTCCATAACCGAGCCCTTTTTTTTATTTTTAATAACCTTGCCAGGCTCGGCTGTTTTGTGGTATCCGTGTTCGAGTGCACGCGCACTAGTCACAGCGTTCTTATAAGTAGTTAGCCTAAGCGCGTCTATGTATTCACTCGGTTTTCGCTGTCTTAACGTCGTTTACTCTTCTCCTCCTCAGTCATGTCTCAAGCGGCGAAAGACCTAGTCGTGACGTCCCCGCCGCCTATAAAGCGAAAGAAGAAGGCAAATCCGGCAGTAGCGACGGTAACAACAGCCCAGCCGTCGCCCGACGTTACCGGCACACCCGTCGTAGCCCAGGCGTCGCCCGTCGTCGCCGGCATCTGCGCGCCCGTAGCAGCAGCAGTGGTCACCGAGCCTAGCGTCGCGGTCGTCGAGGAGCCGGCCAAGGCGCGGTCGTCGTCGTCGTCGCCACCGCCGTTACTCTACGTACAACCCTCGGTGAGTGTAAGCGATCTCCTACAGGCGGAAGACGGTCTCTACTCGCTAGCGACAGACGTGAGGGTCTCCGCTATTGCGTGGAGAAGTAAGTGCACGTACGAGGGCTGTACCCAGTGCCGGCGTAAGGTGTTTCGATCGGTGAGCGGGAGTAAGGTGTGTTTATCCCACGGGGTACAGAGCGTGCCGAAATAGTATTTCTCGGTCCGGATGATGGTGATGGAAGACCCGGAGGGGCCTGAAGAACTCTGGCTCAGCCTATTCGACAATGTGATGTCCGGCCTCGTATGCTACAAGGCCGACTATCTTGCCTCGATGACCCCCGAAAAACTGCGTGATACTATCCTACAGCTCGTCGGTACGGTCATCGAGGCGATCACCGTACGAAAGACATCGTGGGGACCCCTATCGACGTACACCGCTCGGAGTGTGAGTAAGAAAAGCGACGACGACGACGAGTAAAATTGTATTTTCCACTAACGCTTCGCTTTTGTGCTGTAGGACATTGACGAGCAGCGGTCGCAGGAACTCGATCGTATAATCGCCGAAGCTTTGAGTACCCCGCCGCCGACGACTGGCGCCTGCCCCGTCAAGGCGGAGGAACCACCAACACCACTCGCCGTGCTCGAGGCTGCCACCGCCGCTCCATGGACGTCCTTGTTGGCGGCGCCTACCTATCAGCCGACGTATTCGAACTCGACAGCGTCGCCACCGGCACAGCCAACATACGCGAGCCTATACCCGGTCTGACCGCCGCCGCCGCCGGCGTCGCACTCTACCATATTAATCTCATCGGGGTCTTCGAACGCGCGACCCGGGACCGGCCAGTCATCACCGCAGCTACCGCTTTACGTGCCGCTGTCGCCGCCGCTCTTCGTAGCATCGCGGGACGGGGATCTTATGAAAAGCCTGATGAAAAATTTCGCCGAGGCGGTCGGGGAAACCCTACTCGAACGTGCCCGATGTTACTGCGGCGAGTGCGAGGCCAATGAAGGATGCCCGTTTGTACATATACAGGGGTACCGAGCCGGGCGACCTAGCCGACACTATCGGCTACTGTCCACGGATACGAGCGATATGTGCGATCGTTTCTTCCGATCCGTATTGTCCTTCTACCTGGATCGTTCGTTAATCCCGTGCCTGATGCGCCTGATATTGAATCTGCACGACCAATGCGCTCCCCAAGCGGATCGAAAAGCCGAAGCCGAACTCGTGAAACGGGTAACCGCTTGGCTACTCGAGACCGACTGGATCAGCCCCTTCAATTACGCGAGGTTGGAGTCTGCGGTAACGGTCTACTTGTTGAGAAGAGGCGGACTATGAATATTGCTTAATAAAAACGAACTTTAATGGAGAAAGCTGCTGCTTAATATATCTACGAACATTGCTTAACTGCATAAAGAACTTTATACAAAAAAACACTGCTTAATATATATCCGAAAAGAAGAACTTTAATAGAAAACAGTTGCCTGCTGCTTATTCGACTATGATGGTGCTTAATAAAACACGCTTGACACTCTGATGAATATCGCATAATAAAACGAACTTTAATGGAGAAAACTACTACTGCTGCTGCTATAGCCGAAAACTTTAATAGAAAAATAAAATCGCTTGCTGCTTATGTTGGTGCTTAATAAAGCACACGTTGTTGCTTGTTGTTGTATGACGACGCTTAATAAAACGTTGAAAACGTATAAATGTTCTTGTTTACTATTACGAAAAGCCCTCCCTCAACCCACTTCGGCTGTAATAAAGGCTGCACACACTCACCGTAGGCAGGCACGTTAATTTTAGATCCACCGTTCCGCCTCAACGTAACTAGGTCAGAGATCGCAGCAGCCGCGTCAACCTGGTAAAGAGTATCCCTAGCGGTGGGTGGTGGTAGTAACCATCACCACCACCACCACCACCCTTATATACATAGTGTAGAGCTTCGTTTCAACTAATAACGTGTTTGGCGTTGCTCGCTGCAACATCATGCCTGTTTGCCCAGTATGCAATCGAGTCGTCGTTAGTTTGGTGGGCCATACGTGTAAGCAGCAGCGGCACCAATCCCCGAATTGTGATCGGAAGTATGCCTTTCGTAAGGGACTAATAAGACATTTAAAAAATGCGCTAGCGGAATTAGGAATGATAATGGTGCTACCTGCCCGAAATGCGGTAAAGCTTTCGTTCGTCGTTGTGATATGTTGAGACATTTGAGAATTTCGAAATCCTGCGGCACTGAAAAAAAGGTAGTACCACCGCCAATGCCACCGCCACCGCCACCGTCACCGTCACCGCCACCGCCCGATGATGACGACGATGACGAAAGGGAGGCGGGGTGGTCGGCCGGGCTACGGCGTACGGTGCAAGAGCACTGGTCTAGTATATGGACGTCTACATTCCGCGGCCCTATCCAGTCGAGATACAATTATCAACTGACCGATTGCATGGACACGACCGTCCTCGAACCCCGACTAAGACAAATGTCCGCGGAACAAACTCGGGCGTTTAAGATCAACTTAAGTTTTGGGTTTGTGCTACGACACAGAGATACGGGACGTTTCCGGTATTATCACACATCTTGTAATTGTTGCGGCCGCTTCCTCGAAGTTCCGATGCTCGTTACCGACGCCGCCTCGTTCGACCGCTTCCTCGACGCCGTCCGACAACCCGACGTTCTTCAATACGTGATAATGCAACGACCCAACTCGGTGACTCGTTGTGGCGAACCGCCTATAAACTACGACGGCACGAAGCGACGTGTGAGGGTGGCATTCGTCACGTCTTCCCCGGCGGCGTCTACCGTCCGAAGCCGTCCGTGTTTCAACAGTTGGACGATGAGGGTATCCGCGTGGCCGACCACCTCCGCTACTACCCGTACAGAGCGACATTCGATTTTTAGTGCTACTTCGACGACGGCGACCTGCCGGCGGACAGCCCCAAATGCCGGTGGATAGCCCGACACGAACTACTCAGCGTGAGTATCGCCTCGAAAGTCCCCGGACACGAGGCGGCGCAATGCTTCGTCACAACCGGCGATTCGAACGACCTCGCGCGGCGCCTGATCGTCGCCCTAGAGTCCGTGAGCGAGGCGGCGTTCGCGGCTCTGCGACCGTCGTACGATCGAACCTTCGAAGCGATCGATGCGCTCGACGCCGAATGTCGCGCCGCCCCAGACGACGGTGACAAATCTCCGTACACCGTGCTCGCCGATCGTCTGTGGACGCATCTACGCCAACTCTCCGTCCTCGGCTTCAATTCGGGAAAGTACGATTTGAACTCGTCAAGGAGTATCTCACGCCCCTGCTCCTGGTCGACGGCCAGGCTACCTCGTCGGCGTTCGCCATTAAACGTCAGAACAATTTCATGTGCCTGACGACGGAGACGCTCAAGTTCCTAGACATCACTAACTACCTGGCCCCCGGTTTCAGCTACGATAAGTTTCTGAAGGCTTATGGCTTTAGCGTGACGAAGGGCTACTTTCCTACGAATACGTCGACACGTTGGGGAAACTAGACGACGGCGAACTGCCGCCACGGGAGGCGTTCTACAGCCATCTGAAATGCGAGGGGATCTCCGCCGAGGCGTACGAGGGTTGCATGACGGTATGGCGCGACGAATGGATGACAACGCTACGGGACTTCCTCGTTTGGTATAACAACCGAGACGTGGTTCCCTTTTTAGAGGCCGTCGACAAGCAGTTCACATTCTACCAGGCGCGTCGCATCGATATGTTCAAAGACGGCAGCAGCGTCCCGGGTCTAACGCTACTCTACCTGTTCAACGATCTCCCGTTGTCGTTTCACTTCACGCTCTTCAACGAGCCGAACAAGGACCTGCACCTGCTCATACAATCACAGATCGTCGGCGGTCCCTCGATCATCTTCGCGCGCTATCACGAGGCCGGTGTAACCGTTCTACGCGGCGGGGAGCGACCGTGTCGCTCGGTCGTGGGCTTTGACGTGAAAGGCCTCTACCTATGGGCGATCACGCAAGAGATGCCAACGGGCTGGTATACGCGCCGCCGGGTGGAGAACGCCTTTCGGCCGGAACGCGTGCACCGCTACGGACGTATGGCCGTGCACTGGCTAACGTGGGAGGCCGAACGGATGGGGGTGTGCATACGACACATGCTCAAAGGGTGCGAAAAACGCGTCGGTAAGTACCGGGTCGACGGCTGGTGTCGAGAGACGCGAATGGGGTACCAATTCCAAGGATGCTACTTCCACGGCTGTCCGTGTACCGGGCGCGAAATGAACGACGTTAAAGGGCGGCCGATGAGCCGGCTCTACGCCGAGACGAACGCCGTCACAACCTACCTCCGTCGGTTCGTCACAGTCGTCGAGATGTGGGAGTGTCGATGGCGAGAAGTGCGACCACCACCGCCACCGTTACCGCCCGAGGAGAGTCGCTGTACCACCAGCGGCGCCGCCGTTTCGACGTCGACGATCCTGAAGGCCGTACGCGACGGCACGCTATTCGGTCTGGTAGAGTGCGATATCACCGTCCCGGACGCGCTGCGCGACGTCTTCGCCGAGATGCAGCCGGTGTTCAAGAACGCCTACATCGGCCGCGACGATCTCAGTCCGTTCATGCGTCGCTACGCGGAAGCGCACGACCTCCTGAGGCGGCCTCAACGTACGGTCGTGGGTAGCTTTTTCGGCACCCAGATTCTACTCGCGACGCCCCTACTACGATGGTATCTGGAGCACGGACTCGTCGTCGACCGCGTGTACCAGATCGTCGAGTACGTCCCGGTCGCGTGCTTCCGACGCTTCGGTGACACGGTCTCGGCCGCGCGACGCGAGGGCGACGCCGACCCCGACAAAGCCATCATCGCCGACACCTTTAAGCTACTCGGCAACAGTTCCTACGGGAAGACGATTACGAGGGTCGACCTCCACAGGGACACGAAATACTGCACGACGACCGGCGCCTCGATGCTCGTCAACGACCGACGCTTCCGACAGCTCGACGTCGTCGTACCCGGCAGTGTCTACAAAGTGGCGCTGAACAAGCGAATCGTCCGCTACACGCTACCTATCCAGATCGGCTACTTTGTCTATCAGTACGTGAAGCTAAGGATGCTCGAATTCTACTACGATTTCGTCGCCTTCTACTTCCCGAGGCTCCTCTTCCAGTACTGCGCTATGGACACGGACTCGGCGTACATAGCCCTCGCGGGCCGGGACGTCGACGAGCTGGTGGAGGTGGCTAAACGCGAGCATTACTTCCGCCATCGAGGGGACTTGTTCCCGGCCGAGTGCTGCGACGTTCACGCGGACGCGTACGTGCAGTGCCGACTCGCCGGGCGACAGTGGAACGCGGCGGCGCCCTGTTGCGCGCGACGACGCCTTTACGATAAGCGAACGCCGGGGCTATTTAAGGAGGAGTGGTCCGGTCGAGGAATCATCGCGCTGTGTAGTAAAACCTACTGCTGTTTCGGTCGGGACGGTCATAAGTACACCACGAAGGGATTGAATAAACGTCAGAACGACATCGACAAGGACGTTTTCCTCGCCGTGCTTCGCGATCAACGGAGCCGCGGTGGCACGAACCGAGGCTTCCAGGTGCGGGAATCGTCCGTGCTGACGTACATTCAGGAGCGCGCCGCGTTGAGCTATTTCTACGCTAAACGTCGCGTGCTCGACGACGGAGTCACCACGGCGCCCGTCCTCGTCTAGGAGGAGGAGGAGGGGCGCCTATAAGGCGAACTACCCCTCTAAGGGACAGCACTAAAGGACTACTAAAGGGTAGGGGGGCGGCGGGCCCTCTAGGGGTAGGGTAGGTAGTTAAGTAGGTAGGGTGCTACGAAATAAAACAATTGCAACACCTACAATTAGTTTTCATAGTCTTTTATTCATAGCAGCAAGCGAAGCGAGTAAACGATACTAGTCGTCGTCGTCGTCGTTAAGCGGCGGCGACGACGAATGCCGCTTTAGCCAGTCGAATACGAGACAGTCGTTAGCCACCCTATCGGGGCCGAACAGGTACTGGAACCCCTTTAACGGCATACCGCGGCATCGTAAGAGCAGGTAGGCAACGCAATATTATCCGCATACGTTAGATACCACGCTATGCAGACTCTTGTCGTTGTACGTCCAGCGTCCGCCGCAGTTGCGGCGTAGGAAGGCGCGGAAGTCGTCGTGCTGCGGCGGCAGACCGTACGAATCGAAGTAGTCGCCTCGCCCGTCGACGTCCACGTAAACGACCACCCAATGTTCCCCCGGTTCGCCGCCTCGTCGGTGTTGCACACGAAAGCCGCCGGTAGGTCGGTGAGCCGCCGTTTCGGTAGCGCGTCTTTAGCAACGACACCGACGACCCTGTGTTTAGTGAACGGGTCGACGCGTAGGCGCCCTAGCAGCTGAAACGTGTCCATCGCGTTAGTGATCGTACAGGACATTCCGGTTCTTGTCGATCTCGAGCACCGTCTCGAACTCCCGTACACGACGACGTTCACCGTTTGGGCGATGGCCGCCGCGAAGTGGACCTCGAAACGCAGGCTCCCCTTACGCACGACGTTGAAATGCGGACCGTCGCAGCAGTCGGGCGATAGGTCGAAGCCGAAGACGGCGTAGCCGTTACCGAAATCGTGACGCGACAGGTCGATCCCCTCGTCCTCGTACGCCTTTCCCGTTGCCGCGAAGAGGTTCATGTAGCTGCGGGCGTAACGCCCGCGCACGAAGTCCGGCTGCAGTGGCTTGCTCGGCACCTGAAGTCCGTCGGCGTAGAGAGCGAGAAAGTTTATGTTGTGGTGCTTCGCGTTGGACGGGCTTTTAAGGTCGTCCCCGTTATAGGCGTCGTTGTCGACGAAGATCAGGAACACGCGTTTCGGGATGACGCCCAGGTAGACGTTCTCGTGCGTATGAGACATCGTCCCCTGCGGTATCGAGAACGACTTGCAGTCGACTCGACGTAGCGGGTACTTGGCCGTTCCCCGCTCCAACGCCTTAATGTGACCGAGCTGGACGTTCAGGTTCACTTTAGCTTTTCGCACTTGCAGGTAGGTCTCCAGTATGACGATTTTCCATTCCCCCGCCACGCTCGTGAGCGCGAAGGTGTCCTTCGCGCGCACCAGTCGAAGCTTTACGTCGACGCCGTTCAGTAGGTACCGGTCTTGCATGAACATGTCGACGTGCAGGCGTCCCATCATCTCCACCTCGTGACTGTCCCGTGTATAGTGACGCCGGGCGGTGTACCCGGCGTTAGCCTGCGCGGTCGCGTCCATGAAACCGGGCGTGTCCTCGTACCACAGTCCGCCCGTGAGCTGTGTCTTTTTCGCGTCGCTCCCGTAACTCAGCAGGGTTTCGAGGTAGGCCCAGTACGGGTACGTATTGGTCGACGGCGTCACGAGCGTGCCGTTCAGCGACACGTCGACTTGACTGAACATCGAATGCAGAATATTGTTGGACGGGGCCACGGTAGCGTCTTGCGCGAGATCGGCACCATCCCTTTGGGTTATTTTCGCGCGTACGTACAGTCTAACGCTCGATAGGTATACTCGTCGCCCGAACCCGGGTTGAGGAACTCGATGGGACCGCCGGCGTCGAGGGTCGTCAGCGGCTGGTGATCGATCCACTGACCGCTCTCGACGCTCGTCTGCGTTATCGGCAAGGCGAAAAGCTCCAGTTCGCTCTTCACACCCTCGCACGACTGTCGAAGCACGAACGCCATTCTAACTGCTGACGTCTGTTCCCTTCGTCGACGTTTCTTCCGACTGCACGCCGCCGCTTTTCCCCGCGGGTTTTATGCCCCGGTCGTCTAGGCAGACGTTCTCGCGTAGCGGGTCTCCGGTACGAGCCGAACACCGCCACGCGCATGGCGCCCTTCGAGGGTACCAGTCGAAGCTTTACGGCGACGCCGTTCCGTAGGTACCGGTCTTGCGTGAATACGTCGACGTGCAGGCGTCGCATCAGCTCCACCGGGTATAGTGACGACCGCTCGTCTGCGTTAGCGGCGAGGTGAACAGTTCCCTCTTCGCACGACTGTCGATGCACGAACGCCATTCTAGCTGCTGCTGACGTCTGTACCTTTCGCCGACGTTTCTTCTGAATAGGCGCCGCCGCTTTCCCCGGTGGTTTTAGGCCCCCTCCTAGCTGCTGAATATATCGTTCGGTTCCTGTTTCTTTCGACGACGACGTTTCTTCTTACCGAGAGTCGTCGTCGTCGCCGCTTTACCCGGCGGTCGGCGCCGGCCTCCTTCGCGCGTCGTTTCATCGACTGTTTCAGGTTCCCACCAGCAGCGACTTCCTGCGCCACGCGCACGCCCGTATTGAGCGCACGTTTTCCCAGTACCACGGCACCTCTCTTGATAAGTGGCATGGCGCTTCGAAACAGGCTCCCGAACAGATTACCCAAGCCGTGTCCCCGCTGCCCCCGACCGCCGACGAAGACCGGTAGATTGCCACCGACCTGTCGAACGTAGTAGTCCTCGTACACGTTGCGGCCGGTTTTCGTCATCGTCAAAACAGTTTAGATTTACAGCGTCTGACGTGAAGCGTCGACACGAGTTTCCCCTGCTCGAATGGTATCGGTTGACCGAGGTCGTCTCTTATATATATCTCGACCGAGTCGAATTGTCGCCGTAGGAGCGGCACGTATTGGACGCGGTCGAAGACCTCCGAAATAATGACGCCGTTCATCCCGTAGGCAGGGATGGCTCGAAGGAGGGGCGCGAATACATCACCGACGATGCGCGGTTCCACGAGGTCCGTATACACGTACAGGGTGTCGACTCCTCCCTTCATATCCACCGTATGCCGACCCGCGTACTCGTAGGTATACGCGACAAGGGTGGTGTTGATGATGACGGCGCCGACGGCGTCCTCCAAGCCGGGGTTCGCGACGAGGTTCGATTCGAAGCCTAGTACGGTCTTCAGACGGCTCCCGTGGGGGATATTAAATTCGACACCCGGTGATAGGTACAACGTCATCCGGTTGGAGATGGGGCTCTACTCCACGCGGGCCTTGACTTTATCGGTGCTCAGTTTCAGCAGCGCCTCGTTGATTTTATGCATCAACTCTTAAGGGCTATTGTAAAAACCGTGCGGGATGTCGCCTTGCCGGTAAATCGGTGAATCGTCGGCAGTGCGGTACAACCCGGGGTCGCCCGTCTCGCAAGTCAAGTAGAAGTACGCATCCGCCTTCCTCACGTTGTACCACGTATGCGGAAACTGTAGCGTCACCAGACCGCATTCCCACTCCCCCGACAGGTCGAAGCGTTGCGGTAGATTCGTAGTGTAGTGAGTCAACGTGTTTTCGGGGTGCGCCTTCATAGACGCGTTGCTCGGTAGCGTCAGGTAAAAGTTAGACACCGCCATCGTGCCTCCCCTCATAGACGGACTCGGTAGTAGGTAACCGAGACAGCTGCTCAACAGAGCCGTCCACAGGTTGGAGTCGCCCTGACTTCTCGTTAGATTGTATATACTGACGACGATAACCGTGTACAGGACGAAGATCTGACACAGGAAGATGATCTCGGCTTTAGGCAGTCGTTCCCGCAGAAATGCCATGGAACGTGTTCGCGGTCGGAGTGGGTCGTAGACTCGGTAGCGTCGACGTCGTCTGCGGCGGTACCGCGTTAGCAGTAGTTTGAGGATGTGTCGTCGGCTTCGATCCTCGTAACCTCGTCGGGCATCGTCACGCCACTGCGGTCTGTCAATGCTGCACTCTGTAGAGTAGTCGACGTATCCCTCTTCGTCGTCACGTAGTAAGCGCCAGCACCTCGAGCGTCGTGTCCACATAACGACTGCCGGCTGACGTTACGGTACCCTACCCTTTATAGTCCACGAGGGCCTTAGCATCGATCCAGCTGTTGAAGGAGGCCGGATAGCCGCTTCATTTAACGAGCACCTCCTCCGCAGCACCGCGGCGACGCCGACGTTGTAAAACGGTCTCCACGCGATACAGTTTATCCTTCGGGACGACTACTCGTTGCAGCTCCGGCTCGTAGAAGGTGCCGTCTAGCACCGTACCGGCGTTGTCTTTCAAGCGGTAAACGGGCGGGTCGGACGGGTGCGTTTCTACGATGGTGAAGAGCTCTTCGCTCCAGCTAGCCATGTACGCCTACTTGAACTGCGCCTTCGCCTTACTGATGCGTACGCGATCTCCCTCTCGTAGTTTCGGCTTACTGCCTCGACCTCGGCCGCCGTACAACCGTTGCCACACACTCTCCTGGTTCGCGGCGTTGACACTCGCCGGCATCCTACCGATGCTGCAATGAGAGGTGTTGTTGTATGACCGCACGAATTTCGGTAACGGCTCTACGTAGCGCAGCGTCTGATACTTCGTAAAGTACCTCCACATACGCTTCTTTAAGGTTCGGTTGAAACGTTCGACGACACTCGCTTTAGTTTCCTTGTTGTGCGTCACGAAATGGTGGACGCCGTAATCCTTCAAAAGTTTCTGAAAGGGTCTGTTGAGAAACTCCGTCCCCTTATCGGTCTGCAGTGCGTTCGGCACCCGCCGCTGGTGTTGTAGCAGGTGCTCGAAGGCCGTAACGAGCGCCGGGCCGGTTTTACTCTTCAACGGGACGCACCACGCCACCTTCGAAAAGACGTCGATGACCATCAATAGGAACGTTACACCATCGTTGTGTTTTTTCAGTTTAGCGACGTCGACGAGATCGGCTTGCCACTGCTGGTTTCGACCGCCTACGATAACGCAACGTCGCTTGAAACGTCGTTTCACCGGCTTGTGTAACGTGTAAGTATCCTGCGCCGCTAGCCACTGCTTCACGACCGGCTTGCGTACCGCCGCAGCCGCCACCGTCCGATGCAATACGTCGACACCGCCGTAACTCCCCGCCTGTTTCGGGTTGAAATAGGCGCGCTTCAGGCGGTCGTCGTCTCGTTGTCGAGTACGCCGCTTTCGTTGCGTACCACGAGGCCGCCGGGACACCATGACCACGACGACGACCGATTTACGAGGAATAATATATACACCACAAACGCCGCTGCACCTAGGCCGACGACGACGCCGACAACTACCGACCTTCGTAGGTGCATTGTGAGTGGCTCGGACGTCGGCGTTTCAAGCTCTTTAATACGCCGCCGCCTCCTCCCATTTAGGCGGCTCCCAAGACTCGGTACGACGACGACGTCGGCGCCGTTTACCGGGGGTTGGCGTCTCCTCAGCCTCCGACTTCGGTCGTTTCTGCTGCTGCTGTATGTACGCTCGATGCCGGGCGCTACCGACGAGTTCCATGGGCACGTTCAGTCGTCTCATACCCTCCCCGAATGTATCCCACCCGACCGGTGGTACCCCCTTCTTCCTCGTTCGCATAAGATCGTTCACGAGATCGACCATGTTATTCCCCGCGATAGGTCGACCGCCGTACACGAACTCGCCGCGATCGTTTCATCGACACAACGGGTCGGTCTTCATTTTCTCGATCAGGAGGAGGGCTTTCCCTCTCAGCGTTTTCGGTACGCTTTCCACGATCTCGCGCTCTATACCCCGCAGCGGCGCCTGGCCCCCTGTCGGCTGCAGCGGCGGTGGCGGCAGTGCCTGGCCCTCGGTTGCCACCACGGACACGCGTACCGGCTGCGCCGCTCGAATCGACTCGATCGAGTTGTAGCGATTCAACAGTTGATTGTACGACGCCACTTTCTCTCGTTCGGATAACTCCGATCGGTCTAGCACGTCCTTCATGTCACTGTCCAGGGTACTCAGCGCACGCGACCGGGTCGTGCTCGGCGGCTGGTCGATCTTCGGCAGCAGGCTCTCCACAAACCGCGGGTCTACCAACGCCATCTTCTTGGCGTACTGCATCAGCCGATCACCTGTCTGAGCAGCGGCAGCAGGACGGTGCTCGCCAACGGCGCTAGCAGGGCCGACAGAAAGGCGCCCGATCCCGTTTGCAAGATTTGCCGCTTCTTCTTAAGGGTCACCTTTTTGTTCACTAAACTTCGCAGATTCTTCTTGTATTGTATTAGTGTTTTTTTCTGCGCTGACGTCAATTCCACATTCCCTTTTAATAGGTTGTACGCGCAGTCACATAGGCTACAAATGAAGTCAGAGTCCGCGTTTTTGATTATAGCCTTGCTCACCTTAGGTTGTCTATGTTTATTCAGTAGCTCCAGCATGAGGACGTGTTTCTTGATACGCCTCGTCGTCGTCATCCTGAAGAATGACGCCCTCTGTGACGCGTACCTCTTTTATGCTCTCGTCACGTAGACGTACTGAAGACAGTCGTCGGGAAAAATAGAAGTACGCAAGCGCATATTTTCCGCTGTTTCCTGTTTCAGATCTACTAGCAGATACCCGTAAGGTGATGACGTAGCATCTTTGAAGGCTTCCATCATAAATTTAACTCGACCCGGATACATCTGTTTCGCCAGGTTACCTACTTGGCCGGCATCCTGAGGGCTCTTGAATAACACCATATATTGAGCGTTCAAGCTGATTGTGCGGTTTTCTTTCCCTTTCGGAAACATATTCTGCACAAGCTGTACGACGGACGTGTTGCAATGGTGACTTTTTTTAGTGAACAAGGTCGTGACCCGGCTATCAGTTTCCTCCATAAGGTCATAGAGTACTAGAAGGGTCCTCGTTTTACCGTCTAGAAGCTTCGGATCTGGTAAACCGTCTACAAATTCTATATCGGCTGACATAGAGGTGTAGGCGATTTGCCATTGACCGTATCACCATAGAAGCTTCTCCGGCGGCGGCTCGATCATAGAAGAAGCAAACTGTAGCAGACGAGTAACGAAAGTAGTCTTACCACACCCCGTAGGGCCGGCTACTATACACGTAAAAGGGTGCTTCCACGTCCCACTCATATTGACGACTAGTGTGTACGAAACGAACGATACTTATTATTCGTTTCTTCTCTACGCATCGCGCACCTCCATCAATAATTTACCAAGCATATTTTGACCTTCTTTACCGTCTTTACCGATACCCCAGAAGGCTTCAGGCGATGGCACACGCTCCACCAATTCGACTTTTCCGGTAGCCAATAGGGTGTCTTTCAACCAACAAACATAGTCGTTCTTAGTATAACCACCACTAGAGGGCGCGCTACCAATTATCGTAACAAAATAACGGCATAGGGGCGTTTAGTATAACCACCACTAGGGGCGCTACCACTTATCATAACAAACATAGTCGCTAGGGACAAGTACCGGCACATACTAATTAGCGATACTCATCAATCATACTTTTTTATAAGTAAACTGTCAAAAAACAATTAAGATAACACGTTTTTTATAAGTAGATTTGTTGACAGGTCATCAATCATTCATTTTTTATAAGTAGGGCCCCGTTTGGCGTGGCTGCCCCATATTTCCTTTTATCTCCTTTGATCTTCGACGCTGTCTATGTGGTCCTGCTGCCCTCACTTACTACTTTTACGTATGTGGCGCCCTCTGTAGGAGTGGAGTTAATTCCCTGCAGCGCCATTTTTGTATAGCCACGCTGACAGGCCAAAATTGTAAGTAGTTAATTTAGTTACATTATTTCACTTATATATATATATATATTTTCAATTGTGTTACTGTATGATATTAATTAACGTTACTATAAGACGTTTGTGTTACTTTTCTTAGATTATGTGTGTTTATTGTCAATAATTTACTACATTGCAGATTGTACCTCGCAACACGCCACACTACGTAATTCGAATAAAAGCGAGCGTTGAACCAATAGTATGGCTTGTCTTGGAATAGCAGTCAACACAGCATACCACCCATAACAGTACTGCTTAAATTCGTTACTTTAATGTTACTATAAAAATAGGTCACTGACATCATGAAATATAACATTAGGTGCCGGTTTCCGTCGGTGGCAAGATGGCGAACTATCTGGTCACATGATAAAAATGTCACACATTATGCTGTAGCGCCTAATGTTGAGTAAAAGGTGAATTATGAAAACAGATCAATCAGCGCTACCTTTTTATTAAACGAAGAATTATTAAAATAAATCAATGATGTCATGAAATAGGTCATTGCGCATGTATAATGATGTTTTTCTTGTTACGGTAGTGCATCAATTTATTACCAGAATGTGATGAATTATAAAAAGGTGAAATATCTGGTCACGTGATTATGCCGTCACATATGTCGTAGCGCCTTCTTCTGAGTAAATTATGAATTACGAAAACAGGTCAATCAGCGCCACCTTTTTATTAGACGATGATTTATTAAAGTAGGTCAATGGTGTCATGAAATAGTGGCTACCCTAATGTGATGAGTTATTAATATAGGTCGATGACGTCATGCAATGTTATTGTCTGATGCTTGTGGCGTCATGCGCGTGTTGTTTTTATTGAGTTACATAAATCACATGAATTAAAAGCATTAATACCGTTATTTCCCTTTATGTTTTTTTATTTTAATGCATGAAAACCAAGCTTAATATCGGTAAACGTGCTTTTTCTGTAGCTGCACCCAAAATCTGGAATCAACTGCCTATCGCTTTAAAATAATCTGAGACAATATATACCTTTCATGAAAAACTGAAGACTATTTATTTGAGATTTCATTCGCACCCTAACCTTCGGCGGTCCCTTGCTCTAATGACGACTCTTGCTTGTCTCAGTTAACTAATTTGCCTAATGATTCCTGTATGTTGCGCCACTGAGCTCAAATTCCTTTGGATTTAGGCGCTATTGAAGTTTGTGAGTATTATTATTATTAGCGTGGTAATAGCGTACCATTTTAGAGTTTCAACTTGCTAGCGGGCTAAAGTTCCCTATTTTAGCACTTCAGCGTCATAACTTCATAAAATGTTTGCCTTTCAGCGTATTAGCCTTGTATTATATTTCTATTTTAATGTGTCAACATGATAACTTCGTAACATTTTATACGGTAGATTTATAACATTGTCATGCTTTATTTAACACGTATGTGTCGTAACGTCGTGACATCTTAGTGCATCACCGCGGTAACTTCTTAACGTTTCAGCGTGTTAGCGGGATAACATTGTGATATTTTAATGCATCATCGTGGAAACTTCATAACATTTTAGTCTTTCAGCCCTGTAGCTTTGTACCATTTTCTTACCTTAATGCTTCAACGCTATAACTTCTTAACATTTTAGCGTTTCTGCGTGTTAGCGGGTGTATCATCTTCATATTTTAGTGCATCATCATGGTAACATTACAATAGGCCGTAGCCTTGTAACATTTTGATACAGTAATACGTCAACACGTAAATTTCTTAACATTTTATCGTTTCAGCGTGTTACCGGTGTAAAATGTTCATATTTGTGTGCATCATCGTGGTAACATCATAATATTTTAACGTTTGAGCGCCGTAGCCTTGTAATATTTTCATACTTTAATGTGTCAACGCGGTAACATCCCAACATTATTGCGTTTCAGTGCGGTAGAGTGGTAGTGTTTTAGTAATTTAATGCATCAACGAGGTAATTTCTTAACGTGGTAGATTTGTAACATTTTCATAGTATATTGTGTAAGATAAAAGTGTAAGGTATACGGTATCATGTTTAATACATAATTTATAGCGTACAGTGTTTGAGGTATACATTTAAATGTTTAACATATGAGATATAAGGTTTAATATGTAAATGTTTAACTTATTGTTTTATCGTATATATATATATATATATCTGCTGACCGTTCGATTGTCTACATGTTTGTATTTTGAACGGTTTGCTTGTTTGAGTGTTCCTTCGTCTCGTATCTGTTGTTTCGTGTTTCATATATGTTGAACGTTAGATTTTTCTTGATATTTGTCTTTTGTTTGAACTGGCTGACTTTGAAGCCCTTATGCATCAATGTTAAAGACCTACCCATCAATCATATCATAGCTTAACCTATTGACCTACTAAGAAGCGCCACCTAGTGACTTTATGTGTCAGTTTGTGGACAAACAGTTCGGATAACTGAATGTCAAAAATGGTACGATCAAAAAACGATGATGATCAACCCGTCTAAGGAAAACCACGTGACAGACCTTCATTCAAAGAGGCATCCATCTGTTCGGGGTACACTTCCAGTGTGTCGTTCACCAGACAGGTATGATTTCCGATCAATTTTAATGTGAGGTGCACTGTCGCTTTATTTAACAGAAAGCATGTGCACATGAAATGGCCATCTTTCAAACGACGCACTTTGTATTGGAACTTCCGTATTTACAAATAACGGGAGCGGCCATGCCTTCCACACGGCTTAGGGAATTTCCTATTCGAGATGTCCCGTCATCTAGAAGAAACCACTCTATTAGGAAGCGACCATATCCCAAACGATTCACTTCCAGTTGCACTACTTCCATTAAAATAAACTCTAGGTGCAGTCCTGAGAAAGGCGATTCCCGACGCCACCCAACGGACACCAACGCAACTCTTCGTCGACACACTTCCGGGGAAGGGTGGAACCGTAAAACGCTAAAAATTTTAAGAAGTAAAACGTTGACGCATTAAAGTGTCAAGATGTTACAAGGCTACCGCACTGAAAAGCTAAAATGTTATGGGGTTATCTCGGCGGTGGATTAAAATACTAAAACACTACCACTCTACCTCGTTGAAACGCTATAAATGTTACGAAGACACCGTGTTGATGCACTAAACTGTGACAATGTTACCAGTCTACCTGGCTGAAACCCTAAACTGTTAAGAAGTTACCACGATGACAAAAACGTCATCACTCTAACGCGAAGAAACGATAAAACGTTTAAGAAGTAATTACCCTCATATACTAAATTATAAACATGCTACAACACCAACGCGCTAAAACACTGCATGAGACGAATTTACCACGATGACGCATTAAAATACGAAAATGTTACAATACTATCGCAGTGAAACACTACAATGTTGTGAAGTTATGACGTAGTGTAGTAGAATAGGAAAATTCTAACCTGCTAACACGTTGAAACGCAACAATCTTATAAATGTTACCACGCGAATATATAGATGCAAATACATATGTTAGCGCATCTCCAAAGGGGTGTGTGTTTGACAGAAATGTGGATGATAGTGTGTCAAATTATTTACAACTTCGAGCTCTGGGTTTTTTTGGTCAATTTATAACTTTAATATGCACAGTAGGATAGTTTCGAGGAAACTAGAACTGAAACATGGTTGCCGACATGTGTATTTGAGATGTATATGGATAATAATACACGAACTTATTTACAACTTGGCTTACGTCATGTATACTTGTAAGATGTGGACGTTAATAAGTGAAATTAGTTACAACAATGGCCGTTAAAGGGCCATTAGTTAATTTCGAATTGTAAAGGATACCTTCCGAGGGAAGTATGACTGACACACGTCAATCACAAGACGTAACAGATGACATTAATACGTGAACTGTGTTAGAAATATAGCCGTTACTGGGATTTTAGTTAGTTTCTAAGTGTAAACCTATATGGCATAATACATTCAAATGGAACTAGATATGAAAGCTTGCTGTAACGATGACTGTTCTGGAGGTACATGTATGTTAACAAAGAATAAAAGTTTGTATACCAAACTTGTTTATTTTACTTAATGCTCTTGACGGCACATATGATATATCATATGAGTAACAAATTTGTTGTCAGGGCAATTTTACGAAACTGCGCATGCAAATACAAGTAATAATAATAATAATAATGTATTTATTTCAGACAATCATGATTTCCGTATAAAAAAATACATAAATAATAGTATGTAAATAAATAAAAAAATACATCGACAAGAACAATATGTCTAAGAATTATATAAATCCCGGACCCACTGGTGCCGCAGTTTCGAAGTACAATACACGTCGCTAGTTTTAATGCTATAAATAATGAGATTCAAAGACATGTCAATCCTATTCATTTGGCTAAAAATAGCCTTTCGGATTACACATTTACCCGAGCTGACATTAGCTGTAGCAAACATGTGGCTAGCGCTACATATCATGGGCAAATTGTTCAATATCCTGAAAGAGTTGTTATATGCAACAACGAATTGCTGAAAATTAACCTTTCTAAAGTTCACCCATAACGCACACATATAGGTTTTACCAAAATACGCTATAAATAGCTTATTGTTTACAGTAGTTGAACAAAAGTTGAATTTTTGACGTAACATATTACTCTTGGCATACAAATGTCTCACGTTGGCTTGCATGTCAGACTCTTCAGACAAGTTATTAGAAATGGCATGTCCAAGATATTTACAAGAGATGACAAAGTTTAAACTTCTTTCCTCCTAATGTAATTTCTTTAGAAAGATTTGACTTTCTATATTAAAAGTACATGACCAGGGATTTACCCGCATTGTGATGCACGTCATGCCCACATCCATGTGAGTAACACATGTAGTAGTGTGTGTAGTCCTTTAGCAGAAGGTGCAAACAGAAGATCATCGGCGCATATTATGTGAGTAACAACCATGTTACCAAGACTACAACCAATTTGTTTTGCGTGCAGTTGTATACACAGATTATCCATATAAATGTTAACTAGTAAAGGGGATAACTTCCCAGCTTGCTTAACACCATTGCCTACCGAGAAGAAGTCCGAGTAGTTATTTCCCCATCGTATGCATACACATTGATTATTGAATTAATTGCTGAGTACTCTTAAGATGTATTTCGGTACATTTCGTTGTTCTAGTTTCGTTAAAAGTGTATATCGGTTGATACGATCAAACGCCTTTGATGCATCTAAAAACGCGACGTCATAACTGAACCATGTTCAATATAGAACCTTAATATTTCCTTAAATGCAAACACGCATAACTCCATTCCATGTTTAGTTTTAAAACCAAATTGATTAGGAATGGTTTCCAAATACATTTCAATTCTGTTAAAAAGAACAGTGCCTATTATCTTCGAAAATGTGTTCGATAGACATATTGGCCTATAATTCCCTTTGTCGTTTACTCGTCTATTCTTGGCTTTAATAATTGGTACAATAGCAGACTGTGCAATTTATTTTGGTAAATAATCATGCACCAGAATCGAAGACACAAAGACAGACAAAAGCACAACGAGGTGAGAATCAGCGAACTTAATATGTTCTGCATTGATACTGTCCAGACGTAGTGACTTATTTTTTTAGAGTCCATTAATAATATATAAAATTATTTATTATTAACATATACAGCAATTTTGGACATATAATCATTGAACCTGTCCCTGTTTTCCTCGCATTCATAAGATAAATATACGTTTAGTGATAATAATCCTTATTTCCCCAACAAATTCTTATACCGCATAGCCTGTCATAGCATTGGTCAAGAATGGTGATTCATCAAGGGAATGTTTCCATAAAAAAATATACACCACCATACGGCCTACCAGTTAAAACACCACAAGGTGCATCTACAGGAGACAACATAACCCACAAAACCATCGTGACAGGTGTTTAGTATATGGCAATCTTGTTTAGTGAGCATCAGCTCTTGTAGGCACAATATATCACACTTCATTAACACATCATTTAAGAAGGGCACAAAACCTTTAAATCCATTACAATTAAACGATGTGATGTTAATTTTCATAATTTAGTTTTTGGTGCTAAACAATTTCTTCAAGTGAATTATGTGTCCAACGAAGCAGATAAAATCCAAACGTCGACGAAGACAAAGGTGGCATTTTTCCTATTTATGGACACTGTCGTCTACTGCATCCACTCCCGCCTGGCGACTGCTAAAGTTTATTATCTCTACGACAGCAGCGCACCATGCGACAAACCAAATGTCTCCACCTCTGGTCCAGACAGCAGCGACCCGTGCGACCAGTCAATCGTCAACGCCTCTGGTCTAGACAGCAGCGCCTCGTGCGACCAGGCGATCGACCCCGCCTCTAGTCCAGACAACAGCGCCCCGTGCGACCAGTCAGTCGTCAACGCCTCTGGTCCAGACAACAGCGCCCCGTGTGACCAGGCACCGACCCCGCCTCTAGTCCAGACAGCAGCGCCCCGTGCGACCAGTCAGTCGTCAACGCCTCTGGTCCAGACAACAGCGCCCCGTGCGACCAGGCACCGACCCCGCCTCTTGTCCAGACAGCAGCGCCCCGTGCGACCAGCCAGACATTCCTGCCTCTATCAGCGGCTACCAACCTGTCAGCGTCACAGCCTACACCCTTTACCCAAGAGACCAACCCGTCAGCTGAAACGCTAAAATGTGGTGATGTTACCACGCTGATGCACTAAAGTGTGAACATTTTACCCGCTAACACGCTGAAAGGTTAAAATGTTATGAAGTTACCACGACGGTGCACTAAACTTTCAAAATGTTACCCCGCTAATATGCTGAAACGTTAAAATGTTAAGATGTTATCTCGGTGATTCAATAAATTTCAAGAATTTGGGTCACCCAAGCATTAAAGTATGACAAGTTTACAAGTGCTAAACGATCAAATGTTACGAAGTTAATCATCATGTAATAAAATGATACCACTCTAACGCGACGCAAGTCTAAATATATTACGAATTTACGACACCAACCCATTAAATTATGAACATTTTATCCCGCTAACACGCTGAAACGGTAAAGTGTTAAGACGTTACCGCGTTGACGCATTTAAGTTTGAAAATGTCACTAGTCTATGTCACAACATTTTGGCTCAAGGAATTGGCGGCGCCAAAAGTGACGGACTCGTGACAAGGTCCAGGTGCAACAAGAATGGGTAGGACAAAATGATGACACAACACAGGGGGATTTAATGTGGGAATCGAAATGGAATATTAATTTAATAACTATACGTATATATATATATATATATATATATATATAACATTAAACCAGATAAACCATGCAAATATACAATTGGTCAACTATCAAGCATAACAAGTCATCGTGATAACGAACATCTGTTCCGGATCAGAAAAGTATGTCGGAGGAATGCAATATTCAAGCCATGCACTTCCGACGTATATAAATTGTGGGGCGTGACTGCCAACTATGAACACAACGATGTAAATACATCCTTATGTCGGTAAAGTGGACATTGGCGAGTGTCACTCGATAGGCCGCGCGACGGCACACGTTGGCGTCTATGGGCGTCATACGATGGGCGAACGTATAAGGCGGCGCCACGTCACACGTTGGTGTCGATGGGCGTCACACGATGGGCGGACTATGAGGCGGCGCGACGGCACACGTTGATGTCGAATGGCGTCACACGATGGGCGAACGTATACGGCGGCGCGACGAATACACATTGACCTCGATGGGCGTCACATGATAGGTAAACGTATAAGGCGGCGCGACGGCACACGGTGGCGTCGATGGGCGTCACACGATGGGTGAACGTATACGGCGGCGCGACGAATACACATTGGAATGTCGATAGGCGTCAAGTGACGAGCGAACGCATATGGCAGCAAGACGGTACACGGTAGGCGATTGTAGGCGTCACGTGGAGAATGTACGTGGCGAAGATCAACATCGAGACGATGGTCTGAATGATCGACAAGTAGGAGGAATGGCGAACTGCGAAACTCACCCCTATGTCTTCACGGCATGTTCGAGACGACCCGAAATCTGCTGTGTCGACCTCAATAACCTATCTTGTTGTTGAAAGATAATTGAAGAACATGGTGCGCTATTCAATATTGTGGTATAGGCACTGGCAATTCTTCCAAGTAATCCGACACAACCATAATGCAAGGTTGTCTGCATTAAAAATATTAAGGAAGTAACAATTTCAAGACAAGGGCGACAAAACACGTCAAGTTAAGTATAATGTCTTGGAGACAAGATCACACACACTCACAGCATTGCTACAGCGGTCGTCTGATCCTAACATTTTCGTAATTCACTTAAATACTCTAACAGCGACCAATCGCCAGAAGTCTAACTAGCCAATAGCAAGTCTTAACACAAACAAAACCATCCCAGAAACTGCGTTTCCGAATCTCTAGAAACTTCGTTATCTTGTATTCAACTCGCTCGGTTTAAAACAAACATGGTTGTACAATAGACACAAAATCGTCATCTCTTGAAAATCCTCAAATTACCTAAATCACACTTAAATTTAAGATCATCAGAATCCCTGAACCATGACGGCAATAACGATAAAAATAACATATCTCAACTTTCACAACTTAATGCATTATTTTAGTGAAACAAATATTCTATTCAGACACGAGGTGTGAAATATTTTTTCGCTCTTGACCGGCGCGATAAACAAGTTTCATAATCCACGCTACTAACTTCTTTAAATGTCACTAATAGTGACTTACAATAACACCACGTTATCGGTTAGGTTACATCCTTTCTAATCATACCAAATTTAACGTTCCTTAGATATAATATCATAACTAATCAAATATAATTTGTTAACTAGCCGATTATATGACTTGCGATTAGGTCGCAAGATGGACCTAGTGTAACATATTACCTTCAAGCAAAAGAGTGATGGCAGCACCATACAATGGGGTTCCTGCCGAGTTTACCCCTTTAATTTTAAGCAGACTAATTCTACTCAAACCACTTCGTGACAGTCAACCGTGCTGAAACGCTAATATGTTACGAAGTTAACACGCTTCTGTACTAAAATGCCACCACACTAACGCGATGAAACGCTAAAATGTTGTGATGTTACTGCTAAGATGCAAAATATGAACATTTTACACCCGCTGACACACTGAAACGCTAAAATGTAAAGAAGTTAACGCGTTGACGCATTAAAATATGAACATGTTACAAGGCTACCGTGCTGAAAGACTCAAATGTTATGAAGTTACCACGACGATGCACTAAAACAACAATTTTTTACATGTAATGCTAAAATTTTTAGAAGTTACCTCGGTGAAGAACTAAATGTATCGAATTTACGGCACCACGCGTTAAAGTATGACAATTTAACAAGTTTACGTGCAGAAACGCTAAAATGATACGAATTTAACGCGCTCATGTACTAAGATGCTCCCACTTTAACGCCACGAAACGTTAAAAATGTTAAGAAATTACCGCGTTGAACCATTAAAGTATGAAAATAGTACAAAGCCTCCTCGCTGAAGCTGAAGCGCTAGAATGTTATGATATTACTACGCTGATGCACTAAAATATTAAAATTTTACAAGGATGCCTCCCAGAAACGCTAAATTATTGTGATGTTGCCACAGTGATGTACAAACATGTGAAAATGTTCCACGCTAACACACTGAAAGGCTAAAATGTTATGAAGTTATCACGATGATGCATTCAAATGTCACGAAGATACGACACCCATGCGTAAAAGGGTGACAATTTTGCGAGTGCTGAAACGCTCAAATGAAACGGTAAAGTTAACACTCATGTAATAAAATGATGCAACTATAACGTGACGAAACGCTCAAAATGTCACGAAGTTACTACACCCACGCATTAAAATATCAAAATGTTAAAAAATTACCGCGCTGTAACGCTAAAATGTTGTGATGTTACCGCGCAATGGTAAAATGTGATGTTAACACGCTGATGCACTAACATTTTAATTGTTATCCCGCCAACACGCTAAAACGGTAAAATGTTAAGAAGTTACCGCGATGAACCATTAAAGTATGAAATAACACATTGAGACTCTAAAATGTTACTCTATTACCACGCTGATGTACTAAAGTAGGAAACATGAATGGAAATAACGGTAATGATGCTTTTAACGTCATGTGATTTGTGTAAGCCAATGTATATAACACACGCATGACACAGGATGGATCAGAAAATCACATTTCATAATATTATCTGCCTATTTTAATAACTCATTAGGGTAGCGAATGTGTGAGTTACAGTAAGAAAAACATAATTGCACTTGCGCAATGACCTATTTCATAACATCATTGACCAGTTTTAATAATTCATTGTTAAATAAAAAGGTGGCGCTGATTGTCTGTTTTTATATCGCACCAATAACTCAACATCATGCGCTACAACATATGTGATGTTTTTATCACGTGACCAGATAGTTCACCATCTTGCCGCCGTCGGAAACAGGCATTAATGGTATATTCCATGAAATCACCGAACTATTTTTATAATTGAAAACAGAACGGTAACGATTGTAAGCTGCACCGTCGGGAAAAGATACCAACGCGCATGCGCATTGACCTATTCAATGACATCATTGCCCTATTTCAAAGCGTTATCGACCTAGATCTATTGTTCATCGGTTAATCAAATAGTGGCGCTAATTGAATTAGTTTTCTACATGACCTTACTTCCCCGAGGGGCGCTTTTTAACCTACTTATTTTCTTCACCACCAACCTGCCAGGTGGCGCTACTTAACCTGTGACCTTTTGACCCTGGCTACGTGGCTCCTGCGTCCATCGTAAATTACATATAATACTACTGTTAGGTGTATATATATATATATATATATATATATATATATTAATGTGTTTTACAGAGTTGATATTGGTTTTTTTGTAAACAAGGCGTTACTTACGTTAGAGAGGCTTACAGCAACAAATGTTTCCATTCCTACTGGGATGTTATCGCCGAAGTCCTGTACTTGCGGTACGTCATCTTGATGGTGCAGAAGAAGTTTGAGTCCCACTGCATTGTGTGGACCCGTCATGTACTCGTACTGTTCAACGTTCAACACCAGTTGCAGTCCGTTCTTGACCCCTAAAACACCGATCGTTTGTGAAATATATCAGTTTTTTATGGTATACGAAAATGTTATTTATACTTGATTAAATCCAGCAGTTCTTACCCCATGGGTCGCGACCCAAATTTAGGTCGTAAAGCCATTTCGGATGGTTCGCCATTCGCCAAGTATTCCCGGGCTTTTATCGGTTGCTTTTTATAGTGTGTATGCGTGGGTGAGTTATGATTATAACAAATGTTTCATCAACTGGAAATGCTGCGTCATATAACATCACACGGCTGCGTTTGGCTTAAAGGGGATATTTCAATATATACTATATAAGCATACATTTATGATGACAGAACCTAATCATTTATTAAAAAAACCATTAAGACCGATTTTGTGCATTGCCTCAATGGACTAGATAGAGCACTGCGTATCGCCATCTTTGGTCTATGCAATTTGGTTTGAGTCGCTCGTCAATGTAAATTGTCGATTCTGTTCGATTTACTTCATTAATAGACATTTATGAGCGAAAGCAAAAGTTGCCGTTATATAGGTAAACAAAGCATTTATGTGCGTGTTCTAAATAAAAAGTGAAATAAAATTACAACTATATATAAGCAGTAAAGGCATTTTACACGTACCACAGCCCGTTCCTCTTTAATATTCATGTGGAATGACGCGTAAATTCGCCCGCTCTCCTTCGTCGATGAAGCGGTCATTATTTTGCAGGGATATATGTGGGTGGGCATTTTTGTACCAACACAAACTATTACATATTATAATATAAAGGTACGCGTTTTTAAAGTCACGTTAGTATATTAAATTTTGCTTATTTGCATGCATTGTCACTGTCAAAGTGGTTTGAGTAAAATTAGTCTGGTTCAATACTAGAGGGTTGATCAATAAACTATGCAGGAATGTCCTTGTAGGGTGCTGCCATCCCTCGTGTAATTGAATGTTACACTTTGGCCATCTTGCGACCAAAGCGCAAGTCATATTATCGGCTGGCTAACAAATTGTATTTGATTATTTATTATACTAATTTTACAACTAGGAATGTCAAATTTAGTATGAGTAGAACAGGTTTAACCTGTCTGATCATGTGGTGTAAATGTAAGTCACTTGTTAATGATGTAAGAAGAAGTTAGTAGAGTGGATTAGGAAGATTGTTCATCGCGCCGGTAGGTGGGAATTAACGTGTCACACATAATGCCAGAACATAATATTTGTTTTATTATGTTTATGTTTATTTTAACCCAATGGATTGAATCATATTTGTAGAGATTCGGGAGCGCAGTTTCTATGATGGTTTAGTTTGTGTAAAATTTCTTATTAGCTAGATTGACTTCCGACACTCGGTCGTCATTAGATCATTTAAGATAATTACGGCCATTTTACTGTCAGACGATCGTAGTTGGATTGCCAGTATTATCTTGTCTCCATGACATGGGACTTACATCGACGTTGGATTGCTGTGAGCCAGTATTATCTTGTCTTCATGACATGGGACTTACATCGACGTTGGATTGCTGTGAGCCAGTGTGATCTTTTCTCAATGACATGGGACTTACATCGACGTTGGATTGCTGTGAGCCAGTATGATCTTGTCTCCATGACATGGGACTTACATCGACGTTGGATTGCTGTGAGCCAGCATGGTCTTGTCTCCATGACATGGGACTTACATCGACGTTGGATTGCTGTGAGCCAGTATTATCTTGTCTCCATGACATGGGACTTACATCGACGTTGGATTGCTGTGAGCCAGTATGATCTTGTCTCCATGACATGGGACTTACATCGACGTTGGATTGCTGTGAGCCAGTATTATCTTGTCTCCATGACATGGGACTTACATCGACGTTGGATTGTTGTGAGCCAGTTTTATCTTGTCTCCTCGACATGGGACTTATATCGACGTATTTTGTCGCCCGTGTCTTGAAATTGTAACTTCATCAATAGTTTAAATGCAGACAGCCTTGTACTATGGTCGCTTGGAAGAATTGCCAGTGCCAAATGTCATGGCACCACAAGATTGAATCGAGAGCAACGGTTCTTCAATTATCATTCGTCGACAAGATTGATGTTTGCTGATCTTCGCTACGTACGTTCTCCACGTGATGCCTATTGTCGCCCACAATGCCGTATATGTTCGTTCATCGCGTGACGCCAATCGATGCTCGCCGAGTACCGTCGTACTGCCGTATACGTTTCGTTCCTCACGAGACACTTATCGACGCCCATCGTGTACAGTCGTACAGCCGTATACGTTTCGCTCATCGCGTAACGCCAATCAACGCCAGCCGAATATCGTCGTACAGCCGTATACGTCTCGTTCCTCACGAGGCGCCTATCGACCCCCACCGTGTACCGTCGACTAGCGCATACGTTCGCACATCGCGTGACGCCTATCGACGCCCACTGTGTACCGTCGCACTGCCGTATATTTTCGCTCAGCGTGACGCCAAACGACGCCCACTGAGTACCGTCGTACAGCCGTATACGTTTCGTTCATCAACGTGACGTACATTTGCTCACGCCGCGGCAGCAGTGTGGAACGCTCTGCCGCCAAGTGTTACCAGCAAAACATCACTGGATTCGTTTAAATCTGTGTTGGAGACTCACCTATTCACTGCAGCGTATATGTAACTCGGACGATTACCAACACTCTTTTACCATAGCTGATTGATGTTTAAAGCTTATTTATTTATATATATTTTTTTTTTTTATATACACGTTTAGCCTAATTTATTGATGTTTACATCAATCTTACTTTATTTATTAAAATAATAATACAATTATCTTAATTATTTTTATTTTATTATATAATATTTTATATCACATTCCTTTTCTACTTCTACTATATTTATTGTCTTAATTACTATTATTATTATATCATGTTGTAAATTATATAACAACTATTGATGCATTATTCTTAACATGTATTTGTATACTGTTGCAAAGCGCTGTGAACAACATTGTGTGTGGCGCTTAACAAAATAAGGTTCAAGCCGTCTAAGAGAAAAACGCTAACATGCCCGCATAAACTTGCTCGATTATAGTAAGATGTCAGGTGCCACTGTTTTGTAGTTTCAGGCCAAGGTGTGCATCTCTGATTGCTACATAATATAGGAGTTAAATTTACCAGCCGTATTCATGGTGGAGTTGTCGGTAATCCTGGCGTTGAACGTGTAACACACTCCGGCATCAGTCACGGTCAACTGAAAATCTTCGTGACTGCACGGCACGCCTTTCCACCGACAACTAAAATGACAACGACATGTATCTGGAGGTGGTTATAGAACAACATCACACCAATATTGTTGTGTACAAATATCCATCATCACACTGATCGTTCTTAGTGGGTGCGGCTGGTCAAAGTAAAGTAGACTATTGTTACTGATACAGGAATCAAGCAGGAGGACATTATGCATCGGATAACTAAACTGCATTACGATTATTTATTTAAACAATATTGCCGTAGCCGTTGTTGACATTATATACTATGACATGTATCGTCAAGAGTCGGCAGCTTGTTAAGAAACGTACGACGCAATCATGTCTTCCTTGAGATGGCGATGTTGAAGATAAACATCGAACATCGACACGTTGCCGACGTCCCATTTCGTGTAATTGAACGCGGTGTCGTATGTGTGATTGTACATTTCGTCCAACCAAAAATACGATCTGTTTTCTGCAGCAGCCACAAATCTACAACAAACGTCGGCAACGTTGTGAATGTGATGCCAAGGTAAAGTATCCAACATTTAGACCAGTACACAACATTCCAACAGATATAAAATAGTAATTTTAATATTAGGGAATTTTACAAATAAACTGAACCCATAGTGTTTTCAACATCTTTGCTATTCTTCAATATATACTATATCAGTAGTGGCACAACGCAGAGCTCGAACTGTCGGAGACTAGGATATCATGTGGACAGTACATGATTAGACGATCACATGACGCCTATCTAAATACCTTTTACACATCCAGATAAGTAAGAAATGTGGTCGAAGGCGGCCATCTTCAATTTTAAAATCTCCGTTCTGTTCATGTCTGAAAAACAACTCGCTTGAAGGCTCTTGACAAAAGACATTAAGACACCGTTTCATGTTCAATATAACCAATTGTTTGAGGGATGAAATGTCCAGTAGACGAAAATTTCAAAGACGAATTGATGTCATCCTGGATGTGTGATACCTGAAGGTGTTTTGGTTGCAAATGGTGACGGCTGGAAAGACGACAGATTCTTTTCTTGACATCGATGTTTTCAATGTGACAGGCCAGTTCAAGTAGTGTCGCACCAAGTTTTGACATTGATAGCCGAATAGCGCGGTGCTGCATAGCACGATTGTGATCCAGAGAATCCTGCAAACGACCAGTCAGATTGGGTCTATAGACAATGTAACTTCGAATTGTTACATTTTGTATGCAAACAAAATAAATGTCATGGTAGCTATATTTTGTAACGTTCAAATAGTCACCACAATTCATCAGAATAAAATTTTAGTTGAGCTATTTCAAACACAATACAAATATTAAGATTAATATAGAAACGTTCGAATTTCTAAATAAGAACATTCATCATGATTGCGTTTCCAAGATTGGCTTGATTTGCATTTTGTTTCATGCGGAAAGTTGGCACATTTGTATTTCAGCATGGATATTTTAGCAAACTGTTAATTTTGTCCCAGGTTAAGCGGAAAAAGAACACGTACTTGTGGGTACTATTTTAGTAGTGCATGACCGCGAGGAATCATTTAGCGGATATGAACACGATTACATCGTTTAGACAATACGTTGAAAAAGTAATTATAATTAACCGAAAATTCGTCAGAACAGCTTATTTTTATTAAAACAGTTATTTGTTTACCAAATTCCTCGCAAAAACTGTTTTGCTGGATGTGGTGGGAGACGGAAAGATTTTTCAAAACACCATTCGAGGAATACAAATAGGACGTTGACGACACAAAGAGATCACCGCGACGAGCGACACAGACATATATGTCTATCATCAACAAATCCGCTCTCTTAGACGACAACAGGATACCACACCATCGACAAGCAGACAGAGAGACGAACCTGAGAATATGACAAGAAAATAAACCATCTGAATAAAAAGACCAAAACACCAATCAAGCGAGACGAACCCTCTCAAATGTACGAAGACGTCATTAAGCTTGTAAAAGGTAATTATGATCAATTGCTTGAATAGTAACAGTAGTTTGCTTCGGATGTCCGATGTGCCACCTTTGCCCTTATTCGAAATGTTTGAAGAGAATCGACTGCTTGCTGTGTCATGGCGTATGGTTAATGATGTATTTAGCTGCAAAAAAGTAAAGTAATTCCTTAATTACATAAATTTGTGGTATGTCAATTGCAATGACATGTTTGAGTTTTGTAACAAACCATTCAGAAAAAGCATCGTCTTCTCTCTTCGAAAATGTAAACGGTTGCACCGTGATGTGTCAGTTTAATTTGTGATAACGTTCGGGGTGTTTCTTTTTGCATTGGCGTTTGCAATTACAGGACCAAGGCTCTCTTGTACACCTCGTCTGAGCCGAAAGAGGAATTCGTGTGATAATCGTCACACACGAATTGACACTAAATGTCACGCAGCCTACCTGTTTTTATTTCACATAAAGGATCATTGAATAACCGAGAGTGTTGTTAATGTAATACTGTTGTCGAATTGCCGGTGACATTAATGTTTAATGTTGTTTTCATATTTTAAATAACCATACTCCCCAGTGTACATGTCCCGGGTAAAAGTTGACTGTCAAATTCGGAGACAAGAAGAACGAATTGAACATAACGTACTATACCACCACAGTAATTTAGAATGTACAAATGCTATACGCTTCGGAAAAGTGAAGAAACTAATAGTTGACATGTCCCTATATAAATGGGACAAAAGTGGATATATCAAATACAAGATGGACAAGCGAAGGTGAAACGGACACATAAACAATCCACCAAATGTAAAAAACTTAGAAAAAGATAAGAATGAATATGGCGAAGTATTCATTGAACGAACAGAACTATCGAAGTGTGTCGATAACTGCATTGAAACAACATGACGATATGTTGTTAAAGTTCAGTTATCTTAATAATTGATTGTACAAAAGGATATCATTGAACGTCTGCCAGAAAACAATCTAGCCTGGATGATTGCACTAAGTCATTTACCTTCGAGCGACGTGGCTTGTCGAATCAGTGACATTTCGCAGCCCGTGAAATGTGGTCTTTTCACAGAACGTCCCGAAGGCGTGGCCCCACTGCTTACTCGGCTCGCTCTTCTCGTCTCCGGCGTCACCGTGTTGTAGCGACGTCGCTATCGACGAACAGGAAGGCGTCTGGAAGTCTTGTGTTCTACTCGCGCATCCGGCGCCTTTCGTATCTACAATTATTTAGTAACCTTTAAAAGAACACACATAATTTGTTGGTTTGAGACAACAAAGTGTAGATGGCGCAAATAAATTCGTTGGCCCATTGTCATGTTAGAATCATTTGTTCGTGTTGGTGACATCGGCGTCAAGTAGTGATATGCGATTTGTGTTAATCATATTCAGCTATGGCAGGATTTAAGTTCATTTTTATGAAATATATAGTAATTTTTTACTAGATGTTTTGTTCGATTAATGATTACAGTTTCAAGGCTGAGTGGAAGTATAAAGAAAGAAACCAAAAAATTAGCATATTGTCATTAATAATCGAGTTGGGGAAGTCCCTACCTCCTTATTACTCCAGAAACATGGGTGGGACGTTCTTCATTTGTGGCATAAATGTGTGTTTTTGAGGAATAATGTGTGGCTGTGAAGATTGTTGTATTTACTGCAGCCAAGAGTCGATCGATCAGTGTTTTGCAAATAGTGTATGTTGCACTCGGTCTGAACATTCATCAACAATAACCTGCTGGTTTGGTGTATTTTGTACACGGTCTGAACACTCATCAAAACGAACCTGCTGGTTTGGTGTATGTTGCACTCGGTCTGAACACTCATCAAAAAGAACCTGCTGGTTTGGTGTATCTCATTATTTATGTCTATGAATTTTCTCTTCCATTCCTTAGCACTAATGGTCTCTAACACATATTGCGGTTTGATGGTAGGAAGAACAAACGTATACCCTGCACTGTGTTGCTCACGGTAGAGAATCGATAACAGAATGCAATACCTGTACAGGTGAATCCTTGATTACTGTGTGAAGCAGTCGATGCAGCGACGTTGTCCTGTAACATTTCCCGTATCTCACTGACATCACGCTTCAGCTGATGGGCATCTAGCTGTAATATATCCCTTGCCTCAGTATTCTCTCGCCTGAGCTGCTCAGCGTCTGTCAGTATTCTCTTCCGTATCGCCGTGACTTCACGCTTGAGCTGCTGGACATCTGTACATAAAATCTCCTGTGAATCAGTATTATCTCGTCTAAGCTGCTCAACGTCTCTCAGTAGTACATTTCGTATCGCCTTGACGTCACGCTTGAGCTGTTCGACGTCTGTCTGTAGAGGGCAGATCACTGATGCCCCAGCTTTGGCATTCTGGTGAGGTGGGTGCTGCACCGAGTACATCCTAACAAAGACAAACCCAACATATTCTGTTCTGCTTAGGACCAAATGTCTCATCACACCATAGGGACTGTCGCTGTTTGACCCCTGTCACCACATGATCAGTGTAAGACAGCACCAAAATTGGACAACTTCTAAAATTACGGTAACCACAATTAGGTCAACTTAGACCATCACATGGATCCAGTTATATCAACTCCGAACATCATATGGACCACCTTATGTCAATCCTGACCGTCATATAGACCATATTAGGTCAAGTCTGACCATTACTAAGAGCACTGTTGTGTGACCATAATATAGTAGTCACATGTTACCCTGTTTAAATATTTAACACTAATATTGCATTATATTTCTTCTGAACTACTCCATCACTCAGTGTTCTATGTTACGCGCTCTTCATTTAAGCATTATACAAAGTCTGAGTAGCATCATTCTCTACTACAGCTGCAACTTTATCATGTTCCCTTGCTTAACTTACGCTTGCGATTGTCATAACAATGCTTAAACTTTATATGAAGATTATGTCTAAAATATGTTTACCTTAGTACAGTAGCTGCATTATCTTGATATATTGACTTATTTTACTTAAATACACAGGTCAACTTGGCCCATAGCTGTCCTGCTAGATATCACTCTACTAAGGTTATTTACAAGCAGCCTGTAACAAGTGGGTTATAAAAATCAACCTCTTCAAATGCAAAGTAATCAACTCATTCACTGGCACATTAACATGGAAAATGAAGAACTGGACACTGTGAGAGAGTTCTACTTCCTAGGCAGCATAATACCTTCTACAGAGAGGGAAGTTGTCAGGCGAATAGCCTTAGCATCAACAACATTTGGTAGACTCGGAAACAACATATTTCCAAACAGACTCATCTCAATAAGAATGAAAGTCATATTATATGTGGCCCTTGCACTGCATATGGCAATTTATGGTGTAGAACCTGGACACTACGATGGCAAGAAACGCACTCTCTTGAAGTTTCTGATATGCGTTTCCGTTATATATTGCCATGCGCGGGCTATCAGAGGTGTTACAACTTATATACACATATAGACTTAAACATTAGAACAATCATCGAAAACATACACACAATCATCCACCGCCACAACGTGTCGCCATGCTCCGGCGCCATCTTTTACTCCATCCTAAATGGAGTAAAACAAATGGGTTATTAAAATCAACCTCTTCAAATGCAAAGTAATC